>CM029020.1:172615759-173215759 GCA_016801055.1 Panax notoginseng | reverse complement strand
GGTGTCGATTGTCTCCGATCGAGATCCGCGTTTCACGTCAAAATTCTGGAAAAGTTTGCAGGAATGACTGGGAACTCAGTTGAGATTAAGTACTGCTTATCACCCTCAAATGGATAGGCAGAGTGAACGAACCATACAAACATTAGAGGATATACTTAGAACTTGCGTGATGGACTTTAAGGGGAATTGGGACGACCACTTACCATTGGTAGAATTCGCTTACAATAGTAGCTATCATGAGAGTATTGGTATGCCGCCATATGAAGCTCTTTACGGGAGAAAGTGTAGAACACCATTGTGTTGGGACGAAGTCAGAGAACGATGACTTTTGGGACCAGAATTAGTTCAATAAACGGCCGACATGGTAACAACGATAAGAGTCAGATTGGTTGCAGCTCAAGATCGCCAAAAGAAGTACGCCAATTTGCATCGTCAGAACCGAGACTTTGAAGTCGGTAGTTTTGTATTTTGGAAGGTGTCTCCCTGGAAGGGAAATATCAAATTCGAAAAGAAAGGAAAATTGAGTCTGAGGTTCATAGGACCATTCGAGATACTAAAACGAGTGGGCGAAGTGGCATACAAAGTTGCATTACCACCTGAATTGGAACACGTCCACAACGTGTTTCACATTTCGGTGTTACGTTCATACAAGCCCGACTATAGACACGTGATCTCCTACGAGCCCATTCAAGTAGAGAAAAATCTAACGTATGAGGAAATTCATTTTCAAATACTAGATAGAAAAGAGCAAACGTTGAGGAATAAAATTATATCTTCTGTAAAAGTGGTTTGACGAAACCACGATGCCGAAGAGGCAACGTGAGAATTAGAAGATAAGATGCAAAGGGATTATCCCCATTTATTTGTGTAACCTTATACAATTCTGAGGACGAAATTCTTATAACAGGGGGGGAGGATGTAATACCTGCGAATTTTAATAAATTATAATAATATTATGAATAAAGCTTGTTTGAATATTTATTTAAATATAAATATATATAGTGTTGGCATGAGTTGTGATAAATAATTTAATTGAATAAGCATGTGATAATTAAGCAATGTAGTAGAAGTGATAAGAAGCTTAGTTTAAGCATGTGAAATTATGTCTAGTGTGGCAAAGTGGTGAAATGAGAAAGTACTAATTTAATTAATGATGAAATGGATTAAATTAATTAGTACTATTAATAAATAAATAATTACATAATGTGATTGGCTAATTCCTATTATCATGAACAATAGCATGTAAGGAGAAATCATATATAATAAGGTTTTTCCTTCAATATAAAATGAGGTGTGACATTGGAATGTAAATAATTATTATATAAAACTATATGATAAAAGCAAGCTTAACTTATGTAAATTACTAAGTTGTGTAAAAGAGTCTTATGTAACATCATGATGTGTGTGGAAGTCATTAATTGGGTATTTTAAACTTACGAGAGAAATTAACTTTGACTAAATAAATAATTAATTTTAAATGATTATTTTAATAATTATGTAGAATTGGAATAATAGGTAATATTGGTACCCAGCTAAATTATATCCTAGTCTAATGTAAATATTATTTGAAATAAACCAATGTACATGGATTATATAATTCTATGTGTGTAATGTATGAGTGAGTGTATATGTATGCATATCTGGGGAAAAGTATCAAATAAACCTAAGTATGTTAAGTAATGGTTTTGTAAATGCTGAGTATTAATAGTGTCCCAAAATCATAGTCTCATTCCAAAAGTCTTAGTCGTGTTTTGTTAAAAGCCTATGGCTCTATATTTGTTGAAAACCAAGATGGAGATGATGACTATGGAAAGAGGAGAAGATGGAGTTGGTGAAGCTTTTCACCAACCTCTTGTTGCACAATGGTTGCTTCAATCTTCCATGGAAACAATCCTTAGGGCAAAACCTCTAAATGAACAATAATCCCTCTATAAATAGAAGTCCCCCCCCCCCTCAAATGTGAATTGTTGATTTCTCTGTGAGTTCTAATTGGAGTGAGAGTGTTGTTGAGTAATCTGCAAATTGAAGCTAGAGTAGCATTTCAACTTAACAGAAGGTAATATCCCTTTATATTTTCTTAAAATTCAAGTTATGCAAAGTTCTAGAAAAATGCTTAAATACTTCTTTTGAGTTGGAAAATTTATGATTGAAGCATGATAGAATATGTCAATTGATGCTAGACATTGTTAATATGGTTGAATACGAAATCAATGAAAGTTAAACGAAGTAATTTGTTCAAGTAACGAATCCGTAGCGAAGAGAATCGCTAAATGTGTTAAACTTTGGAAAAATGGCATAAATCTTGAAGTTGATTCTTGAATTTGATTTTTTATGTGATTGGAATTGTTAGAAGCATGCTAGGGATGTTTGGTAGTAAATTTATATCAATTGGGTATCATTACATTGCTGTTTGGTTGAGATGTTGGCATGTTAGTTCGTAGCAGGGGAGTGGCATTCAAACTGCAGTAGCTAGGCCCGCCCCGGCGGGGGTCCTGCAGTGACTTATGTTACTGTTTTTATTGTTCGATACAAGAAGTCCTAAACTGACCTAACCTAACTTAACTTAAGGAGCATACATAATCCTTAAACATATATCAATACGAATTGCAAAATGTTTTAGTAGGTTTGGAGTTTGAATTATAATCTTTTGAGAGAAAAGCTAAAAGGCGAAAACTATGTTTAGAAAACCTTACACCCTTTTAAAATCCAACCTTTTGAGCATGTATTCGCAACTTAGTTAGTTTTATAAATACGTATGAAATGTGAATTAGACGTACTTTTCATACTTAGTTGTTTGTCATGAAATTTTGAGATTTGAAAACCAATTGAGTTGAGAACTCTACAACTTGTATGGTGAACTTTTGAACAACTATGATAGGATGCTTTATTCCTCTAGAGATAACTGTCATATTCGCACATCTAGTTAAACACGCCATAAACGACGCAAGCATGAACTAAAAGAGTTCTAAGTAAAGAGCTATACTAATTACATACAAATAAATTTAATACATGCAAGCATGCGTAGAAAGAGGTTGTTTGGCAATGTTATGTGGTTTAATGAACGCTATGGTTAGTGATTGATATAATAAGCTCTTTTAACTTTGTAAAATGGAAACTTATGAGTAAATTTAACACTTGTCGAAAGTAAATGAAAAGGGCCAAACTTAGCTTAAAGGTTCTTTAACATGTATTTGTGAAACAACTTAAACTAAAATGAGCAACTTAAGTAATATTTCACATATGAGATGAGTATAAGAGACTAAAATTTGCCAAAATGTTCCTGAAGATTCTTAAAAGTAAGAACAAGGTGAATTATTCCTCTATAATTTTGACTGTGTATAGCCTATATGAGTTTAGATATGTGTGATAAATGTATGTGGATATGTATGTCAAGGTGTGTGTGACTAATGAGTACCTATACATACATAAATAGGATAATATAGTTCATTGAGGTGATTTTACGCTATAAGTGGTAATCAACGTTAAAGGAAAGTATCCTAACCTATGCATTTACTTTATGTAAGGAATCTATGATAACGCAAGTTTTCTAACTTACACGACTTTGAATATTGTGCAAGTATCTAATCTTAAACTTCCTACTTTATTGCAAGTTTCCTAACTTCAGTCTTATAATTGAATGCAAGTATTTAGACCTTATTTCTTATTGTGAAATTTTGAATTATTGTTATATCAAACATACTTGTACTAAATAAATATCTACATTCGTATGATTATGATTTCTAATCGGAAATTGAATTTTATATCTTGATTCATGTTACGAGAATTGAACTCAATATTTTTAAAGGTTGTCTATGTTATTCAATTCGGCTAGACAAAAGATCACGTGTTAGAAAGCTATCCAAACCAATCGACTTGGTGTGGAATCTCATAAATCTACTGAGATGAACAACCCTCTTAAAAGGGGAAATTTTATATTGTCGGGGAACCGACGTGCGCACATGAGTATGATTAAATGTTATGCATAACGTAGGGTACCTTAGGTTGATCACCTGTTGTACTCGTTTATATTGGATTTGCAGTATAATATTGTTAATTCTAGTAAGAGTTCTTAGTCCTTAGTGACTACTCAATGTTCATTTTTATTGAACCTTGAAATGAATAAACTTTAAAATTATGTTGATATCCTTCAGTCTATAGCGATACTTATTGAAAACTCTTGATACTTCTTGATGTCCTTGAACTATCAATTATTATTTTACCTTTGAAGATTCAAATGTTATAACTGCTTATTCTTATTGCTATATTACTTGCTGGGCAAACTTGTTGCTCATTCTTGCTTCCCTAAAAACATTATAGTTAAGGCAGAGTAAGGCGATACATCAAGAAAGGACAAAGGAAAGAGCAAGGCTACAGAATAGCTTAGTCCTTTAAGTGTAGAAGTAATATTATTATTATGCTTGTAATGATGTATTAAGGATGATTAAATTGTGTTTAAGTTTAATCACTGTATAGTCGTAGTAATGGTTACGGTACCTTGGGACGTGAATATTTATATTATATCAATATAAATTATTCTATTATTTTTGTTGTTGATGATTTTAGTATGATATTAGAATTAGCACGTGACGAACCAAATTCAAGATATGAGTGTCTGAATTTGGGGGCGTCACAGATACTATTGGCCGATAATTTTTCAGGATGCAAAGGACTATGTGAAGAAGTGTCCCAAATGTCAGCTAAACAATTCTACTCCTCATCAGCCACCTAAAGAATCATATTCTATTCTATCCCTGATCCCATTTGTTGTGTTGGGAATTGATATTATGGGTCCTTTGCCAAAAGCGAAGGGTTATGTTAGCTTTGTCATAGTGGCCATCGACTATATGACTAAGTGGGTGGAGGCTAAATCACTTCGGCAAATTACCGAGCAGGATTATTTGAAGTTTTTGAAAGAGTTCATTGTTTTTTGGTTTAGAGTCCCTATGGTGTTGGTCTTAGACAGTGGCAGACGATTTGTAGGCTCCACGTTCGAACAATTCTTAAAAGATCTAGGTATCCAACATTGAAAGACTTCAGTGGCTCATCCTCAATCTAATGGTCATGTAGAAGTCACCAATAGGACTATACGAAATGGAATCAAATGGAGGCTTTACGAGGCGAAGGGAAGATGGCTCAAAGAACTACTTTGTGTATTGTGGGCCTATTAGACTACTCCAAGGACAATGACAGGTGATTCACCATTCAGACTAGCCTATGGAACTGATGCCCTGATTCCTGTTGAAATTGGGTCTCCTTCTCTTCGGGTCAATAAATTTAAGGAGTTGTATAACGATGAAGGCCTACGCCTAAATTTGGATTTGTTGGAGGAGGTTAGCGAATCGGCCCTCGTAAGGCTAGCATTCTACCAAAGGAGAGTGGTCAGGTATTATAAGAAAGGACTAAAATTGAGGAGGTTTGAAGTTAAAGACTTGGTTCTTCGGGAAGTGGAGGCTTCTATGCCCCATAATCTCAGAAATTTGATGCCTAATTGGGAGGGGCCCTATGAGGTCATAGAAGTCTCGAAGCTAGGTACCTACAGACTTTAATCAATGAATAGGACATAAGTCAAGAACACCTGGCATGCAGGCAGACTTAGAAAGTATTATTAGTAGTGCATGTTTAATTAAGTAGTTCATCTATATGATTCTGTGTAAGTTTTCAAAGTTATCAATAACATGAGTATTCAGTTTTTAAAGGAGTACTGTCATCAATTACTTATGTTTAAGTGGGTATTCAGTTCTGCTAAACAAATATCTTCTTCATCAATTACTTATCTTTTAAGTGGGTATTCAGTTCTGCCGAACAAGTACCTTCTTCATTACTTACTTGTGTTTAAATGAGTATTTAGTTTATCTAAACAAATATCTTCTTTAATTGCATAAGTGTTCAGTTCTTTGAACAAGCATTTTTATTGTTTAATTACATGCATGAAATAGACGTTCAATTTTCTAAAACGAATTATTTTCATTGATTTGCAAAATATTTTTACAAAGGATAATTACATAATGAGTCAAGATTGCAAAAAGAAGTGACTATTGCTGAGGAGGGTCAGGAGCGTCGTCGGCTTCATCATTTGAAGTGTCCAAGACGGAGACATCTAACTTGGCAACAGTGATCTTTTCCTTATCTTTGCTTCGGGTGGTTTCATATCTCTCAGCGTACATTTGCATTACTTCTGCTGACAACTCTGGACATTCTCGGTACTCCCGACTGATCTGTTGTCTGATTTCTTCGGTTAAAGGAGGCCCCAAATCCTTGTATTCTTTGAATTCTTTCTCCAAAGAAACACATGTAAGGAACATGTGTTGTCCTTTCTTGACCAATTCAAAGACCTGACATTTTAGTGTCGACTTCCCCGTCTTTAGCTCAAGATTTTCCTTTTTCAATACCTCATGGCCCTCGATGAGACTCTTTTGGCGGGCTTCTACTTCGGTAACCTTTTTCTTTAGCTTTGTAACATCAGCCTCCAAATTCTCGCAATAGAATTCACTATTCTTGTGCACATTTTGCGCTCTTTCGAGGACTTCCTTGGTCACCTGGAGATTGAACATGGGACATTCATTTTCAACTTCAAGGTCTTTCTCTCTTTGATCGACCTCTGACCATTGGCGTATAATCTGGGCAGAGACCGTAACAGAATGAAAATAGTGTATAGTGGGTTAATAAAGGGAAAGAAAAACTTTGGCAAGACAAGGAGTTTGGATATGTTAAGTGCATGAAGTTGGCAAACACAAGCTCTTCGATACTTACGTTCTTGAATCGGGGTTCTTCTGGGGGGAGAACAAAGTGTTCATATAGCTCGTGTGGAAGTATTCTGGATATTTAGGCCATAGCGTCATCGACCCTCCTGCCTCTCGGACTCAGCTCGGTCCAGGTTGTTCTAGTGGAGAAGAGGGGTTGGGTTGAGGAGATTGTTCGGGAGATATTTCGGTGTTGGCTTTTATGGCTAGTTGTTCGAAGGAAGGGTCTTCAAGTTCTTTTTATTTTTAGTTTTTGTTTGGGTTTGGTTCAGTGGTGTCTGTTGGAATAGCTTTGGTGGTTGGGATGTTTTTAGTTGAGGTGATGCGGGCTTTAAATGAAGTAGTTTTAGGTGCTTCGGAGGTATTTGTTTGGGCGGCAGTAATGGTGCGCCTTTTTTAATTCGTAGGATTTTGGTCCTTTTGGAATTAGGCATGCATGTCCAAGGGACTTTTTCTGAAGGATGGAATGGGGATTGTGGTCGGTTGAGGCACATTTACAAACTGGTTCGGTTCGGTGGTAGATGGACCTTCGGTTACGATCACTAATGGTGTGGTCTCGCTGATAGGAGGAATAACGAAGGATTGACTAGTGTCTTCGGGGTTGATGTTTTCGGGATTGATCCTTTCGGAGGATGTCGGCTTGATGAGGTTTATTGTACACAAAGAATAGGTCAGAATCGAAAACGACGAGTTAAAAGATATAAGAATATAAGAAAGGAAAGAAGGATTTTGGGACTTACGTTTATACTCGTATAACCAGGATTGCTTGGACAGGAGGTTGAAATCCCATTCTTTCATTGGCAGTTTTTCGATTAGTTTCACTATTTCAACAAACTCTATTTGGGGGAATTTCTCCAATGGTGACGTTTGGCCTTCCATAGTTGGCCCAGTCTGAGATTTGGTGAGTATCGGGCCCTTAGACAAAGAATCAGTGTGTGTGCCACCCCTTATTGATCGAAGGGGTGCTCATTAGGGATCACTTTTCTATACGATGATTTGGTTTCAGTTGTTATTTTCTTAGGGCACAAAACCCTGGTTCTCAGGATTGGCCTAGAAAAAATAAGGAGAAGAAGAAGTCAAGTATTGGGGGAACACCGAGCTCATGGTAAACGGAGATGAACGCGATGATGTGAATGTAGGAGTATGGCACCAGCTGCGCAAAGTTGATGCCAATAAACCCTAATAAGGTGATGATGAAGGTGTGGAGGGGTAGCCGAACCCCTTTGTCCAGCAGGGTAAGAGGTATTGCAGTCCAGCCATCAGTAAAGTGGTACATCCGGTCAAATTCAGAAGGGTGTTTGAGTTGGTGGGTTTCCAGGATGTGATAGTGTTCCCGTATTGTGGTGGGGTCATCTTCGGTGATGGTGGATTTGGTGTTGTCATGGGAAAATTGTGTTTCATTTGAGTACTCTCTGATCATTTTTTGAAATTCCAACTATGCCTTAGATAGGGTTGGAGTTTAGGGGGGAGAGTTGGTGGTAACAGTGGTGGATTCATAAGTGGTGGTGGTGGTGGTGGTGGTGGTGTTGGTAGTGAAAGTGTTTACTGGTAGAGCATGAATGGAAGAAATGGGGATGGCGTTGATGGGATCGTTGTTGGTTGGGCTGGATGATATTGGAGTGATTGAGGAAGCCATTGATGATTGAAGAAAAGAGTTTTGCCAAAAAAAATTGCAGTAGGGAGGAGAGGGCTTTGAGAATTTGAAATTGAGAAGGCGTATTCATCTGGTTTGGGGGAAGTGGTTTTTTAAATGAAATGTCTTTTCAACTTCGCGCGCTTCTCGGAGTATGACTATTAAATAGCATGTCATGATTATGAACGTGAGTATAATAATAGAGACGGATTTGGTGTTTTGGGCAATTTTTCAAAGGAGTTGGGTTCTGTGTTATTTATGATTAATTATTGGACTTTTAATGAGCAACTCTTTCATTAAATTTATCATTTAAAAGAAGACTGAGGGACAATATTGGAGCGTGAATATTAAGGCCCGATTTGTATGATGGGCCAAAGTTCATGTGAAGGTATTTAACCCTATGTAGGAATCTGTTTTGGAAGTTGAATATTTTTAGAAATCAAAGATTCCTAATTGTATTTAATTTTCAACTCCTAAGGAAAGTGTCGGGATATAATCCGATTTCCTTTCTTTAAGGAGATTCAGTTCGATCCCATTAAGGAATCATACCTAAAGAGGAATCATATTTCTAAACAGAGAAGGATGTGTGATCACTATAAATACAAGGCTATATCCTAATTCTCAAGTACACACAATATTATTTACAACACTATAACATAAAATCTTCATTGTTAAACCTTATTCAACATGCACTTATTCTCACATCGGAACTATCATCTGGCGGCATAAGCTGTCAAGTTACGCGTGTAATTTCGTTTTTGCGCAAGATTTGACGCGATTTTAATTATTGAGACGCGTGAACGAATTTTGATATTATCAATAGACCACCTAACTATGATTTATTGAATTTTTTTGGGTGTTCGTGCTATACGTAGCTACGTCCCGTATATTCCATCCAAACTTCATCCTCGATCCAAACCTTGTATTTTTTAAGTTATTCCACGTCTCAAGATGCTTACAAGTGTTATGATCCCATGTCTAAAAAGGCTCTATATTTCTCGCCACGTTCAATTTGTTGAATCCACGATGGCATCTTTTCATGACACAATACCTACTCATTTCTCTCCCTCGACCAAGTCTATTGACCAGGTCATCACGTCCTCCTCCCATATCATTGCCACCTCTTTCTACTCATTTTCTTTCTCTATAGCCTTAACAATATAATTAATTAATTATTGAGTTAATCTATATTAGTTGGAATTAAATAAGTTGATTAATTATTTTTATTTATTTAAGTTGAGTAAGGTTTGAAATCATATTTTTTTAAAAAAATATAAGTCTAAACTAGTTAATTATTTTTCGACTCATATTTCATTCTAAATCTAAATCAAAAAAAATTTTCACCTCGTATTAAAAAAAATTTATTCAAAAAAATAATATTTAGTGATTATGTATACACACCCATCCACCACCACCCTCCAAAAAATAATATTCAATAATTATGTATATATCCCACTCCCTACCCCCATTTCCCATCCCCCTGCCCATCCCCATCCCCCATCCCCCATCCCCCATCCCCTATCCTCATCTTAAAAATAAAGGTAAGTTTGAAATTTAAAATATGAGACAATTTATATTTGAATCATAATTATATGATTCTAACCCACACAACTCATATTAAAAATTATTAATATAATTTAAATTTTTAAATAAAATCATAATTATATTTTATAAACCAAAACTAACTCATAATTATATCTTATCAGTTCTACTCACGCCCCCACAATTCACCTCCTCTGAATACCAAATCCCAAAAAGCTCGTCATCCCAATCCTAAATACTACAACTCCCAATATATAAACCACAACACCACCAATCTTTTTCTTGTTAAAGTTAGCAATTGGGCGTCCTTCTGTTGACCAAGAGATTAATTTAAATTAAGCACATGGTCAAGATCATCTAGATGGAACTTAGTCTCTCACATAATCATATTTCACATAAATAATTTCGATATCTATAATATAAATAACAGCGGCTCAAATTTCAAAGCTTCAACATCCAACGGCCTCAAAATAATTTAGGCTTTAACATCCAACGATCTAAAATTATTTAGAGCTTCAACATTCGACGATCAAAAATTTATCTCTCAAAAATTGAAACTCACATCCATCATCTCACTTAGTTTAAATTTATGAGAATTTAAAAAATTACAATCAATCAAAAAGACTTATAAATAATAAAAAATAAATCTTAAAATGTAGTTAAACTTAGTTTAAATTTATGAGAATTTGACTATTAAAGTTGGATATTCTTTATTTATTCATTGAAATTTGTCTTAATAAGAATTTTCATTTAAATGCTTTGTAGAGTATGTATGGAAAGTGCAGGTGTATTAAGAATTAATTTAGGCTTTTAGTTTAGTGTGTATCCATATTCAGTACTTTATTTTTTTGTGTTCATAATTTATTTTTATTTTTTTTTAAATTATACAGTGCCTTCAGACACGGTAATATACACACACACGAAAGTGACAATCCCTTGTAACCAATTATTCGTCACTTGTCCGAGTTTTTGGGTTTTACAATTTTGTGTTACACAGTTGTACAATTATATTTTATACAATTATATTGAGAATTGATATATTTTATATTTTATATATACAGAGATTATTGTACCTCTTTTATATTTTATATAATTATATACAAAATTAATATTTTTACAAATAAAAAAAAATCATATTCATATGAAAGAAATTTTGTGAAAACATCAATTTCCTATTTTACATATACTCGAAGTAAGCAATACTGCATATGGGTGAGATAGCATATGAAATAAATAATATGACATGAGTCATCTATCATACATGAGTGGAATATTGGACCCCATGTAAGATCAATAAATAAATACTACACTTCTCTTTTTTAATAATTAACTCCAAATATATATATATATATATATATATATATATATATATATATATATATATATATATATATATATATATATATTGAGATAAAAATATTACCACAAGTATCATAAATTTTACTCTTCTTTGGAGGACCAAGGAAAAGAATATGGTGGAGTAAATTCTTTTAGAATTGTGATGGCAAAGTTTAGGTAATATTATTAGCTGGCATGGAATAAGTATGTCCTAACTTGGTTTTATCATAAAGTTTGAAATTGTTAAAATTTATTCCTTGTTTTTAATAATTTAAGGGAACATGCATTCAAAATTTCAAATACAATAACAATTTTTTGGAAGTTTAATTTGTATTTATGATTAGCCTAATAAGTATATATCTCAAATATGAGAAAGCTAGTCGCGGTAATATGAATAAAAAATTAGAAGGATAAAAAATTGAGATAATTTTTTTTTTTTGAATGTCTCTAAATTATTAAGATATAAAATTAAATATAAATCATTCAGAAGATCACGTTAAGATATATTAAAATATATTAAAAAATAAGTTGTTAATATACATTAAGTTACAATCAAAAGTTAAGCAAGCGGGCAATGTGACCAGAACATGTGATATGAGGTTTATATTTTTTAGTATTATTTTGTAATTTATAATACATGATGTGAGATGTACTGGAATCTTCGTGGTTATTGACTAGATAATTTCTCCTATTGGCTACTTAAACAAAGCCAACTGTAACTGTCATTTTCTTTCTAATCTTGTCTAGTGGTAAATTTCTAATCAACAAAATTTATAAGGAGGAGATGTTAAGCCATAAGATATAATAAATTAGTATGAGTTTTATTTAATTTATTCTTATTTTATATATTTAAATACGTTAGTAATTATTATCTGACACGTCATATATAGTTAGAATTTTTTTATATATATTGTAATTAATTTACGTATTGAAACTATGTAGAATATTGAAACTAATTGTCATTATTATGTAGCATGCGTTTCTTACTTATTTGCACGGATCACTAAAAAAGGTGACATTCTAAGAAATTTTGTTCCAAAGTAGTATAAAGATAATATTGTCTTTTTAGTGTTCGTTTGAGATACTTTTAGATTTAAAGTTGACATAATTTTATATTATTTTAGTTAATATAATTATGAATATATTTAAAATATTTTACTAATTCTACATATATTATTTCTTTAATGAATCTTTGAACATATTTCAAACAAATTTTTATAAATTAATAATTATCATATAATTTAAAATAATAGAAATAAAGATTTAAGCTGAGTGAAATAGAAATTTAAGACGTGGAATATACATGCATCTAACACTATGATTATAATAAATTCATAATTTTGAGAAGATATGATCTTCTTATGAGTTACTTACGCATTCCAAAATAATTGTTTAATTTTACTTTTTCAATCAAATCGATCTAGTACAAGCTAGTAAATTATTTTTTTCATTATTTTTTGATAAAATTCAGGTGGAAGAATTATACTCATAAAAAAATATGTATAATTTATACAAAACCCAACTTTTAACATTTCACATTTATATCTACAAACGCTTAATCACTAATTTTCAGAATAATCAATTTAAACAAGAAATCATTTTGAAACGAAAGGAGTATGATATACCGATATATACACTTATATATGTAATTTAGCAATTAAAAATAAATAAATTAGAAGAAGAAATAAAAAGGATTAGTATAACTTACGTAAGAAGATATGTTTCCTTTAACTAAAGATTGATTGTAGGCACTAGGGAAGAGTTGAAAAGGGTAGGCAGAGTGATAAAGAACAAGACATGCAAGAACAGCCGTTGCAAATAACAACATAATCCTTGGGACTTGATGAAAGAATTGCTGGATGTGGTGGTGGTGGTGGTTGCCTCGGTTGGCCGACTCTAACGGAACTTTTCCGGCCTCCATGCCGGTGACCTCTCCAGAATTCATTGTGTATTTGATTGATATGATGGATCTTTTTTATGGTATACGTATATGAACAAGTATAAACTAGCTCTTGTTCTCTAATTATAGGATTAACTGCGTATTGAACCCCGAAGTATGTACTCTTTTGCACTTAGTACCCCCAGTTCAAAAACTCTCATCCCACTACCCAAATTAGTCTTAAGCAATGTTAAGGATACGTTGGTTGTCGTCTAAGGCATATCAGATTAGTCCAAGTTGCGGTTAAACCGTTGACCAGAAATGACCTTCCTACTTCTTTGGTGCTGTGTCTTAGAGACAAGAGGCATTTAAAGTTTAACGATTCTTTGTTAGGATGCATAACTTCATCTCTTTCTGAAGGACCGGTCTACTTTAATAGTTTCCCAAATTTTTCTGTCTCGTTACTTGATCCTACAATACTCAAAACCTTAACTCTGAATTTGCAAACGTCAGGTTTTGATATGGATCCTTTATCATCTAACATGGCTTTAATATATCGGATCTAGGATGTATAACTTCATCTCTTTCTGAAGGACCGGTCTACTTTAATAGTTTTTCAAACTTTTCTATCTCGTTACTTGATCCTACAATACTCAAAACCTTAACTTGAAAGAGTTTCTACCATATACGTTGGTCGGCTGACTGGATCGTCTGGTCGGTTTATTGCTCCTCGTAAAGAAGACGTAGATCGTCTTAACGTTTCTCCTATATTCCGTTGAGGATTATTAGATGTACTATTCCGTCGTGGTTTGTCTAAGTTGAGATGGATAGAGCTACTGTTTTCAAATATGATATTTACAGATCCGTCCGAATTTTCTGTAACATCTTCCTTGGTGATTTGCTCCTTGTACCTATTCCCCCCAAAAGGGAAATCATAACCTTTTGCACGACACCAATGTTTAAGAAAAACAAAGAAATCAACATTTTTCCCTGATTCCTTTAAGAAATCATAATAAATGTTGCGAATTAAATATTGATTTTCCAGAGAATAAGTAGCAAAAAACCATTCTCTTTTATCCTTATTCTTTTCAGAATTAAACATAGATCTCAGTAAAGATCGGTTGAGATTCGTACTCTGATGATTAAGAGTATAAATACTCTCAGAGTATCCAAAATTCTGAGGGCGCATTTTTAAGATCAAAATCTAGAACATTCCATTCGTAATATCCAAACGGCACTGTGAACGCTGACAAGGAAAGTCCACTACAGGATTTATATCAAAACGGCAAAACACAATAATACTGCCTTAGACGACAACCAACTTATCCTTAACAAAACTTTAAGCTTAATCTATAACAGTATTTAAATGGTGTTTATAACAGAATGAGCATATTGAACCCCGAAGTATGTACTCTTTCGCACTTAGTACCCCCAGTTCAAAAACTCTCATCCCACTACCCAAATTAGTCTTAAGCAATTATAACTGACCCTTTGTAATTTTCGACTAAAAAAGTTGTTAGAATTACCACATGTTCATGTAGAAGGAATATAAGTACGGTTTGACAATATTTTTATATATTTAACCGTATAAAATGATTTAAATATCGATTTAATACTAATAAGTTTTGTATAAATACTTTATAAATAAATAGATAATTAATTGTTTTTTTTTTATTTCATCTTCAAGTGAAATCTAGAAATTTAAAAAGCTTTAAACCATTCATTGTTGTCTATTCATTAAAATCCAAACTTTTCAAAATTCCCAAACTATCCATCTTCAAATGATATATCTAATTTAACCAGCAAATATGTCAAACATCAACAATAAATCCAGCATCCTAAACAAAATTCAACCCAATTCCACATCACATTTCAGATCTACAATAGTCAACAAAAATCAAGAAGAGAGAAGAATTTGGGTTAGAGATGTAAGAAAAATTGGGAAAGAATGAAGAAATGGAATAAAAAGAATAGGAACGTGGTCACAATTAGGTAATGTATCTACAATTCTACGTACCTTACCTTTTCTCATTATCTTGGCCAATATATCTATGTATCTTTCCAAATACTCAAACCGTACCTAGTTAACCCTTAATTATATGAACTCCAAATTAATTAAAAGTCAAGCATAACTTCTACTTATTAATTAATTAATTAATACTAGTGTAGTAGTATGTCGTAATTAATTATGTTTTTTTTTAATTTAGTATTGCTAGTTGTAAGAATAATGATAATTAAAGAACGAGAAGTAGACCCTACTATGTAAATTTTAATCTAAATTGGAAGTAAGAGAAGCTTGTGCGGGAGAGAGAGCAACTTGCATCTTTATTTTTTGGTCACGAGAAAATTAATTGACGACTTGTAGGCTTATATGAGACGTTAGTTATTGGGATTGCTATATGTATGTATAAAGTTGATATTAAACGGTGAAAGAAAAATATGGAAACATGGTAATTATTTTATTTTTGACAAATATATTCTTAGGTGAGAAAAGAAATTTTGAAATGAAAAGGAGATTAGTTATCAAAGAATAATGTAAAACTTTTAATAGAAAAGTTAATAATTGTAGAAAGATATTTGTAGAAAGAATAATCTATTTTGATAGATTAAATGAATGAAGATTAATAAATAAAATTTTGAGGATGAAATTCTTAGAAGAAATGATGAATGTAATATCCCGAGTATTTATGATAACGATCTTTAGAAAAGGAAATGAATGAGTTAAAGAATAGATAATACTCAAAATATAATTGAGTTCAAGTGAACGTTATGAAATAACACCAAGAATTTGTTGAAGAAATGAATGTAGTAGGAAATATAACTATATTAAGGTAATGTACTGTTGAAGTTATTCAATGATAAATTTTTAAAGTTTTTTTTAAAGAGATTTGATGAAAACTTAAGTAAGGTAGGGTTTCGGTGATTCCGAGGACGGAATCCTTAACAAGGGGGAAGGATGTGACAACCCGAATTTTCATAAATTATTAAAATAAGAATTTAATAATTAAAATTCTTATTATGAGGTGTATATATTTTGAGTTATGTGTTTTGGTGTGAAGAAATTAAATTTTTATGAGATTTAATAGTTGATTAAACTATTAAAGGAAATAAAAGAAATTAGTCACGATAAGGAATTTGGTGGTAAGGAAAATTAACCCTATAAATATTGGATAATTTAAATTAAGTTGAAACTATATTATGAAATAATATTGTTTGAATATTTAAACCTTACTTGGTAGTGGTGTTGTAGTAAAGTGGATAAAAGAGTTAATTCACTCAATTAAAATAGTGAGTTAATATATGAGTTTTGCTAATTAAATTTGGTATTCTTAATATATATTACATGTCATGGTAATATATGAAAATGTTTAGTATCTTGAATGATGCTAATAAAATATAAATTGATGGTGAGAGAAGAAATTAAATACCAATATACCTATAAATAATTATTGGTTAGAGATTAATAGATTGAATTAATAATTAAGTGGTGATTAGATGTATGAATTAAATAAATTGTACTAAGACAATTTATGCAAGAAAAAGGAATGAAATGATTATATATAATAATTATATAATTCATTTGAGTTAACTAAAATAATTAGTGGAATAAATATTAACTATTTTAATGAAAATATTTATTTTAATAGATATGTTTATTTTAGTTACAAAGGTAATTTTATAATTTATAGTGTAGTAATTATACATGTTATAATTGTGTAATTACTTTAATGTGGTTAAATAGTTTAACAATAAAATGAAGTATGACATATGTATCATATAGTAAAGGAGTTGTTAAAATAATTGGATTGGAGATTATTTGAGTTAGCCAAACATGACCTAGACTCTTTGTGTTTTATAAATGCTAGAATTTTGTATTTGTTTTAACTGATAACTCAACTTAAATTCACGTATTCATTAGTTAGGGGTTACGTTCAGTATTTTCCTAAAGGCTAAGAGTTAGAAAACAAAGAAGAGGAGAAGAAGAGAAGAAGAGAAGAAGAGAAGAAGAAAGAAAGAGAGAAATTGAGAGAGAAAGAGAAGAAGTTCTATGTAAATTGAGAGAAGAAATTTGTGAGAATTATGGAAGGAAGAAATAACAAGATTGTTCAAAATTTTATAGCTAATCAAAGGTAATAATCTAGCTTTGAGTTTTTAGTATTATACTTCTTGAGTTTTCTTTGAAAAGTTGAATTTCTATGGTTAGATTATTAAGAGATTGATCATATATGTTAATTAGTATGTATAATTTGTTATATGTAATCTATAACAGGTTTTCATGTAATCAAATTCATGGAACAACTGTTAGAAGAAGAAATTTGGTTTATGGCTTAGTATATGTATTTTGGTCTATTTTAAGGCTTAAATTGATGGTTAGATCCTATATATAATCTAAAATTAATAATAGATGTGGTTAGTACGTTGAAAAGCGAAAAGAACGCAAGTTGAATGAATCAATTTGGTTAAGAAACGAATTCGCAGTGAACGAATTCGCTAAACATGTTAAAACATAAAAGTTTAGTATGAACATGAGTTTTGGGTCAAGATTTAGGCTAGTTAGTGTTTCGGTAAATTGTTATAATTCTAGTATGTTGTAGTTTTTAGAATTACGAATCCATAGAATCGAAAAGGGACTAATTTGGATATGTATAACTCAAGTTATGAAGATTAGAAGGAGAAAAAGGGTCAAAAATCGCAAAAACAGTAAACTGTAAGTCCCGGTTCTGCTAACAGGCACAGCTGTGCTGTGCCCTAAGTCTTTTGGGCACAGCTGCTCTGTGTCCAAGGCTTAATTGGGCGCAGATGCGCTTTAGGTTTGTCCGGTGTAACTGTTTTGACCTCCTGTAGTAAAACAACCATAACGTTTTCATACAAACTCCGATTGAGGAGATTCAAGAAGATCCGGAACGAGGAAGAATAGACCTACAACTTTCATTCTTTAAGTTGTTCGATTTAAGGTCGGAAACAGGGGTAAAAATTATCATCTTTGGGACTATGGTGTTTTCGGACGCAATCAGAGAGCGTCGGGTATGCACGTATGCAAGTGTAGTGCTTCTGACGATAAAAGATGTTGTTCTAAGTTATAAAATATGAATGTTAGTAAATATAATGATACTTAACATTAATAAATGATGTATTAGATAAGTTGTATAAGCATACTAAGCATACACAAGAGAGATAAATTGGGCGTGTGGCGAATAAACGTCGAAACACCGTGATAAGTGTTAATGAATGTAAAAAGTGTTTTAAGTCAAATGAAATGAATGTTATAAGATATGAAATGGGGTTTATATAAAACCAATAAGTAGTCCTAGCAAGACTTAAATACTTGAATGAACTTCGAGTGTGACCTAAGAAAAAATATAGTGAGATATAAGTCGAAAGTTAACACAATCGAATTGAACATTGTGTATTGATTAACTGGAAGGGTTATGAGATATAGAGTAAAGTTTACATTACAACTGCTATGCATTGCTATTTGACTAATAATTATGTGCATGATTATATAATTGTGTAGGGCACGTGAAGTGCAGATAGCTGTAAGCTGTTAAACTGTTATTGGTAAACAACGATTAAGGCAAGTCTTTCAGTTCCTATTTCCTATGTGAACTTGATGATGAACTGTTTTAAATCTTTGTTGCAAAGAGCATGATGTGTTCTATATATATTTAAAGTATGAAGCGTTAAAGTCAATTTATGACTACGTTGATTAAATAATGAATGTTAATTGAGTAAAGAACTCAATCTTTATACTTGTTATATGAACTGCAGGATGTATGTTATGTTAGTCCAATGTTTATGAGATGTATGTTGAGCATGTTATTATGTGCTATGTGATGTATGAAAATTGTTAGATTTTCCTCGGCTGTCGAGCTCAACCTTGCAAATAACCGCTTTTGCAGGTTAAAAATTCAAGGTAAAGTTATGTGCTACTTGAAAGACATGAATCAGATGTGTTACTTGAAGATTTATACACTTTGGTTGAGTTATTATTATTTGAACCATGTTTAAGGTTCCGAATAATGTATGATATTTAATAGATGTTGAATTATAAAGTTTAAGTTTTGTTTGTTGTATGAAAGGGTATTGAACCTGGATGTAAGTTTTATTTATTAAGTCGGATAAGGTGAGTAATAAGCTAAGTATGGTTCAAAGGTAGGTAAAAATAAATGTTTTGAGAAATGTACTTGATAAATCCCAATAATTATGTAATGATAAATTGTAAAGTTTGAGTTATTTGATAAGTAAAGGTTATCAGATTGAAATGTAAGATTCTATAAAATAACTTTGATGAAGCGAATCATAAAATAACTTGATTCAGAGATGTGTATATGATAAAGGTTTTGAATCAGGGAATTAAAGTAAGAAGATAGAAAAGTTTAAATTATTCCGCCTTTTATTGAGTTTAACATCAAATAATGATGTAAAATCAGAAATTAGACATATTATTAACGACCGAAGTCGATAGTTAAATTGTATGAATTTTGGGATCGTTACAGAACCAACCCGGGAGGGGTAAAATAGTAATTTTGCCAACTCAACATTAATTCAGCCCAAATCACTGCAAAAGAAGTCATGTTGAACTATAACATCAATCCCGAGTGAAAATAACATAAGACAACTCAACGGATGGACTACAAAGACTTAAAGATCTAGTCATGGACCCATCTTCTTGGATTCAAAAAATGTCAAATCATATATCATTGTGTAGCTCTCGTCAAGGGCTTTCCGAAAAGGTATAGTACGCCTCGATCGGATTTCCAGATTGAAAGTTATAAAGGTTCGAGCGGACATCGTGTTGGCCTGAGTGCACGTACTTCGAGACAACGGGACCCACGGGGCCCGGGCAGCCACAAGTAGACCCGCGACTACTTTGTTCTATAAATAGACCCCCCATCAGCTAAAAAGAAAAAGAAAAAGAAAAAAGAAGAAAAAGAGAGAAAACTTTGTCCATTTCAGCTCTTAACCCCTCATATAGTGTTCTAAACTTTAATATTCTTCTTTCTAAACACTTGTATACATATATTCTACAACATATCAAATTTTAACCGGTGGAAATTGAGTTTTCAAGCTCCAAAAGTAGTCAGAAGCTTTCTTTGCAGCACACTGTAAGATTTTTTTAGATGTGAAACTTTTTACTGCTTTGATATATATATATATATATATATATATATATATATATATATATATATATATGTGAATCTGTAGACTAGATTTATCTAAATCTAGTTATATCTAACTTTTAACCGGTTCAATAGTTGAAAACTGGAACCGTTGAGCTAGAATGACTAAGATTTATTTAAGTATAGTTTTTTTTCTAGTTTTTTTTTGTAAATATTAAGCAATCCTGTGAGCCTAAGAGGCATGGGATCTAAGATCCAGCTGACGGATCTAGATCTGGTTCCCATGATGGACATATTCCAGCTGTACAACTAGCTTGTAAATTATTTATGGTGTTTGGACATCCTTCGATGACTTTCATGCCCATAAGGAGCCCGACACTTTTATATATATATATATATATATATATATATATATATATATATATATATATATTATTTAGTCGAAGATGTTTCGCATCTCGAGAATAAAATCAAATAAAGTCGAATACGGAATAAAATAGAAGTATCAAAGGTCTCAATTACTATGTGAGCATAAGGGTTTGAAAACCTATTTTCAAAACATCATTGCTATATATATTGCTTAAAATTGAACTTTTATAAAAATCAAACCCTTTTTATATAGGTGCAAACGAGGCATAACACTACTTCTAAATAATGCACTTAGGCCCAATTAACACACACATACACACACACACATTTTAGATAAATTAGGGAATTGAAAAGACGCTGTAACCGTGTTTTCACGAAAGTCGAGGGGTGCCTAAAACCTTCCCCTCGCTTAATCAAGGTCCCGAACTCTATGAATCTCGGTTTCCAAGGCCTGATAAAATAGAGTCCAATAATTGGGCCTTTGTGTAAACCTTTTCAAATTTAGTTGAGTTGGTACAACCATTTCAAAACTACCAACTAACGAATTTGAATTTTCAAATCGTCTACATTTTGTGTCAGACTCTTTTCAAATTTGTCCTTTCAAATAAAACTCAACACATAGAGAACATAAAGGGTAAAAAGAGGAATTCTAAAGAAAAGAGGAAATTTTTTCCAACGTCGACAAACACGTCTGTCCACCTGATGACTCCCCTCAGGCTGAACCTCACTGAAGAATGATTCAAGTAGCCGTTGAAGAAGGTTCCTGCCAGTGTCTCGAACCTCTTGATACCCCAGGTCAATCAGAGTAGAAATGTGGAAACCAACAATGAAGAACCTCTCGAAGATGCGGTAAGGAAGGCCAGAAATAAGAAGCTTATAGAGGAGATCAAGTTGCGATTCCTATTCAATTTTTTCCTAGCCAAAAGTGCCCCAAAGGATTCATATGGGGCGGGTCCACTCAACGATCAACCCAGCCTCCCTGTTATTAACTGGAAGAATGTGAGCATCCCAAAGGAAGATCCTGGGTCCAATTTTGAGCCAATCATGGTCATCCTCAAAGATAGCAATGACTCCAACGATGCCTCCATCTCGGCTATCCGCAAAGATCTCACTACCAACAATGGCAATCTCCCAATAAATTGTTCGGAAAGGGTAAAATATAGGAAAATGATATGTTAACAAGGAGCTTAGCCTTTACATTTTAGTCTAATTTATTTTATCTATAACTTGTTATTGCCTTTTGTCATATCATCTGTTGAACCTTTTTTAGATTGACAATAGTGTTATATATATTAAGCGATCAAGTTTTCTTCTCAGGTTCCCAAATTTGACTGTTTTTAGCCCTGTCCATGACTTGCCAAATTTGAATATTGACTATGATTTCGATATAGAGTTGAACTTTGACTTGATGGGAATCGACCATGAAGAAGTGGATGATGAAGAGGTGCTCGAGAAAATTAAGGGATTGGTTGAAGATAAACCCAAATCCAACCTTGAGCTAACCATCACCATAAACATTAGAACCTTTAACAATCCCAAAGAGCTATAGATTGGAATCAACCTCCTCGATAGCCAAGAAAAAGAACTAATCAAACTCTTAACCCAATTTAACGATGTTTTTGCTTGGTCTCATGAAGACATAATCGGCTTATCGACAGACATAATCGAGCATCGTTTACTAGTTAAAGAAGAGTTCAAACCAATAAAGTAGAAGCTAAGGCGGTTGAAACCAAAATGGAGCCTGAAGGTCAAAGAAGAAATAATTAAACAATTCAAATCAGGTATCATTATGGTGTCAACCTAACCTGAGTTGTTATTAAACGTTGTCCCAGTGCCGAAGCCTAGTGGAAAGGTGCGAGTTTACGTAGATTATCGAGATCTCAACAAAGCCAGCCTTAAAGATGACTTCGTAGTGCCATTCATCCATGTGTTGATAAACAATACAACACAGTACGAGATGTACTCATTTGTCAATTGCTTTATCAGATACCATCAGATCATGATTGCTTAAGAGGATAGGGAAAAGATTGCCTTCATCACCCCATGGGGCACTTTCTGCTACAGAAGATTGGCCTTTAGCCTCACCAACGACAGTGCCACCTATCAGAGGGCTATGATGACATTATTCCACGACAAGATGCACAAAGAGATCGAAGTATGGGTGGATGATGTCATCATAAAATCTAAGAACGAGGATGACCACATTACCTATCTCCAAACGTTGTTTGTGCGGCTCCACAAATATAACTTGAAGATGAACCTAGAAAAGTGTGTCTTGGTGAGAAGTCTGATAAACTTCTAGGAAAGGAATGGAGTCCCATTATCCATATACATATTAGTTAACTCCAATGCATTGGGATGCTTGCTAGGGCAAAAGATGATATATGCAAGGAAAGGGCCATTTATTACCTCAGCAAGCGATTTAGTAGTGGAGAGAAAAAGTACACGCTGATAGAAAGAACCTGCTACGCGTTGGCTTGGGCTGCCATGAGGTTGCAACACTACTTGCACAACCATACAACTTATCTCATATCTCGTATGGATCCTTTGAAGTATATTTTTAGCAAACCGATGTTGAACTGCCAATCATCAATGTGACAACTAATCCTTCAACAGTTTGACATCGTCTGTGTGACCCAAAAGTCTATCAAAGGATAGGGAATCACGGACCATCTATCGACAACACCGACAGGAGATTATGATCATCTTGAAACATACTTCACTGAAGATGAGGTGATGGCAATTTATTAAGCCAATAGAGAAGATATAAGTCAATTCTGGAAATTATACTTTAACGGTGCAGTAAACATGGAAGGCGTTGAGGCATGGGCTGTTCTCGTATCTATCACTAGGGAGCAGTACCCCGTAACGACCAAGTTATAATTTAGCAACTCAAACAATATAGAGGAATACGATGGATGCCTGGTGGGGTTAAAATTGCCTCAATCGATGGGGATCAGACAGTTGGCAGTGTTTGGAGATTCAGAGCTAGTCATCAGACAATCCACTAGGGCCTACAGTACCAAAGAATTACGTCTATTGCCATACCATAACCAGCTTATCAAGATGGAGGGAGAGTTTGAAGACATTTCCTTTATGCATATCCCTCAGAATTGAAATGATTTCCCTGGTGCATTGGCCACACTAGCCTCATTAGTAAGCATATCAGCAAGAAGCGTATGCCTGTTATCACCTTCATGGCACAAAGTGCACCATCTTACCGAAACATCGTGGGAGAAATATTAGATGAAATATATCCTACTGAACCTCCTTGGTACCATGACATCAGGGAGTATTTGCGCGACAGATCCACCCCCAAGGGAGTGAGCCAGGCCGTAAAGAAGCAAATACAGTAGATGGCAATGAGCTTTTATTTAAGTGGGGATGCTCTTTATAAAAGGGACCTGGGCATCTAAGCTATCTGTGACGACCCTAGATCAGAGTCTCAAATCGCCGCGGATCTGGTACAATCATTCTATAAATATTACGGAAGATATAAACATAAATTATTTATACATTAAACTTTACACACTATTCTCCAAGGTCGAGTAACCTTAACTTATACACAATTTATAACCTATCTAACATATAATTTTATTATCATACAATACTGTTACATTTTTAGCTGCACATATTATCCCAAGCTGAACTTGTCTTTGACCTTTCCTTTAACCGACGTATTCGTCTTAATCTGTAATGTTAATCATGATATAGCAAGGGTGAGCAACAAGTTTGCCCAACAAGTTTAAGTTCAATAAATTAAAAATATATCATGATGGAAAGAATTGTACAATAAGCTGGCTAAAATTCTGCAATATAATTGAGAACTAGCATGAACAAATTTTTATAGCTGAATGAATATGGAACATGAACAAATATATCTGGACCGAATGATAATGAAGGTGATCAGCCTTTCATACCTGATGAATACATGCAATGTGCACAGAGTGCAAATTAATAATTCATAGACATGGTATAATCAGTAGAGATTAACCACAAGCATATTTCAAAAATATCAACTCGGGGTCGAGTTAGAGAAAACTTGCCTGATCGGTCGATTACTGTTACGCAATTTATTTAGCTTTGCCTGAAGACCTATTATAAATAATATTAATCTACAAATTAGAATAATATCATCACAATATAATAATGCTATATATATTTACACACTAACCTAAACACATAACACATAACCCTATCAGTCTATACAACACATAAAACCTAGTATCATGTCAAACTATTGCATTCCGAGTTGAATTCGGTACAATTCTGACATCCTGACGGCCTAGTTGGATAATTGTCGAGTTTAAGTTCAATTAAACTCTACCTAAACACTTAACAATTATCTTAGATAATTTTATTATCAGTCAAAATATTTTTCATAAGCTCATAATAATTTTTAAATACTTATTATCATTTATCATGATTTTTCAATCATTAAAATCATATTTATCTAGTTTAAATACCACAATATTCTAATATCATTAATATTTATTTAATACCAAATATTAATGAAATTCACAACATAATATTATAAATAACTTATAATATTTTAAAGTATTTTTAATACTTTATTATTGCCTTTAAATGATTTTAAAGTAATTAAAACCATTATAAAATAATTGACATTAATATTAAATATTAATGTATTTAATGACAAAATATCAAAAGTTATATTTTATAACTTAAAATATTTTTATAACACTTAAATAATTTTTATATGATTTTTAAATCATTAATTCTATTTTTTCACCATTTATTTAATACATTTATTAAATAAATTAATTACCATTAAAATTAATTAATTAATGAAATTCATCAAAAAATACTAAAAGTCATTAAAAATAACTTAAAATATTTTCTTATACCATAATACAACTTTTCATGATTTTTCAAGTATTAAAATCATTTTTAAGGAATTTATTTAATATTATAATTAAATAAATTAAATACCATTATTATTCCAAAAATATTAAATATTAATGAAATATATTCTAAATTATTAAAAACCCATTTTTAGGATTTAAAATAATTTTTAGGAATTTATTATGTATTTTTAATAATTAAAAACTAATTTTCTCTAATTATTAAATAAAATAATTGATTTTCTGAAATTAAATGTCACTAAAGGGGGCCTATAGCGACAGAACCGTCGCTATAGGTGTTCTTCATGTTCTTGACCCCAAACCCAGAAACTCATGTCAGTTTACCGGGTGCCTACTTTGACCGGTTGCAATTCTGTGATCCCTAAGTTTCTGGGCTGGTAATGAAGTTCATGTCATAGTATTTATGTAATACTATAACCCCAAACAAGTTTCATGGCTAGAATGCATCATATCAAGAAGATATAAAGCATTAAACATGTTGTCAGAGATTGTTCTTCATTTCTGGGTTTTCCAGAAATGAAGAACAGTTAAAGGGTCCTACTTTCGATCCTTATAACATGCACGCCAGATCTGCTTTGTGTGATATGAAGGTTTAAATATGTAGTAGAGATGTCAGGGTACAATTCTATAACATTAGGTCATCATAACAACAACACATCTAAGAGATCTTGACCGGTCAAAGTAGTGGTCAGGAACTGCTCCTTGAAGATCTAGGTTTTCCAGAAACCTTCAAAAGGCAGTTTCATCAACCCTACTTTGACCACGATAAAATTCGTTTCTGTTAATGATTTTGGTAAAGTAAAGGCTTATATGTATAGCCTACATGTCAGTCTACAAGATCCAATCAACAAAATGACCTAACTATCAAAGGGATGCAAGATCAAAGGCCTGCAAAACCACTGTCAGACTTTTCTGGGCAAATTTGGGCTGCCCAGAAACTGATTTCGTGAACGGTCAACTAGGTTTGACTGCTTATAACATGAAATTTAAACACGATCTAACCTGGATTCAAGTTTCAGATCAAAGCCTACATAGCGAAGAACAGATCTATAACATAAAACACACATAACACCTAACACACACTGATATAGAACCCCTGACATTTACTTGTCAGACACAAAACTAGGGTTCATGATCAATTTCAAAAAAACCCAATTTCATGCATCTACATGATATGGATCCATTATCCAACAACCCAGATCACTATATGACACCATCTAACACATATCTAACCAACAAATAACAACATCTAACATCTGATCATAAGATTTTGAAAATTTAGGGTTTATACCACTTTGAGCCTTGATCTTGAATCTGATCATCATGATCTGATCTTGGGATGCTATGGATCATACTAAGGACTGAATCACTAATTAATTTCATGGGTCTAGAGAGAGAAAATGTTGGTTGAGTATTTGGTGACCAAATGACTATTTTTGTGAATTTTTCTCTCTCTAACTCTATATATAATACTTGAATGCAATGAATTGGATGATGTATATGGCTGATAAGTATTGATTTTAGTCATATGGCTAGCCTAGGGTGGTTCACCAACTCAGTTTAGGGCAAGATCTACAAGTTATCTCCAATAATGCAACAAAAGGCAATTTGGTCATTTCGCTATCCATTATAATGGCACATTTGACATTTGCTACAACCCTTAGGGTTTAACCCTAATGTTTTAAAAAATAATTATTTTCTAGGATTTCTAAGTTAGGCTAAAATAAAAATTTTAGTTACTAAAAATGTAAACTAGGGTTTCCTAATTAAATTAGGTTTCCTAATTAAATTTGGTTTCCTAATCACTCAGAACTTGTAATTAGGATTAATATTTCCTAATTAACATAAAACTTTAGAAATTAGGGTTTTGTAATTTTTGTAATTAGGGTTTTCAATTGAAATTTAGGGTTTCTAATAATTAGAATTTCGAATGATTAGGGTTTCAAATAAATCATTAGGGTTTTCCCTAATTAGGCTATAATTAGTAATGCTCAAGCCTTATACTTAGCATTTGAATTCCCAACTTAGGGTTTTACTATTCTGAATTAGGGTTTCGAATTCCCGAAAATGAAATTAGGGTTTCTAGAACCGACATTAGGGTTTCTATCATATCGATAGGGTTTTCTAACTGAACGTTGACGTTTTTAATATATACTTAGGGTTTGTCACAGATATAGTTTATCTGGTCAACCCTTGACCCTTAACCACATACACAGAACATATACACTTATATACTTAATCCTGAATAATTCACCACAAAATTTTTTAAATCTATAAAATTCCTTACAGAAAATATCAAATCCATTCACTTATTTTCCGTCTAGATTTATTATTTAACCTTAATTCAATATTTTAAGATTTTAATAAATATTCAAATTCTCGGGTTGTCACATTCACCCCTTCTTCTAAAAATTTCATCCCCGAAATTTACCTTACACCTTATATCTTTTATACACATCATCACATGCTATCCAAAACATCTCTCACAAGAGTTAAATTATTCAAATCATACTGTGGAGTCATATAGACTATGAACTTTCATTTTCGAAAAGGTGTTATGAAAATTCATCCGCAAACCGTCATACTTACAGACATATAGGGTAATTAGCCCGATATGCCCAGTACTGGCCAAGTACTGCTGGTTGGAATAATTTTTTTCCCCGTTCCTTCTATCCTATCCGCCTTAGGCGCACAAAAAATTTCTTACCTTAGTCTTTATAGGATTTCGCACCAAAATAATTCGGTTCGGGAAAATTTTTAAAGAACGTTTAGGATTTTCATAAACGTTGGTCTAGCCGAATCAATTAGCATAGACTCATACCAGTAATTCAATTCAATCGAAATATTTAGGTATAGCCAGACCCCATTGGCAAATTAAAATTTTAAAAATAGTTTGAAAATGAAGTCATGATGCCGTACTGTATTAACAGCCCGTTTGAGGATGCCGTCATCGAGTTACTTTGTCATAACACATCATACAATAGTGGAACAACGATTTTAGATCAAATTAAACACTAAGTATTCCTGTATTTACAACTCCATCAACTTTTTATCATCTCTACACCAGGTTACATGGTACATAAGTGATAAATAAAAATATATTTTGATATTTCAAATCATTATCGTTTAGCCGAAACAAGTAGCATAGACTATACTTTAAACCGTTCAAAAAAAAACCCCGTTGCAATTCAAATTTATCATCTCAACAGGTAACGATGTGTCGGTGGCCCGAAGTCCACATATACACAATGGTCACCAGAAGTTAAGAATAACAATTCATTTCCAAAAGGCACATAGAGCGTATTTAGCTTGATGTCAAAAATTTTGAAGTCTAGCATAGCTAGCAGATTTGGAAAACATATGTCTCCACTAATAATTCATTACCTAATATTACTATCTATTCCTATTATCCTCAATACTCCTTTCACACATAGTTCTACATTGTTCGTCAAACTTACCACACTTATGAGTTCAGGAACTTTCCACAATCATATGAGTTTACGAACTTGTCCTAGACAGACCTTTGGCGTCCATTCGTTGAGGGGTTCATAAACATTTCATATAATTATGAGTCACGAACGTACCATAAGTATGAGTTTTAAGAACTCGTACTTAACCTTATATTCTCTACCTATATTCTATCTATCTGTTATACACCTGAGAAAAGAATCACCTTCTCAACAGGTATATAGCAAATAGCGCGACACAGATATTTCAATGATTATCAGTACTAGAAACTAAGTGGTTTTTACACCAAGTATAATTCCCCGCTCACAACAAGGAATCATACAACTTAACTGCTGACATAAGTCCTTAATTGAAATCCCAACCTAATCCTACCTCCATTCTCAATACAAATTTTATTTAATTCGTATTCATAATCCTTTCCTGAATTTGTACCAATTCATAGTACAACTGATACACAACAATCTTTGCTGTAAACTTTTCAGTCATTCGCTTGATCCTTCTCCATACTATAACCTTATCAGATCACGGGGTGATCTCATCGTATATATTATGATTCATTTCTCTACTATGATCATTTTATTTTACGATCTCCTGTCCCTGAACTTTTAGTCTTTTAGACTCTATCTATTCACTACTACTATTCACCTTTAATATCAGAGTTAAGAAACTCTGTATCTTTATAACTCACCGACACACTAACTCTATTTGAGTTAGTACTTATCCTAATCACTGTGGTTATTAGTCTCAGGTAACCCTAACTAAGGTTCATAACCTACAGCTTTGACACCAACTATGACGGCCCAAGATCCGGGTCCCGAATCATCGCGGATCTGGTACAATCATTCTATAACTATTGCGGAAGATATAAATATAAATTGTTTATACATTAAACTTTACACACTATTCTCCAAGGTCGAGTAACCTTAACTTATACACAATTCATAACCTATCTAACATATAATGTTATTATCATACAATACTGTTACATTTCTAGCTGCATATATTATCCCAAGCTGAACTTGTCTTTAACCTTTCCTTTAACCGACGTATTTGTCTTAATCTGCAATGTTAATCATGATATAGCAATGGTGAGCAACAAGTTTACCCAGCAAGTTTAAGTTCAATAAATTAAAGATATATCATGATGAAAAGAATTGTATAATAAGTTGGCTAAAATTCTACAATATAATTGTGAACTAGCATGAACAAATTTTTATAGCTGAATGAACATGGAACATGAACAAATATATCTGGACCAAATGGTAATGAAGGTGATCAGCCTTTCATACCTGAAGAATACATGCAATGTGCACAGAGTGCAAATCAATAATTCATAGACATGGTATAATCAGTAGAGATTAACCACAAGCATATTTCAAAAATTTCAACTCGAGGTCGAGTTAGAGAAACCTTGCCTGTTCGGTCGATTACTGTTACACAATTTATTTAGCTTTGCCTGAAGACCTATTATAAATAATATTGATCTACAAATTAGAATAATATCGTCACAATATGATAATGCTATATATATATTTGTACACTATCCTAAACACATAACCCTATCAGTCTATACATCACATAAAATCTAGTATCAAGTCAAACTATTGTAGTCCGAGTTGAATTCGGTACAATTCTGACATCCCAACAGCCTAGTCGGACAATTGTCGAGTTTAAGTGCAATTAAACTCTGTCTAAATACTTAACAATTATCTTAGATAATTTTATTATCAGTCAAAATATTTTTCATAAGCTCATTATAATAATTTTTAAATACTTATTATCATTTATCATGATTTTTTAATCATTAAAATCATATTTATCTGGTTTAAATAATACAATATTCTAATATCATTAATATTTATTTAATACCAAATATTAATGAAATACACAACATAATATTATAAATAACTTATAATATTTCAAAATATTTTTAATACTTTATTATTGCTTTTAAATGATTTTAAAGTAATTAAAACCACTATAAAATAATTGACATTAATATTAAATATTAATGCATTTAATGACAAAATATCAAAAAGTTATATATTATAACTTAAAGTATTTTTATAACACTTAAATAATTTTTATATGATTTTTAAATCATTAATTCTATTTTTTCACCATTTATTTAATACATTTATTAAATAAATTAATTAACATTAAAATTAATTAATTAATGAAATTTATCAAAAAATATTAAAAGTCATTAAAAATAACTTAAAACATTTTCTTATACCATAATACAATTTTTCATGATTTTTTAAGTATTAAAATTATTTTAAGGAATTTATTTAATATTATAATTAAATAAATTAAATACCATTATTATTCCAAAAATATTAAATATTAATGAAATATATTCTAAATTACTAAAAACCCATTTTTAGGATTTAAAATAGTTTTTAAGAATCTATTATGTATTTTTAATAATTAAAAACTAATTTTCTCTAATTATTAAATAAAATAATTGATTTTTCGAAATTAAATGTCACTAAAGGGGGCCTATAGCGACAGAACCGTCGCTATAGGTGTTCTTCATGTTCTTGAGCCTAAACCCAGAAACTCATGTCAGTTTATCGGGTGCCTACTTTGACCGGTTGCAATTCTTTGATCCCTAAATTTCTGGGCTGGTAATGAAGCTAATGTTATAGTATTTATGTAATACTGTAAGACCCCAACTTTTATAAATAAAGATGAATTTTCTATAATTATCATTTTTGAATATTATGGAGTTAATTTGATATAATGTTATAGTTGTGGGTAATATTTATAAATTTTGCAAAGTACGCAAGTTATATAATATTCGATTGGTCGGGGAATATTCGTTTTAACAGGGAATATTCGTACAACGGCACAATCATTGGTGGACCCCACAACGAAATTATTGTCGGATTGAGAAAATGACAAAAATATTTTATTAGAAATAATGGCGAAAGTTTTACCATTGATACTGTTGAACTACTCGGTAGTAAAAGTACAGTAACACGTGTGGTTGCATAGTAGCACACGGTATTGATTATTAATGCTTATATGAGAAGTCACTCAGTTTGATTCAATTATTGTCAGTTAATAATATGAATTATTTAGCGATAATGAAGTTTTGTTTTATTCGTATTATTAACGTAATAAAATAGAAACATCTTTTTATATAAAACAGAATACTTTATTAAAGTTATTCTATAAATAGAATATATTATATTTTATTTAAAAGATTTTTCTTTAAATATGGACCGTCAGATTAAAGTAATCAATCTGGACCGTTCATGGATTAGTTATTATGCATTCTATTTTTCTATAAATAGCAGCTCATTCCTTCATTATTTCTTACGAATTCACTGAACTCTAGAGAGAGAAACTATAGAGAGAAACTATAGAGAGAGAGAAGAAGAAAAGTATTCTGCTACTTAACTACTTCCTTATTTCAGTTCTTCTTTAAAACGGTAAGGGGTGTTATTCTTTTTTATTCATGAAGAGAACTTTTGTTATTCCATTTCTTATTATTCTGTTGGAATAACCTGTATACGCGGTCTACCCTATACTTGGTGACATTCTTCTATTATTCTGTTTGAACATCCTGTTTGTGTGTTTTACATCAGACATGGTTCCGTTTTTATTATTATTCTTTTGGAACATCCTGTCTGTGTGTTTTACACCGGACCTGGTTCCGTCTTGTTATTATTCTGTTGGAACATCCTATCTGTGTGTTTTACACCGGACCTAGTTCCATTATTTATTATTCTGTTGGAATATCCTGTTTGTGCGTTTACGCCGGACCTGGTTCCATTATTTATTATTCTGTCGGAATATCCTGTCTGTGCGTTTAGACTGGACCTGGTTCTATTTTTTATTATTCTATTAGAATAACCTGTCTGTGCGGTCTATCGCATGCCGGGTGATTTCTTTTGTTATTCCATTCTTTATTATACTCAGTTGGTTAAGTTTTAACTTCTATACTCCATAAAATTAGTGGAATATCCTTGATAATTGTGTTTCATCCAGTATCTTTTCATGAAAATATTATTATAAGCATTCTTGAATTTTACTCCACAAAGCAGTATCATGTTGACAATTTGGACGTTGTTAATTCTTGGATAAATTAATTCTTGAACTTGTTTTATTGAATTCTTATATCATTGTCATCATCCTCATGTTTATAAAATGTTGAAAGTCATCTGTGGCCTGTAGTGCATAGATGGACTTGATATGATTATGACCAGGGATTATTTGGTATAATCATGACCGTAATGTTACAAATGATGTGGTAAAAGTCCTCATTAGCTCGTAGTGCATTGATGGACAGTTGTTGGCATGATCATGACTATTAATGAATACACAAATATTCTTGGCCCGTAGTGCATGGATAATTGTGGTCGTGATACTAAAGAATATCCTTGGCCGTAGTGCAGGGGTGATTCGATGATGTGGATTATTTTGTTAAGCTGAGTCCCAGCGATAACAGTGTTGAAAAACCTTTTAAATCATAGAAGATAGTAGATTTTATTCTCTACTTGACTCTTTTAATGGATTGCTTGTTCCGCTGCAGTTAAACTTGATGTTCGTTATATTTTATCAGTTTAACACTATTGAAGGCTAATGATAATTTATTCTGCATTATCTTAATCATAATATTTCTTACTGGGCTAGTTGAGCTCACCATTTCTTTCACTGTTCTCTTCAGGAAATGAGAATATAGCTGGGACGAGTCGGGGAACGGAGTGATGGACCAGATGATAGTATTAGTAGTCCTCACTATTCTGTTAAATAGTGTGATAATAATTGTAATGAGGACTCCTTTTGAGTTTGTATAGTCTCTAATAGACAATAATTATATTCAAACTCACAGTTATGTTTTGTCGTATTGTACACGACAGTTGTATTAGTAAGTTATATTTGTATTCTGTACCATGTATCTGACGACCCAAGATGGGTGATGTATACCTAATTTTGGGGGCGTCATAGTTGGTATCAGAGCTTATGGATATGATCACTGGCCAAGATGTGAGAATAGAACTAGGAGGGGAGAGTCGGGGAATTTCTTCGCTAGTATGACCTACCTAAGTTTATTTGCATGGTATTTAATTGGTCGGTCAGAATATAAGGATAATATATGACATATCAATTAACTTTTATTTTGTGGCAGTATCTGAAAATGGCATCCGAGAATGTTGAGAATAGCAATGGAGCACAGGCGACTGTTGATTCACCACATATCAATAATCGGGATAATGTGCATCAGGAAGGCGACAATCCTCATGCAAACAACAATACTGACCAAATGATGAATGATGAAATATTCAGAAGCTTTATGCAGTTCATGCAACAGCAGTCGAGAGCGGCTTCTGTTCAAAATGTAGATGGAAACACTGAAAACTCTCGGACGGTCACCGCTAAACAGTTCAAGGAGCTGGGACCACCGGAGTTTAAGGGAGAGCCAAAACCACTTATAGCAGAAACATGGATAAAGCAGATCACCATGATATTTTATGTCTTGGGATGCTCTGAGGAGCAAAAGGTTCCCTTTGCTGCCTTTATGTTGCGAGGAGAGGCAAATTACTGGTGGGAATCGATTAAGCGTACTCAACATGCCGCACTGAAGATGTCTTGGGAGAAGTTCCAAGAGCTATTCAATGATAAATACTTTCCCGAAAGTGTTCGTTACATGAAGGAGGTGGAGTTCATCAAATTAGAGCAGAATAATATGACCGTGTCGTAGTATGAGGCTAAATTTGTTGATTTGTCCCGGTTTGCGTCCCACTTGGTGGATAATGAAGAGCGAATGACGTGAATGTTTTTGCGAGGTTTGAAACCTGAGATACGTCAACATGTTATTTCTCATAAACTGTGTTTGTATTCAGATGTTGTGAATAGGGCTCAGTTAGTGGAGCGCGATAATGAGTCAACGCAACCAAAAGAGAGCAGTAGGCAAAATGATAATACCAGTGAGAGCAGTCATCGAAGCGGTGACAACAAGCGTGGAGGGAATCAACAAGCCAGAAATGGTAACCACTTCGGTGGCAATCAGGGCCAAAACAATAAGAATGGTCATTTCAAGAAGAGGAGATTCAACAATGATGGAAAGACGTCAGCACCAGCACCCGTTGTTAATGAAGGAGAACGACCACCTATCATATGTTTCAAATGCGGAGGGGAGGGGCACATCAGTCCAAACTATGCGATGCCGTCTAAAGCATGTTATAATTGTGGAAGAGAAGGTCATTTAGCTTGATTTTGTCGTTTACCAAAAATAAGTTCAGCCAGGATGGGGACACCAAAGGCCATCCCAAAAAAGTCAAAACCGGTAGTGCAAGGGAGAGCGTTTGTTGTGACCTCCCAGAAAGCAAGGAACCCGAATGAGGTCATCACGGGTAAGCTTATCATAAACTCTAACGAAGTCTATACTTTATTTGATACCGGTTCTACCCATTCTTTTATTTTTCCTACTTGCGCTCATCGATTAAATTTGACTCCGGAGAAATTAGACTTTGACTTATCTGTTGAAACTCCATTGGGAGAAACCTTCATTACATCCATGGTTTATAAGTCTTGTTTTGTTCAAGTTGGTACCCACACATTACCTGTCGATCTTATTTCATTAAAAATACTTGCATTTGACGTGATTCTAGGGATTGATTGGTTAACTACTCATCATGCAAAAATTGATTATTTTCGTAAGGTTGTTAGCTTTCATATTCCTAATCGACCTATTATGCGAATTCAAGCAACTAAACCATGCGAATTCAAGCAACCAAATGGATGTGAAGTTTTCTTAGCTCATGTCACGGATCTAAACAAAAATACGTCAGTTTTGAATGATATTTATATTGTTAATAAATTTCCTGACGTATTCCCTGAAGAACTTCCTGGCCTACCCCCAGAGCTTGAAATTGAATTTTGTATCGACCTTGAACCCGGTACAAAACCCATTTCCAAAGCCCCATATCGAATGGCTCCTATTGAACTTTAGGAGTTAAAGATCCAACTGCAGGAATTGTTAGACATTGGCTTTATTCGTCCTAGTACTTCTCCTTGGGGTGCTCCTGTTCTATTCGTGAAGAAGAAAGATGGAAGTATGCGACTTTGTATTGATTATCGGGAGTTAAATCATGTCACCATAAAAAACATGTACCCATTGTAACGTATTGATGACCTGTTTGACCAATTACAAGGAGCACAATTCTTTTCAAAGATCGATCTTCGTTCTGGATATCATCAGCTGAAGGTTAGAACTGAGGATATTCCAAAGATGGCTTTCAGAACTCGGTACGGGCATTATGAATTCCTAGTCATGTCCTTTGGATTGACTAATGCTCCTACTGCCTTCATGGATATGATGAACCGGGTATTCAAGGAATATTTGGATCACTTTGTGGTCGTCTTTATTGATGACATCCTTATTTATTCCAAAAGCCGTGAAGATCATGAGCAACACTTGAGGCTGGTACTCCAAAAGCTTCATGAATACAAGCTTTATGCCAAGTTAAAGAAATGCGAGTTATGGCTGGAGGAGGTAGCATTCCTTGGGCACGTAGTATCAAGTCGTGGAATATCTGTTGACCGGCAAAGATTGAAGCTATTTAAAGCTGGGAGCAACCTAAATCAGTGACCGAAGTACGTAGCTTTCTTGGTTTAGCTGGTTATTTTCGGAGATTCGTGGAAAGATTTTCTGGAATCGCTACTCCATTAACTCAGCTGACTCGGAAAGATACAAAGTTCGGTTGGAGCGAAGAATGTGAGAAGAGTTTTCAAGAACTCAAGAGGAGACTCATTTCAACACCTGTTCTAACAATAACATCTGGCTCGGAGGGATTTATCATCTACAGTGATGCTTCGAGCAAAGGGTTGGGATGCGTTCTCATGCAACATGAAAAAGTCATAGCCTATGCATCAAGACAACTCAAGGAATACGAGAGGAATTATCCTACTCATGATCTAGAGTTGGCAGCTGTTGTCTTTGCACTTAAAATTTGGAGGCATTACTTGTATGGGGAGAAGGTGGAGATCTTTACGGATCATAAAAGCCTCAAATATTTCTTCACTCAAAAGGAACTCAACATGTGACAATGACGTTGGCTTGAACTGTTAAAAGATTATGATCATACCATTCAATACCATCCTGGAAAATCGAACGTGGTAGCTGACGCATTGAGTAGAAGATCATATGCAAGTACGAGTGTGATATTGTCAACACAAAGGCCCATTTTGTGTGACTTGCAAAGGATGGAGATAGAGTTAAAGACTCCAGGGACCCATGTGATGATGGCGAATATACGATTAGAACCAATTTTAATCGATAAAGTTAAAGCTGCTCAAGCTACAGACCTGGAGCTGATGCGTATGAGGAAGAAAGTGCAAGAAGGTGCTATGCCGGAAGCAAGAATCGATGAAGAAGGAATACTTCGAGTCAACTCTAGACTTTATGTTCCTAACAACCCTGATTTAAAGTATGAAATCATGATGGAGGCGCACAACACACCGTTTGTAATCCATCTTGGGAGTACCAAAATGTATCATGATCTTTGTCATACATTTTGGTGGAGCAATATGAAGCGAGAGATAGCGCTGTTTATCTCAAGGTGTCTAACTTGTCAACAAGTCAAAGTGGAGCATCAAGTACCAAAAGGTCCATTGCAACCACTTGAAATTCCAGAATGAAAGTGGGAGCACATTACCATGGATTTCGTTATCGGTCTTCCTAAGGTTTCTTAAGGTATAGATGCGATTTGGGTCATTGTTGATAGATTGACCAAGTCTGCTAATTTCTTATCGATACGAGAAACTTATACACTTGAACGTCTTACTCATATGTACATAAACGAGATTGTAAGACTGCATGGTATGCCAATATCCATAGTTTCTGATCGAGACCCAAGATTCACTTCACGATTTTGGGTTAGTTTACAAAAAGCTATGGGCACGGATTTATAATTTAGTTCGGCATATCATCCTCAGACGGACGGACAATCAGAGAGGACTATTTAAACTCTAGAAGATTTATTAAGATTCTGTGTCCTTGACTTCAAGGGAAGTTGGGACAAGTTCGTACCATTGGTGGAGTTTTCCTACAACAACAGTTATCAAGCAAGTATTGGCATGGCTACATTCGAAGCATTCTATGGAAGAAAATGTCGTTCTCCAGTATGCTGGGATGAGGTAGGTGAAGCAACGTTGTTGGGACCAGAGTTGGTACGTATGACTACAGAAAAGATTTAAGCAATCCGACAACGTATAAAAATCTCACAAGATTGACAAAAGAGTTATGCTGATCTTTATCGAAAGGACGTGAAATTTGATATAGAAGATCATGTGTTCTTACATGTTGCTCCATGGAAAGGAGTTACGAGATTTAGAAAGAGAGGAAAGCTCAATCCTCGATTCATCTGTCCATTTTTAATCCTCGATCGAGTATGAACTGTGGCTTATAGACTCACTTTACCGCCAAGTATGTCTCGTATTCATAACGTTTTTCACATATCCATGTTACGTAAATATGTGGAAGACCCGAACCACATTATTGAGTTAGAACCGGATGAAATAGCGGAGAATTTGACGTATGAAGAAGTTCCTGTTCAAATCTTGGATAAGAAGGAACATATTCTACGCTCCAAGGTTATACCTCAAGTCAAAGTTTTGTGGAGAAATCACGATGTTGAGGAAATTACTTGGGAGTTAGAATCTGAAATGAAGTCAAGGTATCCTTACCTCATCGACATACCAGGTACGTACCCTAATTTCGAGGGAAAAATTTCACAAGAAGGGGAGGTTGTAAGACCCCAACTTTTATAAATAAAGATGAATTTTCTATAAATATCATTTTTGAATATTATGGAGTTAATTTGATATAATGTTATAGTTGTGGGTAATATTTACAAATTTTACAAAGTACGCAGTTATATAATATTCGATTGGTCGGGGAATATTCGTTCTAACAGGAAATATTCGTACAACGGCACAATCATTGGTGGACCCCACAACGGAATTATTGCCGGATTGAGAAAACGACAAAAATATTTTATTAAAAATAACGGCGAAAGTTTTACCATTGATACTGTTGAACTACTCAGTAGTAAAAGTACAGTAACACGTGTGGTTGCATAATAGCACACGGTATTGATTATTAATGCTTATGTGAGAAGTCACTCAGTTTGATTCAATTATTGTCAGTTAATAATATGAATTATTTAGCGATAATGAAGTTTTATTTTATTCGTATTATTAACGTAATAAAACAGAAACATCTTTTTATATAAAACAGAATACTTTATTAAAGTTATTCTATAAATATAATATATTATATTTTATTTAAAATTTTTTTCTTTAAATATGGACCATCAAATTAAAGTAATCAATCTGGACCGTTCATGGATTAGTTACTATGCATTCCATTTTTCTATAAATAGCAGCTCATTCGTTCATTATTTCTTACGAATTCACTGAACTCTAGAGAGAGAAACTATAGAGAGAGAAGAAAAGTATTCTGCTACTTAACTACTTCCTTATTTCAGTTCTTCTTTAAAATGGTAAGGGGTGTTATTCTTTCTTATTCATGAAGAGAACTTTTGTTATTCCATTTCTTATTATTCTATTATAATAACCTGTATACGCGGTCTACCCTATACTTGGTGACATTCTTCTATTATTCTGTTGGAACATCCTGTCTGTGTGTTTTACACCGGACCTAGTTCCGTTTTTTTATTATTCTGTTGGAACATCTTGTTTGTGTGTTTTACACCGGACCTGGTTTCGTCTTGTTATTATTCTGTTGGAACATCCTGTCTGTGTGTTTTACACCGGACCTGGTTCCATTATTTATTATTCTGTTAGAATATCCTGTCTGTGCGTTTACGCCGGACCTGGTTCTATTATTTATTATTCTGTCAGAATATCCTGTCTGTGCGTTTACGCTGGACCTGGTTCCATTATTTATTATTCTGTTAGAATAACCTGTCTGTGCGGTCTATCGCATGCCGGGTGATTTCTTTTGTTATTCCATTCTTTATTATACTCAGTTGGTTAAATTTTAACTTCTATACTCCATGAAATTAGTGGAATATCCTTGATAATTGCGTTTCATCCAGTATCTTTTCATGAAAATATTATTCTAAGCATTCTTGAATTTTACTCCACAAAGCAGTATGATGTTGACAATTTGGACGTTGTTAATTCTTGGATAAATTAATTCTTGAACTTGTTTTATTAAATTCTTATATCATTGTCATCATCCTCATGTTTATAAAATGTTGAAAGTCATCTGTGGGATGTAGTGCATAGATGGACTTGGTATGACTATGACCAGGAATTTTCGGTATAATCATGACCGTAATGTTACAAATGATGTGGTAAAAGTCCTCATTGGCCCGTAGTGCATTGATGAACAGTTGTTGGCATGATCATGGCCATTAATGAATACACAAATATTCTTGGCCCGTAGTGCATGGATAATTGTGGTCGTGATACTAAAGAATATCCTTGGCCGTAGTGCAGGGGTGATTCGATGATGTGGATTATTTTGTTAAGCTGAGTCCCAGCGATAACAGTGTTGAAAAACCTTTTAAATCATAGAAGATAGTAGATTTTATTCTCTACTTGACTCTTTTAATGGATTGCTTGTTCCGCTGCAGTTAAACTTGATGTTCGTTATATTTTATCAGTTTAACACTGTTGAAGGCTAATGATAATTTATTCTGCATTATCTTAGTCATAATATTTCTTACTGGGCTAGTTGAGCTCACCATTTCTTTCACTGTTCTCTTCAGGAAATGAGAATATAGCTGGGACGAGTCGGGGAACGGAGTGATGGACCAGATGATAGTATTAGTAGTCCTCACTATTCTGTTAAATAGTGTGACAATAATTGTAATGAGGACTCCTTTTGAGTTTGTATAGTCTCTAATAGACAATAATTATATTCAAACTCACAGTTATGTTTTGTCGTATTGTACACGACAGTTGTATTAGTAAGTTATATTTGTATTCTGTACCATATATCTGACGACCCAAGATGGGTGATGTATACCTAATTTTGGGGGCATCATAAATACTATAACCCCAAACAAGTTTCATGGCTAGAATGCATCATATCATAAAGATATAAAGCATCAAACATGTTGTCAGAGACTGTTCTTCATTTTTGGGTTTTCCAGAAATGAAGAACAGTTAAAGGGTCCTACTTTCTATCCTTATAACATGCACTCCAGATCTGCTTTGTGTGATATGAAGGTTCAAATATGTAGGAGAGATGTCAGGGTACAATTCTATAACATTAGATCATCATAACAACAACACATCTAAGAGATCTTGACAGGTCAAAGTAGTGGTCAGGAACTACTCATTGAAGATCTGGGTTTTCCAGAAACCTTCAAAGGGCAGTTTCGTCAACCCTACTTTTACCACGATTAAATTCGTTTTTGTTAATGATTTTGGTAAATTAAAGGTTTATATGTATAGCCTACATGTCAGTCTATAAGATCCAATCAACAAAATGACCTAACTATCAAAGGGAAGCAAGATCAAAGGCCTGCAAAAACACTGCCAGACTTTTCTGGGCAAATATGGGCTGCCCAGAAACTGATTTCCTGAACGGTCAACTAGGTTTGACTGCTTATAACATGAATCTAAACATGATCTAACCTGGATTCAAGTTCCAGATCAAAGCCTACATAGCAAAGGACAGATCCATAACATAAAACACATATAGCACCTAACACACACTGATCTAGAAGCCCTGAGATTTACTTGTCAGACACAAAACTAGGGTTCACGATCAGTTTCAAAAAAACCTAATTCCGTGCATCTACATGGTATTGATCCATGATCCAATAACCCAGATCACTGTGTGACACCATCTAACACATATCTAACCAACAAATAACAACATCTAACATCAGATCATAAGATTTTGAAAATTTAGGGTTTATACCACTTTGTGCCTTGATCTTGAATCTGATCATCATGATCTGATCTTGGGATGCTATGGATCATACTAAGGACTGAATCACTAATTAATTTCGTGGGTCTAGAGAGAGAAAATATTGGTCGAGTATTTGGTGACCAAATGGCTATTTTTGTGAACTTTTCCCTCTTTAATTCTATATATAATACTTGAATGCAATGAATTGGATGATGTATATGGCTGATAAGTATTGATTTCAGTCACATGGCTAGCCAAGGGTGGTTCACCAACTCACTTTAGGGCAAGATCTACAAATTATCTCCAATAATGCAGTAAAGGGCAATTTGGTCATTTTGCTATCCATTTTATTGGCACACTTGACATTTGCTACAACCGTTAGGGTTTGACCTTTAGGGTTTAACCCTAAGGTTTAAAAAAAATAATTTTCTAGGATTTCTAAGTAAGGCTAAAATAAAAATTTTAGTTACTAAAAATATAAACTAGGGTTTCCTAATTAAATTAGGTTTCCTAATCACTTAGAACTTGTAATTAGGATTAATATTTCCTAATTAACATAAAACTTTAGCAATTAGGGTTTCTAATTTTTGTAATAGGGGTTTCCAATTGAAAATTAGGATTTCTAATAATTAGAATTTCGAATGATTAGGGTTTCAAATAAATCATTAGGGTTTTCCCTAATTAGGCTATAATTAATAATGCTTAAGCCTTATACTTAGCATTTGCCCAACTTTGGGTTTTTCAAATTAGGGTTTCGAATTTCCGGAATTGAAATTAGGATTTCCAGAACCGGCATTATGGTTTCTATCATATCGATAGGGTTTTCTAACTGAACATTGACGTTTTTAATATATACTTAGGGTTTGTCACATATGTAGTTTATCTGTTCAACCCTTGACCCTTAACCACATACACATAACATATACACTTATATGCTTAATCCTGAATAATTCACCATAAAAATTTTTAAATCCATAAAATTCCTTACAGAAAATATCAAATCCATTCACTTATTTTCTGTCTAAGTTTATTATTTAACCTTAATTCAATATTTTAAGATTTTAATAAATATCCAAATTCTCGGGTTGTCACACTGTCTAGACAAGGATCAGGCCCAAAGACTTATGAATGAAGTGCACGATGGAGTGTATGGAGCACACATGAGTGGACCCTTACTCCCCAAGAAGAAATTAAGGATGGGACACTACTAGATAGCCCTCAAAGCTGATTGTGAAGATCACGTCAAGCACTGTTATCAATGTCAAATCCATGTCAACGATATTCAAGCACCTCCAGACCAGCTGCATTGCATGACATCATAATGTGTCTCACATTTCTGTGTTGCGTCCGTACAAGCATGACTATAAGCACGTAATATCCTATGAGTCTATTCTAGTAGAGAAGAATCTGACTTATGAAGAAATTCCTATCCAAGTAATAGATAGGAAAAAGTAAATTTTGAGAAATAAATCTATATCTTTTGTAAAAGTAATTTGGCGAAACCACAACGCCGAGGAGGCTACGTGGGAGTTAGAGGATAAAATGAGGAGGGACTATCCCCATCTATTTGTGTAACCTTGTATCAATTCCGAGGACATAATTTTTATAAGGGGGGAGGATGTAATACCCGAGAATTTTCTAAATATTATTAATAATTATATTAATAAAAGTCAAATATTTATTTGAATATAAATAAATATTGTTGTGGCATGAGGTACAGTAATTCTATTAAATTAAGTTAAGTATGTGGCAACTATGCGTTATGGTAGAATTGATGACAAACTTAACTTAATGCTTATGAAAATTACCTAGTGCGGCAAGGATATAAAATAAGTATACTATTAATTAAAATAATGAAGAGAGTAATTAATTTAGAGTATGAACTAAATTCTACAGGAGCTGAGTTTGAGTTTTTCCTAGAGTGGTGTAGCTGCGCCACTTCTGTATTGTTAACCAGCGCAGCTGCGCCGGTAGCAAAGTTTGGAAAATAATTGCTACTATATGCATGAGTACCAAGATAGATGTTAACATTAATAAAATAGGAAATGAATAAGTGATATAGTGGGATAATTACCATTATTATTAATGTCAACATTATTATTAAATATTGTTATGTACCACCATGTGTGATATAGGAGCATGTAAGTAGTAGTACCGTATAATTATTTTATGCATTGACTTAGCATAAGGTGTGACATTTAAATGTGAATAAATGTCACCCCAAAACTATGTGGTAAAGGAAACATGAATTGAATAATATGATAAACTAATTCCTATTATTGTTAAATAGTTGGTTATGTGCAATAACATATAATATGTAGTAATATATAAGAAAGTTGCTACATTCATATATATAATTTTTATATATAATAAGGTATGACACGAAGCTTTATAATAAAAGTAAGTTGAATCATATATAGGAAAGTTTATGTGACACCATGTTGTATGGTGGGACAATTAAATGTGTATTTTGGTATGTGGGAGTAAATAAATATGTACTATTAAAATATTTATTTCAATAATGATATGGAATTAAACAATAAAGTTTTATGGAAATATTGGGTAGTTAGTATCCAACTAAATTGTGTTTATACCTATTATAAATATTAATTGGACTAACCTAATGTACATGAATTATATGATTATGTGTCTATGTGTCCATGACTAAAGCCTAAAAAATAACATTAAGTCATCAAATGTGAACTAGTAAGCCAAAAAGGAAATAAATCTAAGTGTATTTGCAACCATTTTGCTACTGCAGACCAAATCAGACTCCTTGTCCCATATTAAGTGACCTAATAGTGCTTAACAGTAGCCTATTTCTCATTTCGTAAACTCAAGTATGCACTTGGTGGCTAGATAGCTCTAATGATGATGAGAAGAATGGAGGAGAAGAAGTTGGTAACTTCTTTTCAGCTAACCCTCTCAACCCATTGGATTCTTCTTCTTCCTTTTGGATTAATTCAATGTGTAAGACCCAAAATTGGGCAATGATTTCTCTATAAATTGTAAGCTCCTCTACTCAATTTAACTGTTAGAAATCTTCTAATAAGTCCATATAGAGTGTGAGGGTGCTGAGTTAACAAGCTATCTGAAATTGGAAGCCACAACTAACAAATTTAACTTCACAGAGGTAATATTCCCTAACTGTGTTCTTAATTTTTATTTTGAATAAATCTTAGAGTTATCATGAATGAATTGTTAATTGAATGATGATAACATGCTATCTGAGTTTATATGCATATATAAATGCAATGTATTTAGTTTTGAGTATATTACGTACATGATTTCGTGTATAAGTTGATGTCTTGTCGAAGTAGAGGCCTTCTAGACTGTCCAGGGTAAGGCGCAGCTGGGTGCTCCATGCAGTTCAGAATGGCGCAGTTGCGCCGGACCCTAGAAAATGATTCTGGCTTCTTTTTTCAAATTTGGTGAATTCTAACATGATGATATGATTTGAGCATATATAAAAATAGGTTTAACATGTGGATTTAGGTTCCCATGAATGTTTTGGATTGTGTTAGTATACATGTACTAAAGAAAATTATAGTTTTGAAAATGGACTTTGACGAAACTTAAGATATTTAAGTTCTGACCATATGAGCACGTGTATATGGTCTAGCTATGCATGAAATGTGATTCAAAGTGATATGTAAGTGTTGAAAATACTTTAGCTTGGGTTAAAATTACTCTTAAAAGTAAACTTGGATGTGTTGTAAACTTATACTATGAGAATGATGTTGTGTACGTTCTGAACTTAGAGCATGTATGATTTATACTCTCTATGTGACCACACATAACCCATTTGTACATCCATCTTGGTTAGACACAATGAAAGTTAGTCAAGCATGAGTTAGAGATGTTTTAAAGCAATAAATGATGCTAGTTATGCGTATATGATGAAAACCTTTTGATTTCATTACTACCTCATGTGGATACATGGCGAACATAGTATCCCTTGTGATTTCATGACTTTAATTGGCCTTAATTCATTAGAGATACTAATTTAAACAATAACATGTAAATTTGAACTTGGATGAACCTTAACAACATGCAAACTCTTTAATATGTGTTTATGCTATGTGTTGATATCCATGTATGTTAAGAAATGAGACAACGCAGGAAGAGCAAAGCTAAACTTTGGTCTGGCCAGGGGACAACGTAGTTGCGTCGTCCCTAAGCCTAACCAAGGCGCAGCTGCGCCCTCCTACAGTTTTGTCTGATGATTTTATTTGAAATCTGTAAACTTGTTCCATGTATGTTATACACTTTCAGTCATAATACATGAGTTCCATGATGTTTAAAGAGTTCTAGTACATAATGGTTATGTAGAACCAAGAATCTAAATTTATTTTTATAAACTTTCTTCATACTTTTCTACAAGCTAAGTAGATGATGATTATATAGCTACGCGGTGTGATAGCAGACTAATGTGACATTCTAATTAAGTTACTAAGATAGAAATAAACGTATGTTGTTGACTGATGTGATCGAACATGTATAAGATTATTGACTTATAGAGTTGAGTAACTAATAAATATGTTGTGTACATAACTACGTTACAATAGGATTTTAAAGTGTTGATAAGCTATAGAGTTGGTAAATTACGCTTGAGGCAAGTTCTCAAACTTCATTTGATATTCATATTAAATGCAAGTTCTCTAACTCTTTACAGTTTACATATGGTATTATTCCGAATTGTTGCCATATCGACCATATTTACATTAAGAAAATATCTATTACTGTGACGCCCCAAAAATAGGTATACATCACCTATCTTGAGTCGCCAAATACGTGGTACAAAATTTAAATACAACTTAATAATACAACTGTTATGTAGAATACGACAAGACATAACTGAGAGTTTTAATAATAATATTGTCATCTAGACAATATCTACACTCAATGGAGTCCTCATTACATTTATTGTCACACTATTTAACAGAATAGTGAGGACTACTAATACTATCATCTGGACCGTCACTCCGTTCCCCGACTAGTCCCGGCTACATTCTCATTTTCTGAAGAGAACAGTGAAAGAAATGGTGAGCTCAACTAGCCCAGTAATAAATATTATGACTAAGATAATGCAGAATAATTTATCGTTAGCCTTCAACAGTGTTAAACTGATAAGATATAACAAACATCAAGTTTAACAGCAGCGGAACAAGCAATCCATTAGAAGCGTCAAGTAAAGAATTAAATCTATTATCTTCTATGATTTAAAAGGTTTTTCATTATTTTAATCGCTGAGACTCAGCTTAATAAATAATCCACATCATCCCTGCACTACGACCAAGGATATTCATGTATTCATCAATGGTCATGATCATGCCAACAACTGTCCATCAATGCACTACGAGCCAATGAGGACTTTTACCACATCATTTATAACATTACGGTCTTGATTATACCGAATAATCCCTGGTCATAATCATACCAAGTCCATCTATGCATTACAGGCCACAGATAACTTTCAATATAATATAAACATGAGAATGATGCCAATGATATAAGAATTCAATAAAACAAGTTCAATAATTAATTTATCCAGGAACTAATAACGTCCAAATTGTCAACATAATACGGCTTTATGGGGTAAAACTCAAAAATGCTCGGAAGAATATTTCCATGAAAAGATAATGGATGAAGCGCAAATATCAAGGATATTCCACTAATTTCATGGAGTATAAAATCCAAAACTTTAACCAGTTGAGTACAATAAAGAATGGAATAACAAAAGAAATCACCTGGCATGCGATAGACCGCACAAACTGGTTATTCCAATAGAATAATAAATAACAGAACCAGGTCATGCGTAAATGCACAGGCAGTATATTCTAACAGAATAATAAATAATGGAACCAGGTCGTGCGTAAATCACAGACAGGATGCTCCAACAAAATAATAAATAATGGAACCAGGTCATGCGTAAAGCACAGACAGGATGTTCCAACAGAATGATAAAGAATGGAATAATAGAAGAATTTCACCATGTATGCGGTACTTCGCATAGATAGGTTATTCTAACATAATAATAAAGAATGGAATAACAGAAGAATTTCACCAAGTATAGGGTAGTCCACGTATACAGGTTATTCCAACAGAATAATAAAGAATGAAATAACAGAAGTTCTCTTCATGCATACAAAAGAAATAATACCCCTTACCTTAGAAGAAACTGGATATAGGATTAGTGAAGTAGTAGAATACTTTTCTTCTTTCTCTCTATAGTTTCTCTCTCTAGAGTTTCAGTGAATTCGTAAGAAATAATGAAAAAATGAGCTTCTATTTATAGGAGAATGAACTGAATAGTAACTAATTCATGAACGGTCCAGACTGATTTACTTTTAAACGGACGGTCCATATTGATTTACTATGTAGTATTAATAAAATATAATATATTCTATTTATAATCTAATAAAACGAATAACTTTATAAAAGTATTCTATTTTATATAAAAAGATTTTACTATGCAAATACTATGCAGGCACTATGCAAACACTATGCAGGCACTATGCAACACTATGCATAATAAAATATAATATATTCTATTTATAGTGTAATAAAGCAGATAACTTTATAAAAGTATTCTGTTTTATATAAAAAGCTTTTCTGTTTTATTACATTAATAATACTAATAAAACAAAATTTACCACCATTATTATAATTCACCATATTAATCGACAAGGTTGTTCTCAGGAAAGAGGGGGCTTTCCAATAAGAATTTCTCCCTGTTGGCGCGCAATTAGGTGACCAAACCTCTCCTTGACAGAATTTCTAGACATCGTTAATATTGTAAATAATAATATTAATAACTTTATCATCTCAATTATTAATTTAATAATATATAAAATATTGACAATAATTGAATCAAATAATATGAGATACTATGCAGTAATTACTGTAGCAATAATTGAACAAAACTGAGTAACTTCTCATGTAAGCATCAATAATTAATACCGTGTGCTACTATGCAACCACGCGTATTACTGTACTTTTAACATCGTGTGTTTCAACAGTTAACGGTAAAACTTCCGTCGTTATTTTCATAAAGTATTTTTGTTGTTTTCTCAATCCGACAATAATTCTGTTGTGGGGTCCACCAATGATTGTGCCGTTGCACGAATATTCCTGTTAAAACGAATATTCCCCAACCAATCGAATATTATATAACAACTTGTGCACTTTGCAAAATTTATAAATATTACCCACAACTATAACATTATATCAAATTCATTCCATTATATTTAAAAATGATATTTATAGAAAATTCATCTTTATTCATAAAAGTTGGGATCTTACAACCTCCCATTCTTATGAAATTTCGCCCTCGAAATTAGGGTACGTACCTGATATGTCGAAGAGGTAAGGATACCTTGATTTCATTTCAGATTCTAACTCCCAGGTCATTTCCTCAACATCGTGGTTTCTCCACAAAACTTTAACTTGAGGAATAATCTTGGAGCGTAGAACATGATCCTTCTTATCCAAGATTTTAACAAGAACCTCTTCATACGTTAAATCTTCTACTATTTCATCCTGTTCTAACTCAATAATGTGGTGCGGGTCTTTCACATATTTACGTAACATAGATATGTGAAAAACGTTATGAACACGAGACATACTAGCGGTAAAACGAGTATATAGGCCACAGTTTCTACTCGATCGAGGATTAAAAATGGGCCAATGAATCGAGGATTGAGCTTTCCTCTCTTTCTAAATCTCGTAACTCCTTTCCATGGAGCAACCCGTAACAACACATGATCTCTAATATCGAATTCCACGTCCTTTCGATGAAGATCAACATAACTCTTTTGTCGATCTTGTGAGATTTTCATACGTTGTCGGATCGTTTGAATCTTTTTCGTAGTCATATGTACCAACTCTGGTCCCAACAACGTTGCTTCACCCACCTCATCCTAGTATACTGGAGAACGACACTTTCTTCCATACAACTCTTCAAATGGAGTCATGCCAATACTTGCTTGATAACTGTTGTTGTAGGAAAACTCCACCAATGGTAAGAACTTATTCCAACTTCCCTTGAAGTCAAGGACACAGAGTCTTAATCAATCTTCAAGAGTTTGAATAGTCCTCTCTGACTGCCCGTCCGTCTGAGGATGATATGCCGAACTAAATCGTAAATCCGTGCCCATAGCTTTCTGCAACCTAACCCAAAATCGTGAAGTGAATCTTGGGTCTCGATCAGAAACTATGGATACTGGCATACCATGCAGTCTTACAATCTCATTTATGTACATACGAGCAAGACGTTCAATTGTATAAGTTTCTCGTATAGGTAAGAAATGAGCTGACTTGGTTAATCTATTAACAATGACCCAAATCGCATCTATGCCTTGAGAAACCTTGGGAAGACCAGTAACGAAATTCATGGTAATGTGCTCCCACTTCCATTCTAAAATTTCAAGTGGTTGCAATGGACCTTTTGGTGCTTGATGCTCTGCCTTGACTTGTTGACAAGTTAGACACCTTGAGATAAATCCCGCGATCTCTCTCTTCATATTGCTCCACTAAAATGTATGTCGAAGATCACGATACATTTTGGTACTCCCAGGATGGATTGTAAACGGTATGTTGTGCGCCTCCATCATGATTTTATAATTTAAATCAGGGTCGTTAGGAACACAAAGTCTGGAGTTGACTCGAAGTACTCCTTCCTCATCAATTCTTACTTCCGGCATAGCACCTTCTTGCACTTTCTTCCTCATACGCATCAGTTCCAGGTCTGTTACTTGAGCAGCTTTAACTTTATCGATTAAAGTCGTTTCTACTCGTATATTTTCCATCATCACATGGGCCCTCGGAGTCTTTAACTCTATCTCCATCCTTTGTAAGTCACACAAAATGGGCCTTTGCGTTGACAATATCGCACTCGTGCCCGCATATGATCTTCTACTCAATGCGTCAGCTACCACGTTCGCTTTTCCAGGATGGAGGGTATGATCATAATCTTTCAACAGTTCAAGCCAACGTTATTGTCGCATGTTAAGTTCCTATTGGGTGAAGAAATATTTGAGGCTTTTATCATTCGTAAAGATCTTCACTTTCTCCCCATACAGGTAATGCCTCCAAATTTTAAGTGCAAAGACAACAACTGCCAAGTTTAGATCATGAGTAGGAAAATTCCTCTCATATTCTTTGACCTGTCGAGAGGCATAGGCTATGACTTTCCCATGTTGCATGAGAACACATCCTAACCCTTTGCCTGAAGCATCACTGTAGATGACAAATCCCTCCGAGCCAGATGGTATGGTCAGAACAGGTGCTGAAATGAGTTTTCTCTTGAGTTCTTGAAAACTCTTCTCACATTCCTTGCTCTAACTGAATTTTGTATCTTTTCGAGTCAGCTGAGTTAATGGAGTAGCGATTCGAGAAAATTCTTCCACGAATTTTCGATAATAACCAGCTAATCCGAGAAAGCTACGTACTTCGGTCACTGATTTAGGTTGCTCCCAGCTTTGAATAGCTTCAATCTTTATCGGGTCAACAGATATTCCATGACTTGATACTACGTGCCCAAGGAATGCTACTTCCTCAAGCCAGAACTCATATTTCTTCAACTTGGTATAAAGCTTATTTTCACGAAGCTTTCGGAGTATCAGCCTCAAGTGTTGCTCATGATCTTCACGGCTTTTGGAATATATGAGGATGTCATCAATAAAGACGACCACAAAGTGATCCAAATATTCCTTGAATACTCGGTTCATCATTTTCATGAAGGCAGCAAGAGCATTAGTAAATCCAAAAGACATGACTAAGAATTCATAATGCCCACACCGAGTTCTGAAGGCAGTCTTTGGAATATTTTCAGTTCTAACCTTCAGCTGATGATATCCAGAACGAAGATCGATCTTTAAAAAGAATTGTGCTCCTTGCAACTGGTCAAACAGGTCATCAATGCGAGGCAACGGGTACTTATTTTTGATGGTGACATGATTTAACTCCTAATAATCAATACAAAGTCGCATACTTCCATCTTTTTTCTTCACGAATAGAACAGGAGCACCCCAAGAAGAAGTACTAGGTCAAATGAAACCGATATCTAACAATTCCTGTAATTGGGTCTTTAACTCCTAAAGTTCAATAGGAGCCATCCGATATGGGGCTTTGGAAATGGGTTTTGTACCGGGTTCAAGGTCGATATAAAATTTAATTTCACGCTCTGGGGGCAGGCCAGGAAGTTCTTCAGGGAATACGTTAGGAAATTTATTAACAATAGAAATATTATTCAAAACTGACGTATTTTTTGTTTAGATCTGTGACATGAGCTAAGAAAGCTTGACATCCATTTTTTAATAAACGAATAGCTTTATGGCTTGAGATGACCGTGATTGATTTTAATGGTTTGGTCGCTTGAATTTGCATAATAGGTTCATTAGGAATATGAAAGCTAACAATCTTACGAAAACAATCAATTTTAGCATGATGAGTAGTTAACCAATCAATCCCTAGAATCACATCAAATGTAAGTATTTTTAATGAAATAAGATCGACAGGTAATGTGACGGTACCGATTTGAACCAAACAAGACTTATAAACAGTGGATGTAATGAAGGTTTCTCCCAACGGAGTTTCCACAGATAAGTCAAAGTCTAATTTCTCTGGAGTCAAATTTAATCATTGAGCGCAAGTAGGAGAAATAAAAGAATGGGTAGAACCGGTATCAAATAAGGTATAGACTTCCCTAGAGTTTATGATAAGCTTACCCGTGATGACCTCGTTCAAGTTTCTTGCTTTCTGGGAGGTCACAACAAACACTCTCCCTTGAACTACTGGTTTTGACTTGTGTGGAACGGTATTTTGTGTCACCGTTCCAACTGGACTTGTCTTCGGTGCACGACAAAATCGGGCTAGGTGACATTCTCTTCCACAATTATAACACGCTTTGGATGGCATAGCGCAATTTGGACTGATATGTCCCTCCCCTCCGTATTTGAAGCATATGATAGGTGGTCGTTCTCCTTCCTTAACAACGGGTGGTGGTGCTGACGTCTTTCCATCATTGTTGAATCTCCTCTTCTTGAAATGTCCACTTTTATTGCCTTGGCCATGATTTCTACCAAAGTGGTTACCATTTCTGGCATGTTGATTCCCTCCACGTTTGTTGTCACCACCTCGATGACTGTTACCACTGGTATTTTCATTCCGCCGGCTGCTTTCTCTTGGTTGCGTTGACTCATTATCGCGCTCCAATAACTGAGCCCTATTTACAACATCTGAATAGAAACACAGTTTATGAGAAATAAGATATTGACGTATCTCCGGTTTCAAATCTCTTAAAAATATTTGTGTCATTCTCTCTTCATTATCAACAAAGTGGGACGCAAACCGGGATAACTCGGCAAACTTAGCTTCGTACTGTGACACGGTCATATTATTTTGCTCCAACTTGATGAACTCTACCTCCTTCATGTGACGAATACTTTCGGGAAAGTAATTGTCATTGAACAGTTCTTGAAACTTCTCCCAAGATATCTTCAATGCGGCAGGTTGAGTACACTTTACCGATTCCCACTAGTAATCTGCCTCTCCTCGCAACATAAAGGTGGCAAATGGAACCTTTTGCTCCTCTGCGCATCCCAAGACATCAAATATCTTGGTGATCTATTTGATCCACGTTTCCGCCTTAAGTGGTTTTGGCTCTCCAATAAAATCTGGTGGTCCAGCTCCTTGAACTGCTTAGCAGTGACCGTCTGAGAGTTTCCAGTGTTTCCACCTACATTTTAGATAGGAGCCACTCTCTCCTGATGTTGCATGAATTGCATAAAGCCTCTGAACATTCCATCATTCATCATTTGGTCAGTGTTGTTGTTTGCATGAGGATTGTCGCCTTCCTGATGCACATTATCCTGATTATTGATATGTGGAACCTCAACGGTCTCCTGTGCTCCATTTCTATTCTCAACATTCTCGGATGTCATTTTCAGCTACTGCCACAAAACAAAGGTTAATTGACATGTAACATAATATCCGTATACTCTGACTGACCAATTAAATACCAAATAAACTTAGATAGGTCATACTAGCGAAGGAATTTCCCGTCTCTCCCTTCCTAGTTCTAGTCTCACATCTTAGCCAGGGATCATATCCCTAAGCTCTGATACCAACTATGACGCCCCCAAAATAGGTATACATCACCCATCTTGAGTCGCCAAATACATGATACAAAATTCAAATACAACTTAATAATACAACTGTTATGTAGAATACGACAAGACATAACTGAGAGTTTTAATAAGAATATTGTCATCTAGACAATATCCACACTCAATGGAGTCCTCATTATATTTATTGTCACATAATTTAACAGAATAGTGAGGACTACTAATACTATTATCTGAACCGTCACTCCTTTCCCCGACTAGTCCCGGCTACGTTCTCATTTCCTAAAGAGAACAATGAAAGAAAGGGTGAGCTCAACTAGCCCAGTAAGAAATATTATGACTAAGATAATACAGAATAATTTATCGTTAGCCTTCAACAGTGTTAAACTGATAAGATATAACAAACATCAAGTTTAACTACAGCGGAACAAGCAATCCATTAAAAGAGTCAAGTAGAGAATAAAATCTACTATCTTCTATGATTTAAAAGGTTTTTCATTATTTTTATCGCTGAGACTCAGCTTAATAAATAATCCACATCATCCCTGCACTACGGCCAAGGATTTTCATGTATTCATCAATGGTCATGATCATGCCAACAACTGTCCATCAATGCACTACGGGCCAATGAGGACTTTTACCACATCATTTGTAACATTACGGTCATGATTATACCGAATAATCCCTGGTCATAATCATACCAAGTCCATCTATGCATTACAGGCCACAGATGACTTTCAACATAATATAAACATGAGAATGATGACAATGATATAAGAATTCAATAAAACAAGTTCAAGAATTAACTTATCCAGGAACCAATAACGTCCAAATTGTCAACATGATACGACTTTGTGGGGTAAAACTCAAAAATGCTCGGAAGAATTTTTCCATGAAAAGATAATGGATGAAGCGCAAATATCAAGGATATTCCACTAATTTCATGGAGTATAAAAGCCAAAACTTTAACCAACTGAGTACAATAAAGAATGGAATAACAAAAAAAATCTCCAGGCATGCGATAGACCGCACAGACATGTTATTCTAACAGAATAATAAATAACGGAACTACGTCATGCGTAATAGCACAGATAGGATATTCCAACAGAATAATAAATAATGGAACCAGGTCGTGCATAAATCACAGACATGATGTTCCAACAGAATAATAAATAATGGAATCAGGTCATGCGTAAAGCACAGACAAGATGTTCCAACAGAATGATAAATAATGGAACCAGATCATGTGTAAAGCACAGACATGATGTTCCAACAGAATGATAACGAATGAAATAATAGAAGAATTTCACCATGTATGCAGTACTTCGCATAGACAGGTTATTCCAACATAATAATAAAGAATGGAATAACAGAAGAATTTCACCAAGTATAGGGTAGTCCGCGTATACAGGTTATTCCAACAGAATAATAAAGAATGGAATAACAGAAGTTCTCTTCATGCATACAAAAGAAATAATACCCCTTACCTTAGAAGAAACTAGGTATAGGATTAGTGAAGTAGTAGAATACTTTTCTTCTTTCTCTTTATACTTTCTCTCTCTAGAGTTTCAGTGAATTCGTAAGAAATAATGAAGGAATGAGCTTCTATTTATAGGAGAATGGACTGAATAGTAACTAATTCATGAACGGTCCAGATTGATTTACTTTTAAATGGACGGTCCATATTGATTTACTATGCAGTATTAATAAAATATAATATGTTCTATTTATAATCTAATAAAACGAACAACTTTATAAAAGTATTCTATTTTATATAAAAAGATTTTACTATGCAAATACTATGCAGGCACTATGTAAACACTATGCAGGCACTATGCAATACTATGCATAATAAAATATAATATATTCTATTTATAGTCTAATAAAATAAATAATTTTGTAAAAATATTCTGTTTTATATAAAAAGATTTTACTATACAAAACACTATGCATAATAGAATAGAATGTATTCTATTTATAGTCTAATAAAACAGATAACTTTATAAAAGTATTCTGTTTTATATAAAAAGCTTTTTTATTTTATTACATTAATAATACTAATAAAACAAAATTTACCACCATTATTATAATTCACCGTATTAATCGACCAGGTCGTTCCCAGGAAAGAGGGGGTTTTCCAATAAGGATTTCTCCCTATTGGCGTGCAATTAGGTGACCAAACCTCTCCTTGATAGAACTTCTAGACATTGTTAATATTACAAATAATAATATTAATAACTTTATCATCTCAATTATTGATTTAATAATATATAAAATATTGACAATAATTGAATCAAATAACGTGAGATACTATGCAGCAATTACTGTAGTAATAATTGAACAAAACTGAGTAACTTCTCATGTAAGCATCAATAATCAATACCGTGTGCTACTATGCAACCACGCGTATTACTGTACTTTTAACACCTGGTGTTTCAACAGTTAACGGTAAAATTTTCGCCGCTATTTTTATAAAGTATTTTTGTCGTTTTCTCAATCCGGCAATAATTCTGTTGTGGGGTCTATCAATGATTGTGCCGTTGCACTAATATTCCTGTTAAAACGAATATTCCCCGACTAATCGAATATTATATAACAACTTGCGTACTTTGCAAAATTTATAAATATTACCCACAATTATAACATTATATCAAATTCATTCCATAATATTCAAAAATGATATTTATAGAAAATTCATCTTTATTCATAAAAGTTGGGGTCTTACAATTACTATTCGGGAATCAATTTTATAACTTAAGGTTGTTGTAAGCATTGAACTTATCGTTCCTAAATGTATTGTAAAATTTGTTTAAGCCATTGATTCGGCTAATCTAATATCATGTGTTAGAAAGCTATTCAAACCAATTATTTTGGTTCGGACTCTTATAAATCTACTGAGATGAACAACCCTCATTGAAGGGGAAATAATATAACTGTCGGGGAACTGACGTGCACACATACTAGCATGTTTAAATGTTATGCATAACGTAAGGTACTTAGACTGATCACATATTATACTTTTTTATATTAGATTTTTAGTATAATACTGTAAATTCTAGTAGGAGTTCTTAGTCACTAGTGACTGCTCAGTGTTCATTATTCTTGAAATATTGAAATGATGAAATCTTTGAATCTTGTTAACATCTTTCAGTTCATAGCGACACTTACTGAGAATTATTGATAATTTCTTAACCATTATTCACTGTTATACTGTTGAGATTTAAACTTTATCACCGCTCACCCTTATTGCTATATTACTTGCTGGGCAAATTTGTTGCTCTTTCTTGTTTTTCTTAAAACATTCATTTAAGGTAGAACGTGGTGACCCTTCAAGCAAGGATAAGGGTAAGGGCAAGGCTACAGAATAGCTTTGTTCCTTTACGCTAGGAATTTAATATTATTATGTTATATTAAGACTTATGTATTATGAGGTACTAAGTTATGCTTAAAGTTAAGTTATGTAATGTTGTAGTAACGGTTATGAAACTTTGGGACAAGAATATTTATGTTATGACAATATAAATTATTCTATTATTCCGTTGTGTTAGATTTTGATTTATTATTAGAGTTAACACGTGATGTACAAAATTCGAGATATGAGTGTTTGAATTTGGGGGCGTCACAAGTTGGTATCAAAGCATTAGGTTATAAACCTTAGGAGCGAGAATCCCTAGACTATAACCTTAGAGAAACTTAGAGGATAAAAGTAGATAAAACTCATATAGAGTTTTCCTAGATATTTAATGGCATTATAAAATATATTTTCAGTTAAGGCAGAACGTGGTGAACCTTTAAGAAAGGACAAGGGTAAGGGTAAGGGTAAGGCTATGGAATAACTTTGTTCCTTTGCGCTAGGAATTTAATATTATTATGTTGTATTAAGACTTATGTATTATGATGTACTAAGTTATGTTTAAAGTTAAGTTATGTAATGTTGTAGTAACGGTTACGAAACTTTGGGACAAGAAATTTATATTATGAAAATGTAAATTATTCTATTATTCCGTTGTGTGAGATTTTGATTTGTTATTAGAGTTAGCACGTGATGTACCAAATTCGAGCTATGAGTGTCAGAATTTGGGGGCATCACAGGTTGGTATCAAAATATTAGGTTATAAACCTTATGAGCGAGAATCCTTAGACTATAACCTTAGAGAAACTTAGAGGATAAAAGGAGATAAAACTCATACAGAGTTTTCCTAGATATTTAGTGGCATTATGAAATATATTTTCATTCCATACAATGAATTTATGTTTTATTTTGACATTCTAATGTAGTTTAATGTTTACTGTCTTGTGTTTGTGGTTGTAGGATGTCAAACTTGGGAGGACCCATTAAAGTGGTAGAGGAGGAGCCACGTGACATACATGTAGTGTATGAGGCACCTCTGATAGCGGAGCCCATTTTGGCAGTAGCCCCTATAGATGAGGAGGAGGAAATGGAGCCATTTCCTGTAGAAGCGGATCCCGAGGAAGAACCCATGGAGGATGAGCCCATGGAAGATTCTGATGAGGCTACATTCGAGGACCAGATATTGGGGGAATTTGAGGAGTAGATTTTGGAATTGGAATGCCGAGTTGAGGAACTAGAGACCCAGGCTCAGGAGAAAGAAAACGAGATGCAGAAGCTAAGGGATGAAGACCATAGGAGGAAACTAGAGATGCAGGAGTTGGAGGTAGAACTTGCATATCAAAAGGAAACAAGCATACAGATGGGAACCCTTTTTCACCGATCGATATCCAGGAATGTAGAATTGGCAGGTAAGCTAGAGGAGTTCGAGCAGAGGGAGTTAAATGAGAAAGCTGAGAAGGAGGTTATGGAGAGGATCCACTTCGAGGAGAAGTGGGAAGAAGCTAATGATAAGGCAGGAGACTTGGAAGATAAAGTGAGGTGTAAGAGAAGGAAGATGAACAAGATGGGCTATGCTTTTCAGTTATGGAGAGGTTGATCGATGGCATGTACCATTATTCGACGAAACAAGGGCAAACCCGTTATACTTTGAGTAGAGAAATGATGGCTCACATGACGTAGGTTGAGTATAAGAGCGCAGTGGAGAGCGGGATGTTGGGATAACTTGTTGATTAGGTGTCTAGTAGTATAGTCATGTTGTGTATGTTATGTAATCCCAATATTTTGTGTGAGATCTGGGATAGTTATGTAAATCCCGATTAGGTTCATGTTAGAGGGGTAGTATATTAGTGTTTCCCCATCTTTTGAGATATTAGGGGATGAATGTTGACATTTATAGAAGTATGCTAGGAATGATCATATCAATGTAATGATTGGGCATATGAATATAAACGTTCTTATTTCAGAAAATGTGTCATAAAATTTTTCTTCCTTTTTACAATGAAGAAATACTTAAGTAATATAATTAGATAATAAGAATGAAATTTTGTGATGCAAAAAATGCCGCCCAGATGTAGACTAACAACACCGAAAGAATTGGTCAATAACGAGAGAGAATAAGTAGACCCTATCCAACGGCTAGTAGATTTTCTAGGAGAGACCTTGCGGGGAATAAACAACGAACCAGCACAACCCAATCCCCAAGCGGTTCTAGTTACGAACTTTAAAGACTTTAGGAGCGTAGGACCTCCGGAATTTGTAGGTACTAACGATCTTTTCGTGGCATAAACATGGATCAAAGAGATGGAGAAAGCCTTCGCCATTGCTCGTGTGGGTGAAGATTAGAAAACCTTATTCGCTACGTACATGATGAGGGGTGAAGCAAACTACTGGTAGGAAGCCAATCAACAGAGAGCGGGAGAAGGGATTATAACCTGGGAAAGGTTTAAGACCTTATTCTTCATAAATTACTTCTCAAAGAGCATGAAGGATAGGATGGAGGTGAAGTTTATAGAACTAAAACAAGGAGAGATGACGGTGGCTCAGTATGCTGCAATGTTCAACGAGCTCGTATGATTTGCAACGCACCAAGTAGACACTAAAGAGAGGAAAGCTAAACGCTTAGTGATGAGTGGGACTTATACTCGCGAATCAGATCCTTTATTTCTTAAGAAGTTATTTGTTCTTCGTAGTCTATAAAGCTTTTATATTATTTTGGTATTATTTTACTTAATTTATGTGTTACAGGGCTTATTAGGTCTTTTCCAGCTTGCAGGGGAAAAAATGTAAATTTTCCTACACTAGCATTGCAACGCCCATGCCAGGCTTAAAACTGGCACTGCAGCACCCCTTCTTGGCAAACTGTGACATCATCACAGCGCTGCAGCGCCCCAGATCCTTTACAAACTGGTGCTGCAGCACCACTTATTGACCAAACGTGCTGACTCAGCGCTGAAGTGTCGTTCTAAGGCTAAATCTTGGCACTGCAGCGCCACCTCCGGTTCCCAGGCAGAAAAGAGCTGGTTTTGACCTATCTAAAGCATAAGACACACACACACACACAAATATATATATATATATATATATATATATATATATATATATATATATATATATATATATATAGAGAGTCCGGATCCAGTCCGGGATCCCGGACTCTATAAAATCCGGACCTTTATTTTTTTTTTTTTTTGCTTTTTTTTTTGAAACAACTAAAAAAAATAATAATTATGGAATTGAAATTTTTTCATAATACAGTATTTTGGGTGTGATTTGGGTACGTATAACAAAACATGGTGGTACTGTCTGTGCAGACTGTACCACCACTTTTTGGTATAGGTATTCAAAACACGTCCAAAACATTGTATTATGAAAAAATTTCAGTTCCATAAAATATTAAATATTTTTTTTTAGTTATTTTAAAAAAAAAAGCAAAAAAATAAAAATAAAAATTTGGGTCCGTATTTTAGGACCTGTCCGGGAGTCCGGACAGGATCCATTGTGTGTATATATATATATATATATATATATATATATATATATATATATATATATATATAATCAAGGGGCAGCCTCCTTGAAGAGATATCTCATTATCCCCCTTTGGGAACTAGACTCTCTCTCTCTTTTGTAATTTGCTTCCCATTTTCTAGTAGGTAATGTTTGTACATAGAGTTTAGATATATTAGGGAGATGTTTGGGATTTCTTGGAGCTCAAGAGCACTTAGCAACATAGATGGGAAAGCTTTAAAGGATTGGAAATCTGTGGAGACTGAATAAGCTTTGACAGAGTTTATTCTTATCTATTTGTTTCATTTGATTTTGTAACCCATAAATGTTGTCTATATTGCTACTTATATTTAGTTCAAGAGCAATGAACTAATTATTGGCTATAATGGAACCCTTTGTTAATTTGAATTAAATATCTTATCTCTTTGGTTGGCACCATATGGTTTGGATCAATATATTCATGCTTAATGACTCTTACTAAGAAATTAGTGATGATTTAGGTAATCTATATGAAGTTGAAAAAGGGATTATAGATTTACACCTTAATATATTGGCATGCGATTATGAGTTGTCTACTTGATTCGACTGCTTAATTTTTGTATAGAATAGACATATATATGTGCACCATGTGTGACCTAACTGAGAACTTATGCTTTAAATCCTTGTTATGATTAATTCGCATAGACATGTGTAGGATTATTACCTAGCTTGGATGTTCTTTTATGTTCTATTCCCTATCGGGTGGACCTAGAGAGGACATGTTTATACATACATCGGAAGAGGTGTATGAGCACTTATGTGTTCTCGGTCGACAAATTGTCGTGAGTATTAAGACCATAAAGAAAAGGTTAGGAAGTTTGATGAAACATAACACACCAAGTGTTTGACAAAATGCTCGTGTGGGGTGAAGTTATGACCTTAGCTTGTAGCACCTTCGATACCATTCATTATCCATTTACCTGCTTTAATAATTAGATTAAACTAGATTAGTTACACATCAGTTATTCTGCTGTTCGAATAAGACTTAAGCGATACAAAATCGGTATTTTGTAAATATTAGTGGTAATTCCTCGTAGGTTCGACACTCTTCTTATCACTATATTACTTGTTAGACCGCATATATTTGCGCGTGTTTAGTGATCGGTAATCTGACTAACAAGTTTTTGGCACCGTTGTCAAGGAGTTATTATTCTAATATTGTCCAATATTAATTTCAATCAATTTAGTTTTAATTTGAACGTATATATATTTCTTATATTTGTTTGATCTTCCCTTTTGTTTTTAAGCTTACAAGTTATGAACGATCATTGTCATCAGTGGCCTTTTGTGAGGACGACATAACCACGGTCGGAAGAAGGACTTGAGCGATTGCATGATCAAATATCAAATCTCTTGAGGTTTTCTGATAATCTTGAGTGTCAGTCCACTCAGAATGCCTACTGTCAGGAACGAGCTGACAATGAACTGACTTACTATCATACGGATTGTCAGAATTATCCAAACTCTTGGGACTACAAGTGACGCCCCCAAATCCGGGTACTTGAAACCCGAACTCGTTGCTTCACGATACCATTTCTATAAGCTGAATAATACTAATAATAATAACAATAATATAAATTTCAAACTTAATTTACATATGCATCAAAGTTTACTCCCAGGTACGAGACCTTTAAACATTCATTACATCATAGATAATAAGTAACATTGTCTTAATAAACTATAACTATTACAGAACATTTAGAAATCTTATTCGAACAGCTTTCCTTTCCCCTTGTTCTTGCCTGAGCATTCAGGTTGATCATACTTAACTAAAAATATTTAATTTAAGCAAGAGTGAGCATTTGAGTGCCCAACAAGTAATAAGAATTTTAAATATTAGCTGAGAGGGTTAAATGTTTTCTTTGTACTACCCTTCTACAACAAGTCAATAATTGTGAAGTAATCTGAACCGATAAAAATAACATAACAACTCTCTATCAAATTTTTGAAACTACGTAATGACTATAAATAGGGTTAAGGTGACATACTATGACCATTGTTTTCAATTTTTGAATAGGTTTAGCAAAAATTAATCTGCAAACCGTCATAACTTACGGGCACGGGGGGTGATCAGCCCGTTATGCCCTGTATTGATCAATACTACATGCAAGAATGATAGTATCGTTCACTCTGTCCACCTTGGGTGCATAAAAAGTTTTCCCGTTTACGGGATGTTCATACTTGTCGGGTTCCGAACCAAAGGTTTTATCTTGTTTAACAATAATCTATAATTCAACATATATATATATATATATATATATATATATATATATATATATATATATATATATATATATATATACGGGTAATTAATAAAGGTGTATCAACATGTGATTAAATACAATGACTATCCAAGTGGGGACACTTGTATAACCATTTATAAAAATTAACGAACAATATATATATATATATATATATATATATATATATATATATATATATATATGAATTACCATATACTAACATGTTGATAATCAATGAGGGTATATAGTATAGGGTTAATAATTTATACAGTAATAATATAATTCTAAAACATTCTTACTCATGTCCATTGCATAAAGGAAATGCAAAGGTAGGATACTTGCCTAAGCTGCTGCTTACAATAACGCAACTTAGATCTTATCTTTTGTATAACAACCTATCAGTAATAAGATCATTTTACTGATTAGAATTATATCGTAACATATAACACTGCTTATTGCAGTCAGCACATAATCTAATCACATTGCCACATATGTTTAACAACTATTATATCATAAATAAACACTTATCAAGTCAACCTATCTAAGTCCAGATCAATTTCTGAATTATGTCGGTGTACCGACAGCTTTATCGGGTACTTATCGAGTCTAAAACTCTATCCTGAAGTTCAATAACTGAAAATATCAATCATATTATTTTTCATTGACTTATAATAATTTTTAATTAATTATTATAATTTATCATGATTTTTCAAACATCGGTATCATTATTAAATGAATTAAATATTAACTAATTCTATTATCATTAATATTTAATTAATATTAAACTATTAATGAAACCGTTGCCAAAATATTAAAGTTATTTATAATAACTCAAAATATTTTTAAAATATTAATATTACCCTTAAATAATTTTTAAAAGATTTAAAATTATTTTTAAATAATTACCATTAATATTAGAATATTAATTTATTATTTATCAAAATATTAAAAGTCATTTATTATAATTTAAAATATTTTAATTCATTTATTCCCTTTTTAAATGATTTTTAATTCAATAAAATTATTTTTAAACTATTTATTTAATATAATTATTAAATAAACTTAATATCAGTAATATATTAAATTATTAATGAAATTTACCTTTAATATCAAAAGTTATATTTTATAACTTAAAATATTTTTAAACTATTTATTTTCATTTAAAATAATTTTTATAATATTAAAATTATTTTTAATTAATTTATTTAATGTAATTACTAAATAAATCTAATATCATTAATATTTAATAATTAATGAAACCTATCTTAAAATATTAAAAGTTATGTTTTATAACTTAAAATATTATTAAATACCTTATTATTATTTAAAATGATTTTTAATACAATAAAATCATTTTTAATTGATTTATTTAATGCATTTATTAAATAATTTAAATACTAATAATATCCCAATAAATATTAATATTTATGAAAAATATGTCAAATTATTTAAAAGTTAATTTTTATAACTTAAAATAATTTTTAAAACTATTTTTGTAATTTTAAGAATTTATTTACTGTTTTTAAATGATTTTTAGAAATTAAATTAATTAATTATAATAAGTCTGTTGCTAAAGCCCTTTAGCGACAGAAAGTGTAGCCTAATGTGTTCTTGAGCCTTCATAGACAGTTTCTAGGTACTAACTTTGACCATGATTAATTCGTCATGTGTAGTGTTTCTAGGTTAGCTATAACTTTGATCTTGTAGTATTGATGTAATACTACAAGTGTAAATCAACATCTGGGTCAGATCATAACATATGAGCACGATATAAAGCTTTGAAATCACTGTCAGACATGTTCATCATGTTTCTGGCCTGCCTAGAATTTCTGGTCATGGCTGGTCAACGCTTTTGTTGACCTTATATCAGGAAATCTGATCATGTAATAGCTAGTTTAGACGTCGGGCTGTGTAGAGTATCTACCAGGGTACATGAATCAAGCACGTATCAATTTTAAAAATCATCAAGCTAAAAGATCTAGGCCACCGAAAAACGTGTCAGAGGCTATTCTTCATTTCTGGGTTTTCCAGAAATGAAGAACAGATCGAGTGTGAATGTTAGGGCTTCCACTACTTGCTGTTCAGGTAAAGTTTTAGTGATATAGGACTTCTAGATTGTAGCCCACATGTAGCACTACAGATCTATTACAAAAGATAACCATAACATCAAAACAATAGCAAGATATGGATTGGTCAAAGGCTGTCAGAATATGTGTTCTTTACGTTTCTGGAAATTCCAGAAAAATGCAATTGTGACCGAGTGACCTGATTTGACCACTCTCTACGTTCGATCACTTGAGTCTTTAAGGGATCTAAAGGACAGGATTCAAAGACCAGATTATAGTCTAAAATCTAGTTATAACAACAACATTAAAACGTCAATAATCTGACAGATCTTGGCCTTCAAATATCCTGTCAGACGCTGAAAACCCATTTCTGGGTTACCCAGAAATGGTCTGGTAATGGTCGGTCAACGACCTTTAACCAATAATATCATGCAATCTAACACAGATCTAAGTCTGATTTCAAGCCCAGATTCAAGAGCACATATCAAACTACAACTACCAACTTTCAAAATACAAAACACATTAAAGATCACAGAGATATAAGGTTTGACATTTGTTCGTCAGACACAAAAATAAAGTTTTCCAGATTTTTAAAAACTTCAAATCTGAGCCTCTAGATGTTATAGATCTAACATCTAGCAACCCAAATCATCATTATATACCACAAACAACATATTTTAACACTTAATCATAACATCTAACATAAGATCAAAAGATTTTCAAATTTTAGGGTTTGCACCTTTTTGATGATCAAATTCTGATTTCTATGCTTCTGATTTGATGTTAGTGTTCGTGGGGCTAGATTGGGGACTGATCTAGCAAGTAAATTTCGGAAGTTTGGTCTTGAGAGAATATGGCTATGTATAAGTGAATAATTAAGGCCAAAATAATGCACTTTCTCTCTCCTGAATCTATATGTATATCATGAATGCAATGCCCTTGGCTGATGCATTGAATTTGATATATTGGAATGCTAACTGCTAGGTTGGTAGGGTAGGGTGGCTGCCAAGATTTGATGAAGATTTGCTAGCAATAATTCATAAATAAGACAAAAGGGTACTTTAGTAATTTTATTTTAATCTCAAGGGTATTCTTGTCCAAGGTACTTGAATCTAAGGTTTAATCACTAGATTTTACATCTTAAAGTTTCCCAAATAATTTCTAGGGTTTGAAAAATTAAAATTAAAGTGTAATAAAAAATTTAATTTTAAACACACTAATTAAATTAGGGTTTTTAAATTAGGGTTCCTTAATATTATTAGGGTTCCCAAATTAACAACTAGGGTTTCCTAATTATCATTATAATTTATAAAAATAATAATTAGGGTTTCTAATGTTAGCAAATTAGGGTTTTCAAATAATAATTAGGGTTTCTCCTAATTATGGAAATTCTACAATACACAGTAAAATTCATATAATACAATTACTACACAGTTTTGAACTCACAACTTAGTTTAACAATTAGGGTTTACCAACATGATATAAGGGTTATGACATAATTTATCATAATTGACCAACCATTATCAGTTTACACATTTACAGTACGTATTTATAGCACTGAAAAATCAAAATATAATTAATATTATATTATTATTCTCATCATTTGATCAAAATCCAAATTTAGAGTTTGGATGCCATATCTGATTTATCCTTCATATACAATGTCAATAATTAAGCTAAAATAATTAACTTAAATATTCTGAACAAATTCATATGATAAAATATTTATTATTATAATTCTAATAATCATTTCATATATTATTTAAATAATATAAAATCATGTTTTCATGGAAAATAATTAATAAAACATTTCTGCTTACAAAAATTAATTACTATAAGAATATAATTTATAATGATCCAAAATTCTAAAATAAAACTATTTGAAATTATTTATGTAATAAATAAATTTTATTTATCACATATTTACATACGCATTACTTGACACTTATTCTCATCATTAATATAATTAAAAAAAATTTATATGCAAAATTTCTTATTTATTTTATATTGAAAATATCAGGTTATTACATTCACCCTCCCTTATAAGGATTCCGTCCCCAGAATCACCGTTTAAAAACTCATACATACAAGGGTACATAGCCTACACAATCGTTGCAAGTAGATCTCGATCATATTTGATTGAACTGATCTTTAACTATTCAAATAAAGCTTGTCTGTTTGATTAAACGGAAGTTTGATTTCTAAAAGAACTCAATTCCTCCCTCAAACTTTCTTTATAACATAATTTGCTATATATAGGAAAATCATAAATGTACATGAAAAATAAAAGTTATTCGAATAATACATGGAGTTCCATTACCAGCTGCCACTGTATCCTGAACCGTCATGTTGAAGACTCTCGCGGTTGGTTTGTTGGTTGAAGTCGGTCCTGTGATTGTCATAGTCCCGCTGCCTTTTCCCGTGGTTACACTCCCTGCCTCCATTTTCCTCTTTGGACAATCCTTCACCTTATGTTCAGTCAATCCACATAGAAAACACCCACTGTTCGTCCTTGGGTTGGGGAAGTTGGAAGAGATATGGCCCTCCTGCCCACACTTGTAACATACAAACTTACCCTTCAGACACTCACCAGAGTGATTTTTCCCACATTTCCCACACTGAACTACCTGCTTCTTTACACCTTCCTGTTTTACCTGAACATTTTTAAAATAATTTCCCATTCTTTTCTCACTCCTATTCCCACTATTAGTTTCCACCTTCACAACTCCTACAGCCTTGCTTTTGTTCCTCTTCTCCTTGTTGTAGAGGCTTATGGCCTCACTCCCCTCCTCAGCTATAATAGCCTTTTCCATGAGTGCTGCAAAAGTATTGATTTGCAAACACTACCACCTTGTTGTAGAGCTAGGGTTTTAAGCCCAGCTCAAACCTCCTTGCCTTCCTAGCCTCTGTATCCACTTGATGCGGAGCAAACCTAGCCAACTCATTAAACTTTGCGGCATACTCCGCAACAGTCATGTTATCCTACTTCAACTCCAGAAATTTCACCTACATCCTAGCCTGCATACTAGCTGAGAGATAGTTTTCAAAAAATAAAGTCTTAAACCTAGCCCAAGTAACTACTCCTTCTCCTGCCCTAGCTTGATTTGCCTCCCACCAAAAGTTAGCCTCCCCTTTCATCATATAAGTGGCAAAAGCTGTCTTTTGCCCCTCATCTACCCTAGCAATTACGAACGCCTTTTCTATCTCGTTAACCCATGTCTGGGCTTCTATAGGGTCAGCTGATCCCCTGAATTTTGGTGGTCCTACTGCCTTGAAGTCTTTAAATTTTGCCAAGCGATTGTCTGGCTGGTTCCCTGTGGCTGGTATTCCCTACTGCATAGCCTGAGCTACCATGTTCGCAAAGTTTTACATCGGGTCTTGATGTTGTCCCTCAGCGTTGTTGACAGATTCTTCTGCCCTTTGATTTCGTGTTCGACGTCTTGGCGGCATTATCTGATTAAATAAAATCATCAATTTAACTCACATTCTAAACCTTATCATAAAGTTTAATATATTAAACTTGGTTCATTACTCAAACATAGATTCATATTTATTAATTCCAAGTACTTTACATAATGCAGCACATACTGCTATCCCTTTGTGACCACAAAAGTTGGGATTTACAGCCTTGACTAATACATAAGTTGGGAACATTACATTACATAGACATACGTAGCATATCTATTACATTAAACAGACCTACACAACAGAACCTATACTACCTATTTACTACGCCTTTTCCTTGGACAACCTTTCGCCTGATGACCTTCTATCCCACAGATAAAACATGCACCTGGTTTATAGTCAAGGACAATACAGAGTGGTATGTCCCTCGTAGCCGCAAAGGTAACATATTCTTTTCCTTTTCTTCTTATCTGGTTTTCCAATGTCATGATCTTCTATCTTTCTTTTCCCCTTCTTGCTTGGAGCTGCACACGATGTGTTGCTTGTGGCTCCCATCTGATCAATTTGGATTTTAAGCTTATCTTGTTCTTCCATTGTTTCTATTAACGCCTGACGCAATTGACTATTTAGCAGCTTTTCTATTTCCCACAACTTTTCTAGAGAAGAAACCTTATTCCTCAGATCCTGCACCTCCGTTGATGCTTGATCAGCTTCAACTTTAGTGTCTGTATCACTATCTGTCAGCTCCAACATCTCTGGATCTGGTACTACGTTTTCTATAATAACCACATCCTCAGATTTGGTTTCATTGTGAGCCTCTATTTCAGCTATTGGCTTCGATATTAGCTCAAGTGTATGAATTTGATCCTTCTTCATGCTATAAGCATATAACAAGCCTTTTTCACCAAACATCTACACACATAAATTATCCTGATTAGCATATAGTATATACATATAACAAACAATAGTTTTATAAAAGTTATCTTTTATATTATTTAACGATGAATTTATTCAATTCATTTTCTTTTAAACTCTATATGAGTTATTTGTATTTTCAACGTTTCCCCTGTTCTAAGGTTATAGCCTAAGGTCTACCCCACCTAAGGTTTTTAACCCTAAAGCTTTGATACCAACCTGTGACGCCCCCAAATTCGGGTACTTAAAACCCGAACTCGGTGCTTCACGATACCATTTCTATAAGCTGAGTAATACTAATAATAATAACAATAATATAACATTCAAACTTAATTTACATATGCATCATAGTTTACTTCCAGGTACGAGACCTTTAAACATTCATTACATCATAAATAATAAGTAACATTGTCTTAATAAACTATAACTATTACACAACATATTAGAAATCTCAGTCGAACATCTTTCCTTTCCCCTTGTTCTTGCCTGAGCCTTCGAGTTGATCATACTTAACTGAAAACATTTAATTTAAGCAAGAGTGAGCATTTGAGTGCCCAACAAGTAATAACAATTTTAAATATTAGCTGAGAGGGTTAAATATTTTCTTTGTACTACCCTTCTACAACAAGTCAATAGTTGTGAAGTAATCTGAACCGATAAAAATAACATAACAACTCTCTATCAAATTTTTGAAACTACGTAAGGACTATAAATAGGGTTAAGGTGACATACTATGAACATTATTTTCAATTTTTGAATAGGTTTAGTAGAAATTCATCTGCAAACCGTCATAACTTACAGGCACGGGGGGTGATCAGCCCGTTACGCCCTGTATTGATCAATACTACATGCAAGAACGATAGTATCGTTCACTCTGTCCACCTTGGGTGCATAAAAAGTTTTCCCGTTTATGGAATGTTCATACTTGTCGGGTTCCAAACCAAAGGTTTTATCTTGTTCAACATATATATACACGGGTAATTAACAAAGGTGTATCAACATGTGATTAAATACAATGACTATCCAAGTGGGGACACTTGTATAACCTTTTATAGAAATTAACGAATATATATATATATATATATATATATATATATATATATATATATATATATGAATTACCATATACTAACATGTTGATAATCAATGAGCGTATATAGTATATGGTTAATAATCTGTACAGTAATAATATAATTCTGAAACATTCTTACTCATGCCCATTGCATAAAGGAAATGCAAAGGTAGGATACTTGCCTGAGCTGCTGCTTACAATAACACAACTTAGATCTTATTTTTTGTATAACAACCTATCAGTAATAAGATCATTTTACTGATTAGAATTATATCGCAACACATAATACTACTTATTGCAGTTAGCACATAACCTAATCACATTTTCACATATGTTTAACAACTATTGAATCACAAATAAACACTTATCAAGTCAACCTATCTAAGTCCAGATCAATTTCTGAATCATGTCGGTGTACCGACAGCTTTATCGGGTACTTATCGAGTCTAAAACTCTATCATGAAGTTTAATAACTGAAAATATCAGTCATATTATTTTTCATATTCTTATAATAATTTTTAATTAATTATTATAATTTATCATAATTTTTCAAACATCGGTATTATTATTAAATGAATTAAATATTAACTAATTCTATTATCATTAATATTTAATTAATATTAAACTATTAATGAAACCGTTGCCAAAATATTAAAGTTATTTATAATAACTCAAAATAATTTAAAACATTAATATTACCCTTAAATGATTTTTAAAACATTTAAAATTATTTTTAAATAATTACCATTAACATTAGAATATTAATTTATTATTTATCAAAATATTAAAAGTCATTTATTATAACTTAAAATATTTTTAATTCATTTATTCCCTTTTTAAATGATTTTTAATTCAATAAAACTATTTTTAAACTATTTATTTAATATAATTATTAAATAAACTTAATATTAGTAATATATTAAATTAATAATGAAATTTACCTTTAAATATCAAAAATTATATTTTATAACTTAAAATATTTTTAAACTATTTATTTTCATTTAAAATGATTTTTATAATATTGAAATCATTTTTAATTAATTTATTTAATGTAATTACTAAATAAATCTAATATTATTAATATTTAATAATTAATGAAACTTATCTTAAAATATTAAAAGTTATGTTTTATAACTTAAAATATTATTAAATATCTTATTATTATTTAAAATAATTTTTAATACAATAAAATCATTTTTAATTGATTTATTTAATGTATTTATTAAATAATTTAAATACTAATAATATCCCAATAAATATTAATATTTATGAAAAATATGTCAAATTATTTAAAAGTTAATTTTTATAACTTAAAATAATTTTTAAAACTATTTTTGTAATTTTAAGAATTTATTTACTATTTTAAATGATTTTTAGAAATTAAATTAATTAATTATAATAAGTCTGTCGCTAAAGCCCTTTAGCGACAGAAAGTGTTGCCTAATGTGTTCTTGAGCCTTCATAGACAGTTTCTAGGTACCAACTTTGACCATGATTAATTCGTCATGTGTAGTGTTTCTAGGTTAGCTATAGCTTTGATCTTGTAGTATTGATGTAATAATACAAGTGTAAATCAACATCTGGGTCAGATCATAATATATGAGCACGATATAAAGCTTTGAAATCACTGTCAGACATGTTCATCTTGTTTCTGGGCTACCTAGAATTTCTGGTCATGGCCGGTCAACGCTTTTGTTGACCTTATATCAGGAAATCTGATTATGTAATAGGTAGTTTAGACGTCGGGCTGTGTAAAGTATCTACCAGGGTACATGAATCAAGCACGTATCAAGTTTAAAAATCATCAAGCTAAAAGATCTAGGCCACCAAAAAACATGTTAGAGACTGTTCTTTATTTTTGGGTTTTCTAGAAATGAAGAACAGAACGAGTGTGCATGTTAGGGCTTCCACTACTTGCTGTTCAGGTAAGGTTTTAGTGATATAGGACTTCCAGATTGTAGCCCACATGTAGCACTACAGAGCTATTACAAAACATAACCATAACATCAAACAATAACAAGATATGGATTGGTCAAAGGCTGTCAGAATATGTGTTCTTCACGTTTCTGGAAATTTCAGAAAAATGCAATTCTGACCGAGTGGCCTGATTTGACCACTGTCTACGTTCGATCACTTGAGTCTTTAAGGGATCTAAAGGACAGGATTTAAAGACCAGATTACAGTCTAAAATCTAGTTATAACAACAACATTAAAACGTCAATAATCTGATAGATCTTGGCCTTCAAACATCCTGTCAGACTCTGAAAATTCATTTCTGGGTTACCCAGAAATGGTTTGGTCTTGGTCGGTCAACGACCTTTGACCAACAATATCATGCAATCTAACACAGATCTAATTCTGATTTCAAGCCCAGATTCAAGAGCACATATCAAACTACAACTACCAACTTTCAAAATACAAAACACATTAAAGATCACAGAGATATAAGGCCTGACATTTGGTCGTCAGACATAAAAATAAAGTTTTCCAAATTTTTAAAAACTTCAAATCTGAGCCTCTAGATGTTATGGATCTAACATCTAGCAACCCAGATCATCATTATATACCACAAACAACATATTTTAACACTTAATCATAACATCTAACATAAGATCAAAAAATTTTCAAATTTTAGGGTTTGCACCTTTTTGATGATCAAATTCTAATTTATGCTTTTGATTTGATGTTAGTGTTCGTGGGGCTTGATTGGGTACTGATCTAGCAAGGAAATTTCGGAGGTTTGGTCTTGAGAGAAAATGGCTATGTATAAGTGAATAATTTAGGCCAAAATGAGCACTTTCTCTCTCTTGAATCTATATGTACATCATGAATGCAATGCCCTTGGCTGATGCATTGAATTTGATATGCTGGAATGCTAGCTGCTAGGTTGGTAGGGTAGGGTGGCTGCCAAGATTTGATGAAGATTTGCTAGCAATAATTCACAAATAAGACAAAAGGGTACTTTAGTAATTTTATTTTAATCTCAAGGGTATTATTGTCCAAGGTGCTTGAATCTAGGGTTTAATCACTAGATTTTACATCTTAAAGTTTCCCAAATAATTTCTAGGGTTTGAAAAATTAAAATTAAAGTGTAATAAAAAATTTAATTTTAAACACACTAATTAAATTAGGGTTTTTAATAGAAATTAGGGTTTTTAAATTAGGGTTCCTTAATATTAGTAGGGTTCCCAAATTAACAACTAGGGTTTCCTAATTATCATTATAATTTATAAAAATAATAATTATGGTTTCTAATGTTAGCAAATTAGGGTTTTCAAATAATAATTAGGGTTTCTCCTAATTATAGAAATTCTACAATACATAGTAAAATTCATATAATACAATTACTACACAGTTTTGAACTCACAACTTAGTTTAACAATTAGGGTTTACCAACATAATATAAGGGTTATGACATAATTTATCATAATTGAGCAACCATTATCAGTTTACACATTTACAGTACGTATTTATAGCACTGAAAAATCAAAATATAATTAATATTATATTATTATTCTCATCCTTTGATCAAAATCTAAATTTAGGGTTTGGATTCCATATCTGATTTATCCTTCATATACAACGTCAATAATTAAGCTAAAATAATTAACTTAAATATTATGAACAAATTCATATAATAAAATATTTATTATTATAATTCTAATAATCATTTCATATATTATTTAAATAATATAAAATCATGTTTTCATGGAAAATAATTAATAAAACATTTCTGCTTACAAAAATTAATTACTATAAGAATATAATTTATAATGATCCAAAATTCTAAAATAAAACTATTTGAAATTATTTATGTAATAAATAAATTTTATTTATCACATATTTACATACGCATTACTTGACACTTATTCTCATCATTAATATAATTAAAAAAAAAATTATATGCAAATTTTTTTATTTATTTTATATTGAAAATATCGGGTTATTACACTACAGTCAAGAGCAGTATCATGATCTAAATTTTTCCTATCAGATAGAATTTGAATATCAGTCTCCGCCACAATATAAGGCGACACCTCAAACCGATGAGAGCCCTTCTATATACTTAAAACGAGAAGAAGATAGAAGGCTTGAAGAGCTCCTTACAAACTTTATAGAGAGAAATGAGGTTCGAATGGCGAATGAAGATGCCTCATTGCAGAGCCTCAAGAGTTAATTAGGACAACTCGTCAATTCCATCACAAATCCACCGCAAGGCAATCTACCGGTCATAACTAATCACAACGATGAAGTTGTAGAGCACTGCACGGAGGATACGTAAGGAGAAGGCGATGAGTCTCACAAAGTTGCTGAGGGAGATGTCAAAGTGCCTATTGACCAATCTATGGAGTCTGAGGAAGGAAAAGAAAGGATCATGAGTGGGTGTATTATCAATATCGATAAGAAGTTGGAGCCCATGCTCACGGTTGTTGAACCCCTAGAGGGTCCACTAGCTCACAAAGAACAATTTCAGTTTGATGAGAAAGGCGAATTAGTGGATAATTCTAATGGTGAACGATTCTTCGTGCCGATGGGTGAAGTGAAGTTTGGGGATGGCCAATCATCCATGTTTGCCATGAACGTACAGGAATTAACAAATAGGCAGCATTAAATGGTCATCTTCGCATATGAGCCTGATTGAACGGCAGTGGAATAGTCAAGTCGACGACTTAAAAACAAGCACTTGGTGGGGAGTCACCCCCATCTCAGTATCATTCTGTTACCCTTTTATCTTTTTATTAGGTTATTAAGTCTATTTTTGTTATTATAGTAATAGAGTACATTTTGGGTAATAGGTAGATATTTGGCTATGTGTTATTTAGCTTCATGGAGATCCATAGTGGTCTTATTTTAGGTTTTAACCATTAGTTCATTCTTATTAAGTGTTGGTTTGTTCATACATGGCTTTTGAAGAAAAAAATTTCACTGATACAGGGCCAACGCTGTGGCGCCATATTTTGAACTACAAGCCGCGCTGCAACGCCTTCGTCATAGTTCATTTTTACAAGCCGGTGTTGTGGCACCTATAATAGCTTCAAAAGCAGCGCTGTAGCGCCACCACCCAACCAAAACTACTAGAAAAACGTGCTGCAACGCCATCTTTTTGCCTGTAATCGGTGCTGCAGCGCCACTAAAAATCTAGTGTTAAAAGGCCGTGCTGCGGCGCCTCTCAACGAAGGAAAGGCAGCGATGTAGTGCTATCAGTGAATTTTGGTTGATTTAATTAAACAGAACTCAACAGTTGCTCACTCATCAAACCCTTATTTCCCTACCTTCTTCTCGCACGACACCCCTTTAGCCCAGCTTGGCCCTTAATTCACCATATCAACCAATTTTTGCTCTATGCTTGTAACCATTCAATTCCAAAACTAGGGTCTTCCCAGAGGATTGCTACTACTAGGGTTCTTTAATTCCAGGTATTGGGTATTGCAGTCCAATTTTTGGTATTAAATGTTCATTGACTAATTGGTCTGGGAAATTGCTTATTTTTTTCTGAATTGTTGGGCTGTTGTTATTGTTGTTATTATACTTAGGTGCGAGGTGCTTAGAACAGTGCTAGACAAGTTGGTTTAAGGTAGTGCACGACAAGTGTTTAATAAATGGTCTAAGACAAAATTGATTGTAGTGCCTCTGATTTGGCATCGTTGGGTTCGTGGTTTGTGTTAGGTGTCAACGACATATTCACGGTTTCATTGTCAGGATTTGTAGTCAGTTGATTAGGGTTCAGTTGGTGGCTTGTTATTTGGGGTTTCAGTAGCCTGTGGTTGATTACTGACTGAGAATTCTGATATGGCTCCAAAGAGACAAAGACTTAGCATCGGTTGCTCCTCATCAGCACCACCGTAATAGGACTAAGTCAAATTTATCAGTGAGGACGCGTTCGCAAGGTACAATCAAACATTTGCTAAGAAAAGTTTGGTGTCTGAGAGGGGCTTGAGGTTAAACCCTAAGAAAGATAAGGAGAAGATGACCATGATCATAGACTGAAAATGGGTGCACTTCACCAAGCAACCTTGGTCAGCCAATTTCTCTCTAGTACGAGAATTCTATGCGAACGCCAGTTCTGAAGGTCCACTAGTGGTTCAGGTGCGAGGCCAGGCAGTGGCATATGACAATGTAATGCTCAATGATGTTTTTGATATGCCTAACCACTAGGGCTCTGATTACTTAGAAAATGGGACTCGACATGATTATCTAACAAATAGGCTTAGCAGTTATGACTTGGATGACATTATAAAATGACTTTGCAAACCCGACACAGTGTGGAAGAACAATGAATCCACCGGAGAGAAGACGAGCTTTCCTCACCATACCCTCAGTTGCTATGGAAAGGCATGATATAGTTTCATCTGTGCTAATATCATGCCTACTCGTCACCACAGTGATGTTACCAAAGAGCGAGCGGTCCTATTTTTTGCTATTGTCACCGGTCTCGACTTTGATATTGGCGTCTGCATTCAAGAGTCCATTCTGAAGGCGATCAAGGGCACTACATCTGGGGACTCCCACATCCATCATTGATAACCAGACTGTGTAGACGGGCTAGAGTGTAGTGGAGAGAGGATTAGGTCAAGCAACTACCTATGGGTGTCATAGATCACTCCATCATTACGTTATTTAGTGGGTAGGATAGAGTAAGTCCTCTTCCATGCGATGAGGGCTTCCTACCTTCCTCTCGACCTCCACCTCCTTCATCAGAAGCCAGCACATCAGCACAGCCTATTGAGTTAGATTCGTCTTCAGCTGGGCCATTGACAAAGATTCTAGCCTCTATAAACCTTCTACACCAGAAGGAAGACCGACAAAGTTGGAGGATTGATGTTGTAGCCCAAAGGCAGGATCTATTTATGCAGTATCATGCTGAGTTCGCCAACATTGTGGAGAGTATCTATGTAGCAACTGGTGGCGATGACACTGATTCTATGCCATTTCAGTTCCATGTGCCTCCTGTCTGCCCTCAATATCCACCACCATCTCCTGAGGCAGACGACGAGTACCAAGGCGGCGACGAATGACTATATCGACATTGTAGTCCCTCATATTTTGATTACTGTATTACTGGACAATGAGGACATTGCCTGATTTATGTCTGGGGGGAAATTTCTATTTTATTATTATATATGAATTGTTTTGTATGAACTACTTTTGACATCCTTTTGGGCTTGAGTAGCCTTAAACTTATTATGTTTTGGTTTTATTATGGATGCATGAACAGTTTTTGTTATTATTTACGGATGTTTTTATTATTATCATCATGTATGTTTAGTTTATAGCCATCTTTTGGGACTTATTCAGAATGGTATACTTATTGCCTGGTTAATGGATGTATTACCCTATTTTGAGCTATTATTATGCAAGGGTTTTATATAGTTTATAAATTTTTGATTGTGGCTAATGATAAGCGCCATGTTATGACTAATTCTTCGAGTTTGTGTCAAGCATGTATGGATGAGGGGTTAATTTAGTTGATAAGTTGAGACTGTTATTGATCCGTTCTTCTTAGCGAGCACCGACCAACTGTTATAACTAGTTATATTTCTGATATAGTTTGCGTGGTTATTGTTTTAAAAATGTGTTAACTCTGTTGAACTTGCATGATTACAAGGTAATAAAAGACTTAGACGCTTATACAGTTTCAAATCTTGGATTCTTGCATGTTTTCATTTTAAAAAAAAAACCTTATTTGACTTAGTTTGATTGTGTAGCCTTTGTTGCTCGAGTTATTATATTCATAGGGGTGTTTTACACTTAGTACCCTAAAGTCGTCTGACTTGGGATTCATTGATTAAAAGCTCATTAATGGGTAACTCTAAATAACCTAAGGTAATTAAGCATTGCACGGTCATCCTAAAGGTTTTGATTGTTAAAATGTATAGAATAAAAGTCTAATTTGGCTTAAGTTTGATTATGTGGCCTTTGCTGCTAGAGTTATTAGATTCATAAAGGTGTTCTACACCTAGTGCCCTAAAGCCATCTGGTTTGGGAGTCATTGATAAAAAGCTCATTAATGGGTAACTCTGAATAGCGTACGGTAATTAAGCACTGTACAAGTCAAATTTTGATGTCTTCATGCTAGTGCCTTTTGATCCTTTCTTACATCTGCGTCTTGTTCTTAATGCTTGTTGATTGCTTGAGTTACTGAGTTAACATATTGGTTATTACAATCGATTGTGTGAGCTTATTTTGAGCTATGATTAGTTAGGATGGTTGGTCTTCACACACACACATAGAATGGATTGAATATAGTCTTATGCTTAAAATTGATTGAACCCTTATTCATATTTATGTTTGTCCTATTCTCTAAGAGTAGCTATGATTGAGCTTAGAAGCCATGATGCTACTATATAGTTTTAGATTTAATTCGCGTCTTACATTATTATGGACGTGGGTGTTCAGATAGTTTTGCTTGAGGACAAGCAAAGGCTTAAGTATGGGGGTATTTGATGAGTGAGATTTATACCCACGAATCGAATCCTTTATTGCTTAAGAAGTTTTTTGTTCTTCGTAGTTTATATTGATTTTATATTATTTTGGTATTATTTTGCTTAATTTATGTGTTGTAGGGCTTTGTAGGTCTTTTCCAGCTTGCAAGGGAAAAAATGTCAATTTTCCTACACCGGCGCTGCCGCGGCCATGCCAAGCTTAAAACTAGTGCTGCAGCACCCCTTCCTGGCAAACTGTGACATCATCACAGTGCTGCAGCACCCTAGATCCTTTACAAATTGGCACTGCAGAGCCACTTATTGACCAAACGTGTTGACTCAGCGCTGCAACGTCGTTCCAAGGCTAAATCTTGGCGCTACAGCGCTACCTCTTGTTCCCAGGCAGAAAGGAGCTGGTTTTGACCTAGCTAAAGCAGAAGACACATATATATACTCAGGGAGCAGCCTCCTTGAAGAGATATCTCATTATCCCCCTTTAGGAACTAGACTTTCTCTCTTTTTTGTAATTTCCTTCCCATTTTCTAATAGGTAAAGTTTGTATATATAGTTTAGATAGATTATGGAGATGTTTGTGATTTTTTGGAGCTCAAGAGCACTTAGCAATATGGATGGGAAAGCTTAAAAGGATTGGAAATCTGTGGAGACTTAAGAAGCTTTGACAGAGTTTATTCTTATCTATTTGTTTCCTTTGATTTTGTAACCCATAAATGTTATCAATATTGCTACTTATATTCAGTTCAAGAGCTATGAACTAATTATTTGCTCTAAGGTTATAATGGAACCCTTTATTAATTTGAATTGAATGTCTTATCTCTTTGGTTGATACCATATGGTTTGGATCAGTATATTCATGCTTAATGATTCTTACTAAGAAATTAGTGATGATTTTGGTAATCTATATGAAGTTGAAAGAGGGATTGTAGATTTACACCTTAATATATTGGCATGTGATTATGAGTTGTCTACTTGATTTGACTGCATAATTTGTGTATAGAATAGACATATATATGTGCACCATGTGTGACCTAACTAAGAACTTATGCTTTAAATCTTTGTTATGGTTAATTTGCATAGACATGTGTAGGATTATTACCTAGCTGAGATGTTCTTTTCTGTTCTATTCCCTATCGGGTGGACCTAGAGAGGATATGTTGGTACATACCTCGGAAGAGGTGTATGAGCACTTGTGTGTTCTCGGTCGACAAACTGTCGTGACCATTAAGACCATAGAGGGAATGTTAGGAAGTTTGATGAAATATAGCACACCTAGTGTTTGACAAAATGCTCGTGTGGGGTGTAGTTATGACCTTAGCTTGTAGCACCTTCGATACCATTCGTTATCCATTTACCTGCATTGATAATTAGATATAACTAGATTAGTTACACATTGTCATTCTGCTGTTCGAATAAGACTTAAGCGATACAAAGTCGGTATTTGGTAAATATTGGTGGTAATTCCTCGTGGGTTCGACACTCTTTTTATCACTGTATTACTTGTTAGACCGCGTATACTTGCACGTGTTTAGTGATCGATAATCCGACCAACACTTCAAACTAGGACTAAAACCTTGGTTGTTCAACAAGGTGTCAGTTCTTCAAATCGACTCGTTCGCCACGTTGTTGGAGAAGGCAATCATTGCTAAGGGAGGTAGCAAAGCGTTGAGCCAATACAACAAGGAAAAGAAGAATAAGAATACTAGGGGAGAAACTCGTGGACGGGGTAGCAGTAGTGGAAGATATCTAGAAAAAAGAAAATGGGCTAATAACAACAATCAAACAAGAAATTTTCATGGAGGGTTTAAGAAGAGAGTAGAGGGATGCTCAAAATGTGGGAAGAACCACCAAGGAGAGTGTTGGAAGGGGCGCAGTGTTTGTTACAACTGCGGCTAAGAAGGGCACATGTCACCAAACTACCCAAAGCCAAAGAAGATCAAGGGATGTTTCATTTGTGGCTCAACTAAGCACCAGATCAAAGACTGTCCAAAGAATGGGAGCAGTTGAGGAAGCGGCCATCAGGGAGAAATCATCAAGCTTATGATAGGCGGAATGGCACAACCCAGCTGACCAACTTCCAGAACCTTTAACATGACTGTCCAGGACGCAGTAGCTGCGAAGGACGTGGTGTCAGGTATTATCCCAATCAATAATATAAATGCTTATGTATTAGTTAATTCGTGTGCTACCTGTTCATTTATGTCCGAAGAATTTGCTAGTCGATTAAACATACCCCAAGAACGCTTAGAAAATTTGTTAATCATAGAAGTTACGAATAAGGAAGTAATCCCCATAGAGTTCGTTTACCAAAACTGTTGTGCAAACGTTAGAGGTCACGAACTAACCGTGGATTTAATTAAGATTAGATTGGGGAAATTTGACGTGATATTAGGAATAGATTTGTTATCCAGCCACACTGGGATAATCGATTGTCAAAAGAAAAGTGTGACCCTTCAATGGTAGCTCATCGCTTAAGCAATTGTGTTGCCTTACGATGATATAGACCAAGAAATTGTTAAAGAAAGGATGTGTATGCTATTTAACCTATATAGTGGATACTCAGAAGAAGGGAGTAGAAATGAAAAATATAACGGCAGTCAAAGATTTTCAAGACGTATTTCCTGATGACCTGTTTGGTCTTTCGCCAGACAGAGAAATCGAATTCGTAATACACTTAACATCGGGAACTACACCGATTTCGAAAGCCCCATATCGTTTGGCGCCAGTAGAAATGAAGGAATTGATGATACAATTGCAAGAGCTGCTAGATAAGGGTTATATTCGACCGAGTGTGTCTCCTTGGGGAGCACCAGTGTTGTTTGTAAAGAAGAAGGATGGATCGATGAGGCTTCGTATCGACTATCGAGAGTTGAACCGAGTGACGATTAGGAATAGAAATTCGTTGCCAAGAATAGACGAACTTTTTGATCAACTGAAGGGAGTGAAGTGTTTTTCCAAGATAGATTTACGAACGAGATATCATCAATTGAAAGTGTGAAAGGAAGACATCCCAAAAACGGTGTTCCGAACCCGCTACGGACATTATGAATTTCTAGTAATGTCATTCGGATTGACAAATGCTCCAACATCATTTATGGACTTGATAAACAAAGTCTTCAAGCCATACTTAGATAAGTTCATAGTAGTATTTACCGATGACATTTTGATTTATTCGAAGTCCAAGGAAGAGCACGTCGAACATCTAAAGATGGTACTGGAAGCATTGAGAAGGGAAAAGATGTACGCAAAATTTTTGAAATGTGAATTTTGGATGGAGAAGGTTCAATTTTTAGGACACGTGATAGACTAAAATGGAATTTTAGTAGATCTAGCAAAAGTGGAGGCGATAAGTAACTGGAAACAACTGAAGACACCAACGGAAGTAAGAAGTTTCTTAGGGTTAGCTCTGTGTAACACCCCCAAATCTATACTCACACAGTATCTGATCTGGTGTTCACAACTAATCAATTAATATAACGCATCCAAATCTATACACCCACAATATCCGATTTAATGCTTATATCTAATCGAACTACTATACAAATTTTACAAGATATAATTCCCATAGATTCAAGGTTTATAGTATCCCATAACAGATAATAATTCCCTAAAGAACTATTGCTATGTTTGGATACCCTCACTTGGATGTATAGACTGTATCTACGAATAGTATCTATCTATCCGAAATCCAGAGTACTAATAATAACATAAACAATCCATATTACCAATATCCTCACTCAGATGTATAGTCTATATCATGCGGATTATACTGTAACGAATGAATTTATCAAGTCATGATTCTGGGGACATAATCCTTTTAAGGAGTGATGTATGTAACGAACGAGAATTTTATAATTAATTTTAAATATTTATTGAATTAAATAAATATTTTAATTGATTTATTTATTGAGATAAATAAATAATTGATGAAATTACGGTGTAATAATTTAGTTAAAATGTGTTATAATAATTAAATTAATGAATGATAATTTTATGGTTTAAAGATTTAATTTAATGAGATAATTAAATTAAATGAATTATTAAATAATTGTAATGTTGTTCTAATTTAATTTAATAATTAAATTAGAGATTTATTAGTTGTGGAATAAAATTATAATTTATAATGGAAATTATAATTACATGACAAATGTTAATTTGAAATGTTAATTTAATGGAATTAGTGTATAATGAGTGTGACATAAGAACTATATAATATAAGTGTTATAAAAATAAATTAAGGAGAGAAATTTTAATGTATAGCCAAACATGGCCTTGTGGCCTTTGGCATAATATAACTGATATAGCCTATTTGTTTTTTTTAATTGATGAACGTGGGAAAGGCCTATATTAGTTTATTTTCTATGCGTATTTATCTAAGGGTAAAGAACAGAGAAATACAAAGGAAGAGAGAGTAGGCTAGGGAGAGAAAGTGAGAGTTCTCTATGAATTGGAAGTCAAGAGGACGAAGAAGGCTTGTTGAAACCTTGTCATCATCTTTACTAATCTACAAAAAAGAATTAAAGGTAATAATCTATGTCTAATTTCCTAGTTTTGACATTCTCTGTAATTGAGTTTTTGTTGGATTTTGGTTTAATATGTTGATGATATGAGTATATAATCTGATAATTATCATATATAAGCAACCTTTAGTGATCAAATTCATAGAAATTATTTTGAAAAAGAAAATTTAAATAACAGTGTTTTATGTGTGTGAAAATGGCTTATTGAGGCCAAAAATTTATGTTCAATCCTTGTGATAATTTGTAAATTGGTTGTGAAATATGTTAATATGTCAAGAAACGAAAACAACGTAATTGAAATGGTTTAATTTGGTTAAGAAACGGAGTTTTGGTGATTGAATTCGCTAAATGTATTGAAATTGAAGAAAATAGCAAAAATATGGATTTTAATCCTCTAAATTTGATTATGTATGTTGTTTTAGATGTTAAAATGATTGATGGTATATATTATGTTTTTTTGGTTAGGATTATAATGTATGGGTTTGTCTGTGTTGCAGTAGAAATTGGGAAATTGGAGTTTGGTTTGTAACAGTGCTGAAGTTGTTGCAATTTTTGTCTGCGTACTGGCACAGCTGCGCCGATACCAAAGGTTGGAACGGCGTAGCTGCGCTTGTTGGGTTTCTAGAATCGAGCACTAGCGCAGCTGCGCCGGTGCCAAGGCTTGGGGCAACACAGCTGCGCCGTCCCCTGAGCAGAGACAATGTGTTTTTTTAGTTGCAGTCTATGATATGTTGACCTAATCTAGTCTAGTATGCATGATAAGATGTTAATCATATTATAAGATGTAATAACATATTTTAATGCATTGTAATACCAAATATGAAGATTTTATGTATTTACCTAACAAGTTATATAATGATTGAAACTCAATGTTTGTAAGAGTTAGATGTGAGAATTAAATGCTAAAGCTTTACATTATATGTTAGTGAGTTTTTAGATTCGTGTTGTGTGGTTAACCAATATGGTTAGACCTTAAGTTAAAGGTTATGAGAATTGAACCTATAAGGTTAATGATAATATAGCTAATCGATAATGCAACCCTAATGGTATATGTAGGGTGTTTGGCGAACGTTTATTAAACTTGTGTAGATTACGCACAAGGCAAGTTTCCTAACTTCATTCTCTTAATAATGAATGAAAGCTTCATAACTCTATTTATCTTTTGTTGTCGAGCAAGTTCTCTAACCCTCATTTTTCATTATGCAAGTTCCTAAACCTTATATTTAAGTTGAGCAAGTTTATTGACTCCATCTTATTTATGATTACGCAAGCTCTTGTATTCTAATTCTTTACATTGGGCGAGTTTCACATTCCTAACTTTTGTTCTTGCTATTCAAAGCATAAATTGTTCAAGTTCATTGTCTCAAATGAGTTTTCTAACTCTTTTGGAAGTAATACTTAGTATATACCATGTCTATTCAATTGTATATTGTTGATATTCAATCTTTGACTTAAGTATCGTTGTTTAATCTTATATTATTGTGTTGAACCTTCGAATAGCAAATAAACTTTTATTGATTGGACTAATCTATAATTGATGAGTGTTCTAAAATTCTAGAATCACTGTTAAGCTAACTCCAAACTAAACTTTCTTTAGTGCGGAAATCCTAAAGTGAAACTGAGATGAACAACCCTAGTATAGGGGATTATGTACGCGTTAACGTTTAGATGTTTGTGCACAATACATGGTACGGAGGGCTGATCCCCCTAAGTACATAAGGAAGGGTCTGTATAGTCTAAACGACTGTTAAGGTTGAGGTAGAAATACTTAATAACCTGGGATGTAGTTCATGGTCTTAAGACCCTCAAATATAAATCTTGAACTTTTTTTCTATTCTTGATTCGTAGAACAAGTTCTCTATTATTCAGTGTTCATTGCTTACCCTTATGTTGTTGCTATTATCATTCTTTATATTAGTGAGCAATTGTTTTCTCACTCTTGCATTTAACACTACAGCTAAAGTTGAGAAAGTTGATGAGTCATCTTCTAGCAAAGGAAAGGGTAATATGTCCAAATGATTAAGACTTGTTTAATTTTATTTACTGAACTTATGTTATGAGACTTATTTAATTACGTGATGTATTCCGCAGACTTATGTAATAATTTAAGGTTAGATTACTTGGGATTGTTTTAAGTTGATGTAACCCTTTAATGGGTAAGATAATTGTTTAAGTTATTTAAGTTATGTCTTTATCCTTGATTATGGGTAGTTAGATGTAATTGCTTTGGATAGGGAGCACCAAATCCTGTGGAAATGAAGTACCTGGATTGGGGGGTGTCACATGTTGGTATCAAAGCTTTAGGTTATGAACCTTAGGTGGGGGGGGGGGAAACCTTAGGAAGTAACCTTTAAGGAGATAGAAAATATAGTGGTGATAAACTCTTATCGAGTTCTAAGGAATGAATTGAGGTAATTCATTAAAGATAAACAATAAAAGACTTTATGTGCTACGTGTTAATAACTTATGTACCCACGAGTATCAAAGAGTGTCACGTAACAAATAAAACTTAAAAGTATTTTATTATCAGGATGTTTAACGTTGAAGGATCCAATCATGTAAGCTAGGGAAGAGATACCCCAGGTGCCTAGAGATGAGGAGCCCCGAGATGTCTATGTTGTTCGGGAGCAGTTGATCCAGAGGGAGCCTTCTCTATTGTTCGCTGAGGAAGGATAAGAGAATGAGCATGTGTCTGATCTTGAGGAGGAGGACTCTAAGGAGATAGAGGTGGAGGATGAGGAAGAGGATCCTATAGAGTTTCCACCAAACTCCATATCGGCTGAGATGTATAACGAGCTATATGACCGTAATATAGAATTACAAGATAAGATTGAGGAGCAAAAAGAGCTAGCTGAGATGCGTTAGGCTACTATAGAGCAGAAGGATGTGGAGATTTAGGAACTCGACTCACGACTTGGGAACACGGAATGGAACCTAGTTCACACAGAGGGACATCAAGAGGAGCTTTTGGATGAGAATGAGAAGATGAAGACTGAAGTTGAAAATATAAAAGATGACTTGAAGTAGGAGTAAGCTAAGCGTACGAGAGCAGAAGACGCTTGGATGAAGGCTACTCAGCGTGCAGATCGTGCTGAATCCAAGGTTCAAACGAAGAAGGCTAAGATGAATGAAATGGATTATGCTTTCCATTATATGATTGATAGGGCCCAGGATCGAGTCTTTTATTACCCACCTCAATTTAAAGACTTGCCATGGTACATGATGGATCGCAGGACGACGTATCGTATTATGGAAGAAAAGCGTAGAGAAGCCTCTCGACATCTTAATATGCCAATTTAGGAAGAATAATAATAATATGTGATTAAATAGATTGTAAATCCCTTAGTTAGAGATAAATAAAGGGGTAGGATGAGTATATAATCCTGAAACTTGATAAGTTCAGGAAAGTTGATGTTAATAGCAGAAATGCTATCCTTACTATGTTTTGAGAACTATGAATGAATAAAATGTCGAAGTTTATTGAATTGTTGTGTGTTATAGCTTTAATCTTAGAATGTTTAAGTTAAACTTTAAATATTCAAGGAATTCAGTAGTGATCTAATAAGCGTATATTTTTAAACAGAAAATGCCTCCTAGAAGATGACAACCACGCCAACAACCACCTCCTGAGGGGTCTATTAACAATAGCAATAACGAGGTCAACGTTAACCCGGTTCAGCAGTTGGTGACTTTGTTAACGAGAGTGTGACAACCCGAAAATTTATAAAATCTTGAATGATTAGAATAAAGGTTAAAGAATAAAAACTAGAAGAGAATTTGAGGATTTATTAAAAATTTGTAAGAAGAACCTATATGGTTTCTTAATTGAATGAGAATAAAAAATATGGGTTATAAAATTCCAAAACCCTAGAAAGGAATTGGTATGTATTTGAATGAATATCAAGAATAGGGTATTATGATACCTGTAAAATTTGATGTAAATTGAATAGTGTAAGAAATGTTATATTAATATAGGTGGAATTTTATTAACGAAATAAGATTTCACAAGAAAAAAAGCTATGAGGTTAAACGAAGATGAGTATATGTATAGTAATATATATATACTTAGTAAGGTGCCATATATATTTTAGCAAGAAGAATAATGAATTAAGTTAATGATATAAAGATCAAGATAAAACTATGTTAGTAATTAACATAGCTTGAATGTGGGCCTTGATTGGCAAATAAGAAGATAAATAAGTTTAAATTTATTAGCTAATATGATTAGTAATAAACATGGCGTAAGATAAAACTCAAAATTTGATTTAGAAATAGAATTTGAAGCACGGACTGCTCGGTTGCGTTCGGAATGTCAAGTTTAATCAGAAATGACAATAAACACAAAATGTGTAAGGGTTGACTTTTTGTCAAAGTCAACAGTAGACTTTTATAGAAAAAGGTCAAAATTGGAGTTAGAAGTGAAATATGTTATGATTATGTGAATTATGTATATGATTAAATAAATATACATTATATAATGTGAATATATTTATTTTGTATATAAAAGTGAATGAAGAATTAAGTTATGTAACCTAATATATATATTAGGTGTGATAATTAAATAACCTAAGAATATTAGAATGTAAATATATATACTAACATTAAGAGATTTATTTTATATATCCCAAATAATTAATTTTATAACCAAGTCTAATAGGGTTATGAAATTAAAAAGGCATAGGTAAGGAATTTATTTTCAAGTGTGAGAAATAAAAGCCCTTATTAAATGATTAGGGTAAAATAGAATTAAAAGTATTGGACTATGATAATACCATAGCCCAATAATTTATTTAGAGTTCAAGTGAAATAAGATTTAATGAACTAAGGAGATTATATTAAATTTGTAGCCCAATTATTTATTTAAGCAATGGATTTGTGACTAATTGATTTAAGGGTGATTAAATTAATTAATCTAGTACAATATAATATGTATATGACAAGAATTATAATGGCCTAATCTAATTTGTAGAGGAAGCCCAATTTTATTTTTTTTAGTAAGCAAAATTATATAAAAAAAAATGGCAAGTCCAACAGAATTAATTAAAAGGCCAAAGCTTAGCCCATTTGTGATGGAACTTTTAAATCATTAGTGTGTTTAACATAAAACAAAACTTGAAGATATAAGGAGGCTTTGTTGGCCGAAAATTAGAGAGGGAAATAAGGAGGAGTATGTAATAAGTAAAACCCACTTTAGTTGGTAGCTACTTTTGAGTTGTTGATTTAATAGTGGAGCCAACACACTTTATTTTGCTTACAAGATAACTCTTATAATCATGAGAGAGAAGAGAGAGTAAGGGCCATGTGGTCGGATGGGATAAAGAGAAGAAATGGGAGAATAATGTGATGAGTGTACTTACTTTATTAGGTAAGTACTTTTTAGGTGTTATTTATTTTAATGGGCCAACACTTTAGAGGTTGCTTGCAAGTTACATATTGTATAATGAGAGGGAGAAAGCAAGATATGGATAGATATGTTATGTTATCTAATCACTTTAATTTTGCTAGCAAACTTGGTAATTCATGTTTGCTCTCATTTTTTATCTAACGTAAATATAGAGAGAGAAAGTGAGAGGGGGCGGCAACCCTTTATGGGAAAAAGGAGAGAAGAATCTCCATGGTAGAATAAAAGAAGAAGAAGAAGAAGAAGAAGAAGAAGAAGAAAAATAAAAAGGTATAAAACTATTTTTTTCCTCTAAGCTTTCTTCCTTTATTTTATGAATTTGATGAAAAGGGGTTATGATATGGAAGTGTAAAACCCTTTAATTTATGTGTTTTCCATGAATCCATGTTTGGATTTACCCATATTGGGTGTTGATTTGGTTGGAAATCAAAATAAATAAAAAATATTTTTCTTAATTTTAAAATCATAACTTTTGGGTACTTTGAATATCCACCGTTTTTGATCTATGCATTCGTTTCTCGATCCTTCATAGAGAGGTGCTAGATATAAGTGTTGACTAGTAAACCCAAGTGGTAGAACTCAAAAATCACATTTCTAAAAGTTGTGGTGTTGATTTTGGTGAAAATTGTCCCATTTTCTTAAAACTATTTTGGACCAGTCAGCAGTGGGGGTATTTTCGTCAACTTTTTATGTTTTAAAAATTTTGGAGACATTTGGAGTAATAATATCAGAAGATATGAAGGTTGAGTAAAAATTTTAGAATTTTTGGCCATGCGGTTTGAGAGTTATGGATTTTTACAATGAATGGCTATTTTTATGAAGCCACCTAAATAACTCTCTGTGTATAAGTCCAAAAATTACAAAATTTTTACTGGAAGTTCAGAATTTTTGGAGTTAAACTCGATTTATGAAAAATCTGAGAATATTTGGATATTATGGACTATTTAAATATAGTAAATCTATTTTAAAAATTCTGAAAAAAATATATGTTTAATATGGAACTATATTCTGTCAAATCTCAGAAAAGAAATATTTTTGGGGCTAATTTGGCATTTTTCATCTAAAGGATGATAAATGAATTAAATGGATTTAATTAAATATATGATGTCCAAAAATATGAAAAATACGATTTATGACTTGAGACCCTTAAGCATGATTTATGCAGATTTGTGACGAAGGTTTTGGGTCTGGTTTGAAGTGTTATGAAGTTTATGGCATTTTAGAATGTTTAAACAAGTTAATAAAAGAAAAACAATTGAAATAAATTATTTATTAATGTGATTAATGACTTAAATTATTTTTATATGACTAATAATATTGGATAAAGATATTATTAGTAGTATTTGACTGGAATGTTATTAAAAGGTTAATAACCTTAGCGTAAAATATTATTACATAATTAATAATATTCGACGGGAGATTAAAATAAGAGATTTATGTTATTTTTTCAATATAATTGTTGAATTTGGAATTCAATGAACTATATTATGCTTGTAATAGACTAAAATGAGAATCCAGGTTACTAAATTGAATTTTGGATTGCTGAAATGAATTCGGTTTACTAAAACTGATTTTGGTATGGTGAAATAGTAATTTCAGGATGCTGAAATGTAATCCGGTTTACTGAAATGATATTTCAGTTTAGTGAAAGTTTATCTAGCTTACTAAGATATCATATAAAGAGGAAAAACTTATAAAAATATGTATAAGTTATAAGTGATGAAAAGATTATCAAAGTATAATAATAATACTAAGACTAAGGTGTAATGTCTAATACTTAACTTTGTGATTGAAGGTTAGACAAGTTAATATAAGATGATGAGATTATAAATAAGTAAATGGATATGGTGTTAAGATTATCTAATATTTTACTATGTGATTAAGTGTTAGATAGTATTATGAAATAAGTTATGATATGCTAATTGAAAGATCAATCTTATATCTGATAGGTCTTTTCAATAAAGAGAATAAATTAAATTGCGTAGCGATAATCGACTATGCAGGCAAGTTTCTTTAACTCAAACTCGAGTTATATTTCAAAGCATGTTAGTGAATGATTATTGATGATTATTCACATCTTAACTGATTATTGATTCGCACATAGTGCATGTTACATATGTTCATCAGGTATGAAAGGCTGATCACCTTCATTACCATAAGGTTCAGCTAAATTGTTCATGGTCATTGTTGACCTTCAAATATTATTGATTCAGTCACTCAATTATTGACACTTGATTCATGTTATTTCACAATTATTAAATTGTTGAAAACTTGAAAGCTTATTATTCCTTAAATCATGATATATCTTTATTGAATTTAAACTTGAAATCATGATATATTGCTCACCCTTGTTGTATCATGATAATAAATTTCAGATAAAGGCGAAGGCTTGAAGAAGGACTGAGACAAAAGTAAAATACAGTAATAGGTTGTTATAAGAATAACTATTTAGTTATCTTATTGTAAACCTTTGTAATTTTGAGGGTATGTGTTAAGTTAAGGTTAATAAATATGGGAAAATGTTATAGAATTCTGTAAAATAAACAATATATGTTTATTTGTTCTGCATTAGATGATAGAATATGTATGATGATGAAATACCGTAACGTACCAAGTTCGAGGTTCTTTGGACTCGGATTTGGGGGCCTCATAGGTTTGTATCAAAGCTGTAGGTTATAAACCTTAGGTAGGATTACCTTAGGCTATAACTGTAGAGATGAGGATGATGAATAAACTCAAATAGAGTTTAAGTGATAAGAGATGAATTCAGAAAATTCATCATTAGGATAAGAGGATGATAAATAAGATTCAAAGAAGAATCTTAAAGAATTATAAGATAAGCATTTTGAGTTACCAGACTCCAGGAATAAAGATGAAAAGTGACAATAAATAGACAAAGTCTATAAGATGAAAAGTGTAAAATCATAATATTATATGATTAAAGGAAAAGAAAATCGTAAAGTAAAACGATCATAATACGATTATAATTTGTGATCACAACGTGATCTGCTAAGGTCATAGCAGGAGAAGGATAAATCAAATGATTGAAATTTTTATAGCAGAATTATTGTACGACAGTTGTACTATGAAAACTCACGACAGAGTTGTGACTCGCATATACTGATTAAATGAAATTCGTATGGAGAAAGTATGAAACTAGGATTATGTGGAATTTAAATTGAGGACTCATGTTAGCAGCTGAGTTGTATGATTCCATGTATTGGCGGGGAATTTGTACTTGGTTTTAGAATCACTTAACTTCCTGGTCGATATAGTGGTTAGGTTGACAAATTCTTTGTATGGGCGGGGAATTGTCCGCTTAGCTTCCTATATTGATTAGTGGTTGAGTTTGGTTTGACAACCACTTAGTTTCTGACATTGATAATCATTAGAACCTGATGTCGCGCTATTTGCTATATGAATGTTGAGAAGGTGATTAATTTCTCACGTGTATAACGAATTGGTAGAGAATATAAGGTTAGTTGCGAGTTCTTAAAACTCATACTTATGGTAAGTTCATGACTCATAATCATATGGTATATTTTTGAACCCCTCAGCGAATGGACGCCTATGGTTTGACTAGGAAAAGTTTTTAAACTTATATGATTGTGGCAAGTTACTGAACTCATAATGTGTGGTAAGTTTGATGAACTATACTGGGGTATCGCTATGTGTGAATAGAGCATTGAGAATTATAGGAATAGATAGATTTATTAAGCAATGGATCATTAGAGGAAGTGAAGTTGTTGATGGAAGCACAGGTATTCCAAATCTTATAGCTATGTTACACTTCGAAGTTTTTGACATCAAGCTAAATTTGCACTGATGTGCCATTAAAAATAATTTTTTGTTATCCTAAGCACATGGTGACAAGTGTGTATTTGTGAACTTCGGGACACTGACACATCGTTATCAGTTGCGGCATGATAACATCAAAAATGATTTTCGATGATTTTGAGTTGTTTAAAGAAGAGTCTATGCAAATTTATTTCGGCTAGACAAAAATGATTTGAGATGTCAAAATGCATTTTATATATCATCAATGTATCATGGAACCTGATGCAGAATGATAAAAATGTTGAAGTTATCAATGCAGAATTACTTAGTGTTGGATGTGATCTAAGGATCGTCAGCCCACTATGGAATGATGTATTATGACAAAGTCATAGAATGACGAAATCCTAAAACGAACTGTAAATACAGTGCGGTATCATGACGTCGTAAAATGATTTTCAGAATTTTAAAGAAAAGTTAAGTGCCAATTAAATTTAGGCAGACACATGCTTCGATTGTAATTCAAATTATTGGTATACATCTAAAGCTATTTGATTCAGCTAGACAAATGCTTATGAAAATTCAAAGTATTTTTGAGAATTTATCCCGAACCAAATTGTTTTGGTGCGGAATCCTATGATATGACTGCGGTGAACTATGTTGATTGGATAAAATAATCCAATCTAGTAGCGTAAATATTCGCGAGACATGATTTATACGTCGTATATGGCGTAAGTGTACGATAGGATGATTACCTAAAGTATTTGCAGCGGTGGTTTACCTTCTTTGTGATTGTAGACATACCTAGTAATTTACTTTTTTGCGATATAAACATCGTTAAAACTATGTGTTCATGGTTTATATGACCCCTCAGCATGATTTGAAAAATTTTAACTCCTTAGAGAGAAGTCATGGAAGAATGCGATAGTAGCAGAGCTCCTCATAGTAGGAAGCAAGATGTACTCATTATATTGAGCATGAAATCAAGTAAAAGTTAATTTGAAAACCTAGTTTTGATGAATAAAAGGTGTGGTGATTGGTAGACTGAAATTTTGAGGACGAAATTCTTAGAAGAAGGGGTGAATGTGACAACCTGAAAATTTATAAAATCTTGAATGATTAGAATAAAGGTTAAAGAATAAAACCTAGAAGAGAATTTGAGGATTTATTTAAAATTTTTAAGAAGAACCTATATGGTTTCTTAATTGAATGAGAATAAAGAAATATGGGTTACAAATTTCCAAAACCCTAGAAAGGAATTGATATGTATTTGAATGAATATCAAGAATAGGGTATTATGATACCTGTAAAATTTGATGTGAATTGAATAGTATAAGAAATGTTATATTAATATAGGTGGAATTTTATTAACGAAATAAGATTTCACAAGAAGAAAAGCTATGAGGTTAAACGAAGATGAGTATATATATATATATATATATATATATATATATATATATATATATATATATATACACACACACACACACACACACACACACACTTAGAAAGGTGCTATATATATTTTAGCAAGAGGATCAATATAAAACTATGTTAGTAATTAACATAGCTTGAATGTGGGCTTTGATTGGCAAATAAGAAGATAAATAAGTTTAAATTTAGTAGCTAATATGATTAGCAATAAAAATGGCGTAAGATAAAACTCAAAATTTGATTTAGAGATAGAATTTTGAAGCATGGACTGCTCGGTTGCGTCCAGAATGTCAAGTTTAGTCAGAAAGGATAATAAACACAAAATGTGTAAGGGTTGACTTTTTATCAAAGTCAACAGTTGACTTTTATAAAAAAAAGGTCAAAATTAGAGGTAGAAGTGAAATATGTTATGATTATGTGAATTATGCATATGATTAAATAAATATACATTATATAATGTGAATACATTTATATTGTATATAAAAGTGAATGAAGAATTAAGTTATGTAATCTAATATATATAATATGTGTGATAATTAAATAGCCTAATATGTTATAATATGGGGGAATATTAGTATACAAATATATATACTAACATTAAGATATTTATTTTATATATCCCAAATAATTAATTTTATAACCAAGTCTAATAGGGTTATGAAATTAAAAAGACATAAGTAATGAATTTATTTTCAAGTGTGAGAAATAAAAACCCTAATTAAATGATTAGGGTAAAATAGAATTAAAAGTATTGGATTATAATAATATCATAGCCCAATAATTTATTTAGAGTTCAAGTGAAATAAGATTTAATGGACTATGAAGATTATATTAAATTTGTAGCCTAATTATTTATTTAAGCAATAGATTTGTGACTAATTGATTTAAGGATGATTAAATTATTTAATCTAGTCCAATATAATATGTATATGACAAGAATTATAATGGCCTAATCTAATTTGTAGAGGAAGCCCAATTTTATTTTATTTAGTAAGCAAAATTATATAAAAAAAAGGGCAAGTCCAATAGAATTAATTAGAAGCCCAAAGTTCAGCCCATTTGTGATGGACCTTTTAAATCATTAGTGTGTTTAATATAAAACAAAACTTGAAGAGATAAGGAGGCTTTGTTGGCCGAAAATTAGAGAGGGAAATAAGAAGGTGTATGTAATAAGTAAAACCCACTTTAGTTGGTAGCTACTTTTGAGTTGTTGATTTAATAGTGGAGCCAACACACTTTATTTTGCTTACAAGATAATTCTTATAATCATGAGAGAGAAGAGAGAGTAAGGGCCATGTGGCCGAATGGGATAAGGAGAAGAAATGAGAGAATAATATGATGAGTGTACTTACTTTATTAGGTAAGTACTTTTTAGGTGTCATTTATTTTAATGGGCCAACACTTTAGAGGTTGCTTGCAAGTTACATATTGTATAATGAGAAGGAGAAAAGCAAGATATGGATAGATATGCTATGTTATTTAATCACTTTAATTTTGCTAGCAAACTTGGTAATTCATGCGTGCTCTCATTTTTTTTCTAACGTAAATATAGAGAGAGAAAGTGAGAGGGGGCGGCAACCCTTTATGGGAAAAAGGAGAGAAGAATCTCCATGGTAGAGGAGGAGAAGAAGAAGAAGAAGAAGAAGAAAAAGGTATAAATCTATTTTTTTCCTCTAAGCTTTCTTCCTTTATTTTATGAATTTGATGAAAAGGGGTTATGATATGGAAGTGTAAAACCCTTTAATTTATGTGTTTTCCATGAATCCATGTTTGGATCTACCCATATTGGGTGTTGATTTAGCTGGAAATCAAAATAAAAGAAAAATATTTTTCTTATTTTTAAAACCATAACTTTTGGGTACTTTGAATATCCACCGTTTTTGATCTATGCATTCGTTTCTCCATCCGTCATAGAGAGGTGCTAGATTTAAGTGTTGACTAGTAAACCCAAGTGGTAGAACTCAAAAATCACATTTCTAAAAGTCGTGGTGTTGATTTTGGTGAAAACTGTCCTGTTTTCTTAAAACTATTTTGGACCAGTCAGCAACGGGGGCATTTTCGTCTACTTTTTATATTTTAAAAATTCTGGAAACATTTGGAGTGATAATATCAGAAGATATGAAGGTTGTGTAAAAATTTGAGAATTTTTGGTCATACGTTTTGAGAGTTATATATTTTACAGTGAATGACTATTTTTATGAAGCCACCCAAATAACTCTCTGTGTATAAGCCCAAAAATTACAAAATTTTTACCGGAAGTACATGTGTATAACAGGGACCACCTACTGTGAAAAGTTCAGAATTTTTGGAGTTAAACTCGATTTATGAAAAATTTGAGAATATTTGGCTATTATGGACTATTTAAATATAGTAAATCTATTTTAAAAATTCCGGAAAAAATATATGTTCAATATGGAACTATATTCTATCAAATCACAGAAAAGAAATATTTTTGGGACTGATTTGATATTTTTCATCTAAATGATGATAAATGGATAAATGGATTTAATTAAATATATGATGTCCAAAAATATGAAAAATTTAATTTATGACTTGAGACCCTTAAGCATGATTTATGCATATTTGAGACGAAGGTTTTGGGTCAGGTTTGAAGTGTTATGATGTTTATGACATTTTAGAATGCTTAAACAAGTTAATAAAAGGAAAACAATTGAAATAAATTGCTTATTAATGTGATTAATGACTTAAATTATTTTTATATGACTAATAATATTGGATTAAGATATTATTAGTAGTATTTGACTGGAATGTTATTAAAAGGTTAATAACCTTAGCGTAAAATATTATTACATAATTAATAATATTCGACGGGAGATTAAAATAAGAGATTTATGTTATTTTTTCAATATAATTGCTTGTAATAGACTAAAATGAGAATCCAGGTTGTTGAATTGAATTTTGGGTTGCTGAAATGAATTCGGTTTACTAAAACTTATTTTGGTTTGCCGAAATAGTAATTTCAGGATGCTGAAATGTAATCCGGTTTACTGAAATGATATTGCAGTTTATTGAAAGTTTATCTAGCTTACTAAGATATCAAATAAAGAGGAAAAACTTATATAAATAAGTATAAGTTATAAGTGATAAAAAAATTATCAAAGTATAATGATAATACTAAGACTAAGGTGTAATGTCTAATACTTAACTTTGTGATTGAAGGTTAGACAAGTTAACATAAGATGATGAGATTATAAGTAATGAATATGGTGTTAAGATTATCTAATATTTGACTATGTGATTAAGTGTTAGATAGTATTATGAAATAAGTTATGATATGCTAACTAAAAGATCAATCTTATACCTGATGGGTCTTTTCAATAAAGAGAATAAATTAAATTGCGTAGCGATAATCAACTATGCAGGGAAGTTTCCTTAACTCAAACTCGAGTTATATTTCAAACCATGTTAGTGAATGATTATTGACGATTATTCACGTCTAAACTGATTATTGATTCACACTTAGTGCATGTTACATATGTTTATAAGGTATTAAAGGCATATCACCTTCATTACCATAAGGTTTAGTTAAATTGTTCATGGTCATTGTTGACCTTCAAACATTATTGATTCAGTCACTCAATTATTAAATTGTTGAAAACTTGAAAGCTTATTATTCTTTAAATCATGATATATCTTTATTAAATTTAAACTTGTTGGGCAAAGTAGTTGTTCACCCTTGCTGTATCATGATAATAAATTTCAGATAAAGGCGAAGGCTTGAAGAAGGACAGAGACAAAAGCAAAATACAGTAATAGATTGTTATAAGAATAACTATTTAGTTATCTTATTGTAAACCTTTGTAATTTTGAGGGTATGTATTAAGTTAAGGTTAATAAATATGGGAAAATGTTATAGAATTATGTAAAATAAACAATATATGTTTATTTGTTCCGCATTAGATGATAGAATATGTATGATGATGAAGTACCGTAACGTACCTAGTCCGAGGTTCTTTGGACCCGGATTTGGGGGCCTCACAGGTTTGTATCAAAGCTGTAGGTTATAAACCTTAGGTAAGATTACCTTAGGCTATAACTGTAGAGATGAGGATGATGAATAAACTCAAATAGAGTTTAAGTGATAAGAGATGAATTCAGGAAATTCATCATTAAGATAAGAGGATGATAAATAAGATTCAAAGAGGAATCTTAAAGAATTATAAGATAAGCATTTGGAGTTACCTGACTCCAGGAATAAAGATGAAAAGTGATAATAAATAGACAAAGTCTATAAGATGAAAAGTGTAAAATCATAATATTATATGATTAAAGGAAAAGAAGATTGTAAAATAAAACGATCATAATACGATTATAATATGAGATCACAACGTGATCTGATAAGGTCATAGCAGGAGAAGGATCAATCAAATGATTGAAAACTTTATAGCAGAATTATTGTACGAAAGTTGTACTATGAAAACTCATGACAGAGTTGTGACTCGCAGATACGGATTAAATAAAATTCGTATGGAGAAAGTATGAAACTAGGATTATGTGGGATTTTAATTGAGGACTCATGTTAGCAGCTGAGTTGTATGATTCCTTGTATTGGCGAGGAATTTGTACTTGATTTTAGAATCACTTAGCTTATTGGTCGATATAGTGGTTAGGTTGACAAATTCTTTGTATGGGCGGGGAATTGTCCGCTTAGCTTCCTATATTGATTAGTGGTTGAGTTTGGTTTGACAACCACTTAGTTTCTGACATTGATAATCATTGGAACCTGATGTCGCGCTATTTGCTATATGAATTTTGAGAAGGTTATTATTTTCTCACGTGTATAACGAATTGGTAGAGAATATAAGGTTAGTTGCGAGTTCTTAAAACTCATACTTATGGTAAGTTCATGACTCATAATCATATGGTATATTTTTGAACCCCTCAACGAATGGACGCCTATGGTCTGACTAGGAAAAGTTTTTAAACTTATATGATTGTGGCAAGTTACTGAACTCATAATGTGTGGTAAGTTTGATGAACTATACTGGGGTATCGCTATGTGTGAATAGAGCATTGAGAATTATAGGAATAGATAGATTTATTAAGCAATGGATCATTAGAGGAAGTGAAGTTGTTGATGGAAGCACAGGTATTCCAAATCTTATAGCTATGTTACACTTCGAAGTTTTTGACATCAAGCTAAATTTGCACTGATGTGCCATTAAAAATAATTTTTTGTTATCCTAAGCACATGGTGACAAGTGTGTATTTGTGAACTTCGGGACACTGACACATCGTTATCAGTTGCGGAATGATAACATCAAAAATGATTTTCGATGATTTTGAGTTGTTTAAAGAAGAGTCTATGCAAATTTATTTCGGCTAGACAAAAATGATTTGAGATGTCAAAATGCATTTTATATATCATCAATGTATCATGGAACCTGATGCAGAATGATAAAAATGTTGAAGTTATCAATGCAGAATTACTTAGTGTTGGATGTGATCTAAGGATCGTCAGCCCACTATGGAATGATGTATTATGACAAAGTCATAGAATGACGAAATCCTAAAACGAACTGTAAATACAGTGCGGTATCATGACGTCGTAAAATGATTTTCAGAATTTTAAAGAAAAGTTAAGTGCCAATTAAATTTGGGCAGACACATGCTTCGATTGAAATCCAAATTATTGGTATACGTCTAAAGCTATTTGATTCAACTAGACAAATGTTTATGAAAATTCAAAGTATTTTTGGGAATTTATCGCGAACCAAATTGTTTTGGTGCGAAATCCTATGATATGACTGCGGTGAACTATGTTGATTGGATAAAATAATCCAATCTAGTTGCGTAAATATTCGCGAGACATGATTTATACGTCGTATATGGCGTAAGTGTACGATAGGATGATTACCTAAAGTACTTGCAGCGGTGGTTTACCTTCTTTGTGATTGTAGACATACCTAGTAATTTACTTTTTTGCGATATAAACATCGTTAAAACTATGTGTTCATGATTTATTTGACCCCTCAGCATGATTTGAAAATTTTCAACTCCTTAGAGAGAAGTCATGGAAGAATGCGATAGTAGCAGAGCTCCTCATAGTAGGAAGCAAGATGTACTCATTAAATTGAGCATGAAATCAAGTAAATTTTGATGAATAAAAGGTGTGGTGATTGGTAGACTGAAATTTCGAGGAAGAAATTTTTAGAAGAAGGGGTGAATGTGACAACCTGAAAATTTATAAAATCTTGAATGATTAGAATAAAGGTTAAAGAATAAAACCTAGTAGAGAATTTGAGGATTTATTTAAAATTTTTAAGAAGAACCTATATGGTTTCTCAATTGAATGAGAATAAAGAAATATGGGTTACAAATTTTCAAAACCCTAGAAAGGAATTGATATGTATTTGAATGAATATCAAGAATTGAGTATTATGATACCTGTAAAATTTGATGTGAATTGAATAGTATAAGAAATGTTATATTAATATATGTGGAATTTTATTAACGAAGTAAGATTTCACAAGAAGAAAAGCTATGAGGTTAAACGAAGAGGAGTATATATATATATATATATATATATATATATATATATATATATATATATATATATACTTAGTAAGGTGCTATATATATTTTAGCAAGAGGAATAATGAATTAAGTTAATGATATAAGGATCAATATAAAACTATGTTAGTAATTAACATAGCTTGAATGTGGGCTTTGATTGGCAAATAAGAAGATAAATAAGTTTAAATTTAGTAGCTAATATGATTAGCAATAAAAATGGCGTAAGATAAAACTCAAAATTTGATTTAGAGATAGAATTTTGAAGCATGGACTGCTCGGTTGCGTCCAGAATGTCAAGTTTAGTCAGAAAGGATAATAAACACAAAATGTGTAAGGGTTGACTTTTTATCAAAGTCAACAGTTGACTTTTATAAAAAAAGGTCAAAATTAGAGGTAGAAGTGAAATATGTTATGATTATGTGAATTATGTATATGATTAAATAAATATACATTATATAATGTGAATACATTTATATTGTATATAAAAGTGAATGAAGAATTAAGTTATGTAATCTAATATATATAATATGTGTGATAATTAAATAGCCTAATATGTTATAATATGGGGGAATATTAGTATACAAATATATATACTAACATTAAGATATTTATTTTATATATCCCAAATAATTAATTTTATAACCAAGTCTAATAGGGTTATGAAATTAAAAAGACATAAGTAATGAATTTATTTTCAAGTGTGAGAAATAAAAACCCTAATTAAATGATTAGGGTAAAATAGAATTAAAAGTATTGGATTATAATAATATCATAGCCCAATAATTTATTTAGAGTTCAAGTGAAATAAGATTTAATGGACTATGGAGATTATATTAAATTTGTAGCCTAATTATTTATTTAAGCAATAGATTTGTGACTAATTGATTTAAGGATGATTAAATTATTTAATCTAGTCCAATATAATATGTATATGACAAGAATTATAATGGCCTAATCTAATTTGTAGAGGAAGCCCAATTTATTTTATTTAGTAAGCAAAATTATATAAAAAAAAGGGCAAGTCCAATAGAATTAATTAGAAGCCCAAAGTTTAGCCCATTTGTGATGGACCTTTTAAATCATTAGTGTGTTTAATATAAAACAAAACTTGAAGAGATAAGGAGGCTTTGTTGGCCGAAAATTAGAGAGGGAAATAAGAAGGTGTATGTAATAAGTAAAACCCACTTTAGTTGGTAGCTACTTTTGAGTTGTTGATTTAATAGTGGAGCCAACACACTTTATTTTGCTTACAAGATAATTCTTATAATCATGAGAGAGAAGAGAGAGTAAGGGCCATGTGGCCGAATGGGATAAGGAGAAGAAATGAGAGAATAATATGATGAGTGTACTTACTTTATTAGGTAAGTACTTTTTAGGTGTCATTTATTTTAATGGGCCAACACTTTAGAGGTTGCTTGCAAGTTACATATTGTATAATGAGAAGGAGAAAAGCAAGATATGGATAGATATGCTATGTTATCTAATCACTTTAATTTTGCTAGCAAACTTGGTAATTCATGCGTGCTCTCATTTTTTTTCTAACGTAAATATAGAGAGAGAAAGTGAGAGGGGGCGGCAACCCTTTATGGGAAAAAGGAGAGAAGAATCTCCATGGTAGAGGAGGAGAAGAAGAAGAAGAAGAAGAAAAAGGTATAAATCTATTTTTTTTCCTCTAAGCTTTCTTCCTTTATTTTATGAATTTGATGAAAAGGGGTTATGATATGGAAGTGTAAAACCCTTTAATTTATGTGTTTTCCATGAATCCATGTTTGGATCTACCCATATTGGGTGTTGATTTAGCTGGAAATCAAAATAAAAGAAAAATATTTTTCTTATTTTTAAAACCATAACTTTTGGGTACTTTGAATATCCACCGTTTTTGATCTATGCATTCGTTTCTCCATCCGTCATAGAGAGGTGCTAGATTTAAGTGTTGACTAGTAAACCCAAGTGGTAGAACTCAAAAATCACATTTCTAAAAGTCGTGGTGTTGATTTTGGTGAAAACTGTCCTGTTTTCTTAAAACTATTTTGGACCAGTCAGCAACGGGGGCATTTTCGTCTACTTTTTATATTTTAAAAATTCTGGAAACATTTGGAGTGATAATATCAGAAGATATGAAGGTTGTGTAAAAATTTGAGAATTTTTGGTCATACGTTTTGAGAGTTATATATTTTACAGTGAATGACTATTTTTATGAAGCCACCCAAATAACTCTCTGTGTATAAGCCCAAAAATTACAAAATTTTTACTGGAAGTACATGTGTATAACAGGGACCACCTACTGTGAAAAGTTCAGAATTTTTGGAGTTAAACTCGATTTATGAAAAATTTGAGAATATTTGGCTATTATGGACTATTTAAATATAGTAAATCTTTTTTAAAAATTCCGGAAAAAATATATATTCAATATGAAACTATATTCTGTCAAATCACATAAAAGAAATATTTTTGGGACTGATTTGATATTTTTCATCTAAATGATGATAAATGGATAAATGGATTTAATTAAATATATGATGTCCAAAAATATGAAAAATTCAATTTATGACTTGAGACCCTTAAGCGTGATTTATGCATATTTGAGACGAAGGTTTTGGGTCGGGTTTGAAGTGTTATGAAGTTTATGACATTTTAGAATGCTTAAACAAGTTAATAAAAGGAAAACAATTGAAATAAATTATTTATTAATGTGATTAATGACTTAAATTATTTTTATATGACTAATAATATTGGATTAAGATATTATTAGTAGTATTTAACTGGAATGTTATTAAAAGGTTAATAACCTTAGCGTAAAATATTATTACATAATTAATAATATTCGACGGGAGATTAAAATAAGAGATTTATGTTATTTTTTCAATATAATTGTTGAATTTGGTATTCAATGAACTATATTATGCTTGTAATAGACTAAAATGAGAATCCAGGTCGTTGAATTGAATTTTGGGTTGCTGAAATGAATTCGGTTTACTAAAACTTATTTTGGTTTGCCGAAATAGTAATTTCAGGATGCTGAAATGTAATCCGATTTACTGAAATGATATTTCAGTTTATTGAAAGTTTATCTAGCTTACTAAGATATCAAATAAAGAGGAAAAACTTATGAAAATAAGTATAAGTTATAAGTGATAAAAAAATTATCAAAGTATAATGATAATACTAAGACTAAGGTGTAATGTCTAATACTTAACTTTGTGATTGAAGGTTCGACAAGTTAACATAAGATGATGAGATTATAAGTAAGTAAATGAATATGGTGTTAAGATTATCTAATATTTGACTATGTGATTAAGTGTTAGATAGTATTATGAAATAAATTATGATATGCTAATTAAAAGATCAATCTTATACCTGATGGCTCTTTTTAATAAAGAGAATAAATTAAATTGTGTAGCGATAATCAACTATGCAGGCAAGTTTTCTTAACTCAAACTCGAGTTATATTTCAAAGCATGTTAGTGAATGATTATTGATGATTATTCACGTCTAAACAGATTATTGATTCGCACTTAGTGCATGCTGCATATGTTTATCAGGTATGAAAGGCTGATCACCTTCATTACCATAAGGTTCAGTTAAATTGTTCATGGTCATTGTTGACCTTTAAACATTATTGGTTCAGTCACTCAATTATTGACACTTGATTCATGTTATTTCACAATTATTAAATTGTTGAAAACGTGATACTTATTATTCTTTAAATCATGATATATTTTTATTGAATTTAAACTTGTTGGGCAAAGTAGTTGCTCACCCTTACTATATCATGATAATAAATTTCAGATAAAGGCAAAGGCTTGAAGAAGGACATATACAAAAGAAAATTACAGTAATAGATTGTTATAAGAATAACTATTTAGTTATCTTATTGTAAACATTTGTAATTTTGAAGGTATGTATTCAGTTAAGGTTAATAAACTTGAAAAAATGTTATAGAATTATGTAAAATAAACAATATATGTTTATTTGTTCCGCATTAGATAATAGAATATGTATGATGATGAAGTACCGTAACTTACCAAGTTCGAGGTTCTTGGGACCCGGATTTGGGGGCGTCACAGGTTGGTATCAAAGCTGTAAGTTATAAACCTTAGGTAGGATTACCTTAGGCTATAACTGCAGAGATGAGGATGATGAATAAACTCAAATAGAGTTTAAGTGATAAGAGATGAATTCAGGAAATTCATCATTAAGATAAGAGGATGATAAATAAGATTCAAAGAAGAATATTAAAGAATTATAAGATAAGCATTTGGAGTTACCTGACTCCAGGAATAAAGATGAAAAGTGATAATAAATAGACAAAGTCTATAAGATGAAAAGTGTAAAATCATAATATTATATGATTAAAGGAAAAGAAGATTGTAAAATAAAATGATCATAATATGATTATAATATGAGATCACAACGTGATCTAATAAGGTCATAGCAGGAGAAGGATCAATCAAATGATTGAAAACTTTATAGCATAATTGTTGTACGACAGTTGTACTATGAAAACTTATGAAAGAGTTGTGAATCGTAGATACGGATTAAATGAAATTCGTATGGAGAAAGTATGGAACTAGGATTATATGGGATTTCAATTGAAGACTTATGTTAGCAGTTGAGTTATATGATTCGTTGTATGGGCGGGGAATTTGTACTTGGTTTTAAAATCACTTAGCTTCCTGGTTGATATAGTGCTTAGGTTGACAAATTCATTGTATGGGCGGGGAATTGTCCTCTTAGCTTCTTATATTGATTAGTGGTTGAGTTTGGTTTGACAACTATTTAGTTTCTGACATTGATAATCATTAGCACCTGATGTCGCGCTATTTGCTATATGAATGTTGAGAAGGTGATTCTTTTCTCATGTGTATAACGAATAAGTAGAGAATATAAGGTTAGTTGCGAGTTCTTAAAACTCATACTTATGGTAAGTTCATGACTCATAATCAGAAGATATGAAGGTTGTGTAAAAATTTGTGAATTTTTGGCTATTATGGACTATTTAAATATAGTAAATCTATTTTAAAAATTTCGAGAAAAATATATGTTCAATATGGAGCTATATTCTGTAAAATCTCAGGAAAAAAATATTTTTGGGACTGATTTGGTATTTTTCATCTAAATGATGATAAATTGATAAATGGATTTAATTAAATATATGATGTCCAAAAATATGAAAAATACGATTTATGACTTGAGACCCTTAAGCATGATTTATGCAGATTTGTGACGAAGGTTTTGGGTCGGGTTTGAAGTGTTATGAAGTTTATGGCATTTTAAAATGCTTAAACAAGTTAATAAAAGGAAAACAAGTGAAATAAATTGTTTATTAATGTGATTAATGACTTAAATTATTTTTATATGACTAATAATATTGGATTAAGATATTATTAGTAGTATTTAACTGAAATGTTATTAAAAGGTTAATAACCTTAGCGTTAAATATTATTACTTAATTAATAATATTCGACGGGAGATTAAAATAAGAGATTTATGTTATTTTTTCAATATAATTGTCGAATTTGGTATTCAATGAAATATATTATGCTTGTAATAGACTAAAATGAGAATCCAGGTTGCTGAATTGAATTTTGGGTTGTTGAAATGAATTCGGTTTACTAAGTCTGATTTTGGTCTGCTGAAATAGTAATTTCAGGATGCTGAAATGTAATCTGGTTTACTGAAATGATATTTCAGTTTATTGAAAGTTTATCTAGCTTACTAAGATATCATATAAAGAGGAAAAACTTATAAGAATAATTATAAGTTATAAGTGATGAAAAGATTATCAAAGTATAATGATAATACTAAGATTAAGGTGTAATGTCTAATACTTAACTTTGTGATTGAAGGTTAGACATGTTAATATAAGATGATGAGATTATAAGTAAGTAAATAAATATGGTGTTAAGATTATCTAATATTTGACTATATGATTATATATTTGATAGTATTATGAAATAAGTTATGATATGCTAGTCAAAAGATCAATCTTATAGCTGATAGGTCTTTTCAATAAAGAGAATAAATTAAATTGCGTAGCGATAATCGACTATGCAGGCAAATTTCCTTAACTCAAACTCGAGTTATATTTCAAAGCATATTAGTGAATGATTATTGATGTCTAAACTGATTATTGATTCGCACTTAGTGCATATTGTATATGTTCATCAGGTATAATAGGCTGATCACCTTCATTACCGTAAGGTTCAGTTAAATTGTTCATGGTCATTGTTGACCTTCAAACATTATTGATTTAGTCACTCAATTATTGACATTTCAATAATGTTATTTCACAATTATTAAATTGTTAAAAACTTGAAAGCTTATTATTCTTTAAATCATGATATATCTTTATTGAATTTAAACTTGCTGGGCAAAGTAGTTGCTCACCCCGTACTATTGAATCCAGTCACACAACAGAAACCCGTTACAGTTATTGGGATTATATTGATTCCTTTACCCAAGTTTTCTATTACCAGAATCCAATTCACAACCATACTTGGTTTATCCGAGTCTGTCCCGAAGTACTTAAAAACGAAATTCCCAACTGGTTTTTCGTTTGGTGGGATAAGATTGGTGTTACCATTGAAACCTTACCAGAATCTGTTCAAACAGCATTCAAGGAATTGCAAGTTGCCTATTCCCACATATCAGTAAATAGAGATTTATCAATGTCTAAACTATTTGCCCATTTCATAATTCGTTTCAGTATACCTTGGATTTGGAAGTGGGATTTCTGTTGTGATTACCAGAATAAGATTCCCCGCCTCAAAAGAATATTCTTTACCAAATGGTGGGATAAAGGTCTTAATCCGACACTACCAGAACTTCTTAAAACAATTAAGAATCACACTTGATGTTATCCCGCAAAGCCTTCCCTCACCAGTACCTATTAATCCTTTTGTTAAAATCCAGGCTGATTTAAAACAAAAGTTTCCTAATCTTACTGAAACAGAATTAATTGTCAAAACTATGGATTACATGAAGACTTAGTTCTTACAATCCTTAGTCCCAGATGATGTTTCCATGAAAACAGCCAGTGATGAAGAATCTGAACAGGACGATAATCAATTCAATGTCCTGGCCGGAGAAAGTCAAGAACCCGAGCCCACAATGGGAGACTTTTGGGATTCTCTCACCTCAATGATTTTTGAAAAATTGGAACAGGACAAGAAAGGAAAAGAAAAAGCAGTATGACAGTGACCCTCCACTACAAGAGATAATCCAATAATCAGAAAACGACAAGAACAGTAATTCCACTTTCTAAAAAGAAAGCCAGCTGCTCTCTCAATTATCAGAAAATGACGCCACCTGTCCTCAATAATACTCCACCCAACCGACATCATCTCATGCGTCCCACTATCTATGGCTGAGATTTAAAGAAGGAAAGATAAGGATCAATGATCGACTCCACTGACAAGGACACGCACGATCCCTTCTTATCCTTTCACTTGTATAAATAGGGATACCTCACCCTTTGTTGAGGCAAAATTTCTTTTCAGAATTTTCCTTTACTTCCTCTCTCTCTCTCTCTCTCTGTAAAATACTTGATATATATAAGTTTGAAGTTTAAAGAATTGCAGAGCTCTACTGTAAGTTTTAATTATTGCTTCTGTCAATTATTATGTTTCATTACTTGAACTTTTAGATTATCATATAGATAACAGTAATCGTTATAAAACAGCATATCAAACTGCTACAAACAACTATAATCGTTCTTATTTTTTAGAACAGTTTAATAAATCTGAACAGTTTATAATTTCTACTAAAGAAGCCATCCAAGAAGAAACCTGTAGGCTTATAGTTTTGGGTAAACCCCAAATCAACAGTAAGTTTATGAGACCATATATGCAGTAATTTATCTGTTAATATATAGTTAATATGCCTTTAAATTATCCATGCCATTTTATTAAATGAGAAAAGTTTAAGCTTGATACTTGAATAAGTGGAACGTCACCCAAGTCGCGTTTAGGACTTTGCCTTTAGCCGTGTTATGGCGTTGTGGCTTTTATCCTCAGTAAATCGTTGACAGACGTGCTTGTTATAAGTATCTATCTTGATCCTGCCTCCTTTGGTATCAGAGCCATGTTAATTTATTGTTATATTAATGAATATATTACTTATAAATTATGCGTATATGGTCACTTTGAAAAATGACTGATTTTTCTCCTTCGTCTGTGACAACAGTAGCTAATGCCTCAGCTTCTACTTTAGAAGCAACTGAACTAATTGCCTATCAGGATGTAAAGGAAGCCCTAGATAAATGGACTATTCCTAAAATCAAACCAGAAACTATTTACAAAATTGGAACCTTTGATTTTATCAGCAAAAGAATTATCAAAACCTTTGAGCATGCTGTTCCTTTACAGAATAATGATGAAATTTTATATTTGTTGCATGTTGAAGACTTATATCCTTTTCTGCAAAAATATAAATATGTTCACATAGGACTTGTCCAAGTTGCCTTTAAACCCTTGACTTTGCTTGGCCAAAACACCAGTATTCAATGCACCCTCCGTGATGGTAGGTGTCTCAACTGGAAAGCCTCTCTTATGGGAGCTATTGAAACTAGTCTTGCTCATGGACCAGTATATTTCAATATTTATCCGAATCTAAGTGTAGCCTTAACTGATAATAATTTGTCAAAAGTGTTAGAGATGAGAATTATATCTCATGGTTATGAATATCTGCCAGGATCTCCTCCTTTTGCCATATTATTCCGTATTCATCTTAAAGTTTTAACTACTTTAAACCCTTATATCCGTAAGCAAAGCCATCAAGGACATACTGTCCTAATTGACACTAATCTTTTTAGTAGTCAAGTGGTTATCCCCAGAATGATTCCTTGGGAAGAGATTACTTTCCCAAAACAATGGCAAATTACTAATGCTGTTCCTACCAGGCCTATAATTAGACAGTCCATAGAGGATGTCATCCAAACCAGTAATGGAAATGTTTATTTAAAATTCCAGAGACCTTTTACTCGTAGTCGGTCTATTAATAATATTTCCTATAATATTGATTTTCCTGAATCCTCCAGACAATCTGTGTCCGATCCAATAGAATCTGTCTATCAAGAATCCAAGAATGAGTCTGTTAAAAATGAAGACTTGATTAGAGGGATTCATGTTTCTAAAAATCAAATACCCCATGCTATTTATGAAACAAATACTCCTCAAAACAGAAGACCTTATAGTCCAACTGCTAGTGATATGAATTTTGAATGTTAATGGATTTTTCTCCCAATAGTAAAATTCGTCAATGTTTAAACCAGGAGTTTATGCAGGATAAATACCAGAATTTTAGAAATTGGTATTTTAAAAATCATGAAAGTAAAAAATTAGCAGAAATTAAAGATAGTTATCATGCTTATCTGAAAAAGAATCAGTGTATCTTATCATTTGTTAAATGGTATTATGATTTCTTGTTAAAATCAGAATTTTACCCTGAAAGTCAACTGAAAGTTTTAACTGGAATTCAAAAGGACTGGATCACCACTAATGGTAATATCATTCAATCAATTCACCCCACTCCTAAGTCCCTTGAACTTAGTCCGGGAAATGATAATTTAAAACCTTTAATCATTAATCCGTATGTTGATATATCTGAAATACCCCATCAACAAGAAGAGGTTAAAATAAAAGATATTTTACCCTTGTCTAAACAGAATAATTATACTAATCTATTCCTTCAAACTGTAGGAAAACAGTTAACTAGAATTGAGGAACATATTAATAATATTAATGAAAACTGTCAAGTTGTTCCCCACAAGCCTGAACTTCAACCTGTAACTATAAAACCGCCGTTAGAAGTTAGTAATTTTAGAATAAAATCTTCTAAACCTGACAATGAGTTTATTGACAATCTTTTAAATAAAATGAAAGATTTAAAACTCACATTTGAACATACTTCTTCATCTCAAATTAATGTTATTTCTGGACACTCCTCTTCCACCAGTAACAATACTGACAGTGATACAGAAAACTCTAGTGATATCTCTCCTAGTCATTTGTTAGAAATCCAGAATAACTTTCAGGATATGCAGAATATTAATAAAACTACTTACAGTCAAAAGCCTGTTAATCGTATGGCACTAACCGGACCTAGTAGGTATTACTATCCTAGACCTACCCCCCAGGATATTCTTTATGAAGAAGACTTTCTTCATACTCAAAAATCTTACCATGGGAAAACCATTTATGAATGGAATATTGATGGTAAGACAGAATATCAAATCTTCGAAACCATCCATCATATCTTGATGTATGCAACTGTCTGTAAACAGAACGATAACACAGACCACCAAATCTGTCGTTTCTTAGTTAATGGATTTACTGGCATCCTTAAGGGATGGTGGGATAATGTATTAACTGCAATCCAAAGAACCGAAGTTATTCAATCCTACAAAGAAGAACTTGACCCTATTACCAGTCTTCTCACAAGAAGAGAGGATGCTTGTTACACTCTTGTTCAAGCTATCCTTCATCATTTTGTTGGACCTGGTCAGATGAACACTGACAGAAGTCGTGAGCTCCTTCAGAACCTTCGTTGCCCATCTTTAACCCATTTTAGATGGTATAAAGATGTCTTTTTAATGAAAGTCATGCAGCGATCAGACGCTAACAGTGAACACTGGAAAGCCAAGTTTGTTGATGGCCTTCCTACTTTCTTTGCTGAAAAAGTTCGAAAAAAGCTTAGAGATAAGCACGACCGTATGAGTATCCCTTATGATCAGTATTCCTATGGTCATCTCATTTCAGTAATTATTAAAGAAGGTTTATCCTTATGTAATGACATGAAACTTCAACAATTAATGAAAAAACAGAATCTCACTAAAAAACATGAGATAGGAGAATTTTGCGATCAATTCTCTTATGATACAAAATTACAGTATCCTCATAAGACTAGAAAACAACACAGATCTAAAACTTCTAGACCTTATCGGAAACGCTCTTCTAAAAAATCTTCTTCTAATAACAAAACCCCTGAAAAATCTACAAAGAAGAGGAAGAGTAGTAAGAAAAAAGATAAGTCTAAAATTGAATGTTATAAATGCGGTAAAACATGACATTTTGCTAATAAATGCAAATCTAAATTAAAACAAAAACTCAATGAGATGTCCCTTGATGAGGATATCCAACAGTAAATTATTAATTTTTTAGCTACCAGCAGTTCTGAGTCTGGCTCCGATGATGGTTTAGCTGAAGTCTATTCTGAATCTGATAATAATTCTGATGTCGAACATTGTCAAACCTGCACAATTAATAACTGTAAAACAAGCACTGAAGCTGATTATTGGAAAGCCATCGTAGAGATGAATGGTTTAGATGTTGGAGGCCCCAGCATCAATGTCTTAACTGATACCCAGAAATCTCTCCTTGACTTAGCTGAAAATATAAAAGATCCCGAAATTAAATTAAAATTTTTAGAGATCTGTTATAAAAATAAAAAAACCGAAGAAAACCTTCCAATCGATCAGTATAATATGCGTGAGGTTATGAGACGCATAAAAGATGTTTCTACTGCTGAAAAACCTACTACTATTCAGGATCTTAAAACCGAAATTAATATTTTAAAATCTGAAATAAAACAGTTACAAAATTCTAATACTATCATCTTCCATGATTTAAATAGTATCAAACAACAGTTAACAATAAACATGATAATCATGTAGAATCCTCAAAAACTGGATCTTCTGACAAACCAGAATCTTCTGAACAGTATTTAATGCTTATGAATCAAGTGGTTTTTCAAAAATGGTATATTAGAATTACTCTTGTTATCAAACCGGATTTTATCATTAAAGATGCCATTGCCTTAGTTGATAGTGGCGCTGATATGAACTGTATTCAGGAAGGATTAATTCCTACCAAATATTTCCAGAAAACCACTCAATCATTAACTAGTGCTAGTGGTAACACCATGAACATTAAATATAAAATTCCAGAAGCCTTAATCTGTAATCAAGGTCTTTGTTTACCTACCTCTTTTGTTCTTATCCGAAATATGAATCAAAGTATCATCTTAGGCACACCTTTCCTTTGTCTTTTGATGCCTATCACGAAGATAGATACTTTAGGTATTCACACTACTCTTAATAACAGGTATATTGTTTTTGAATTCATAACAGAACCTTATACTAAAGAACTAAATCAAGTCAAGCACATGATTTATTCAAAAGAAAAACAGATAAATTTCATCCAAAAAGAAATAAAGTTTCTTTCTACAGAACAAAGAATTTTACAGCCCTCTTTACAGGAAAAAATAAAATTAATTTACAAAACTCTTCAAACAGAAATCTGTAGTGATGTCCCGAATGCTTTTTGGAATAGGAAGAAACATATTATTTCTCTTCCTTATATTCCTAATTTCAATGAAAAAAATATTCCTACTAAGTCTAGACCCAGTCAAATGAAGAAAGAATATTTACTTCTTTGCAAAACTGAAATTGAGTCTCTTCAGCAGAAAAAGCTAATAAAACCCAGTACTTCCCCTTGGAGTTGTACAGCTTTTTATGTCAATAAAAACTCCGAAATTGAACGAGGAACTCCCCGCCTTGTTATTAATTATAAACCACTGAATGAAGCCCTTCAATGGATTAGATATCCAATTCCGAATAAGAAGGACCTACTCGACAGACTTCATGATGCCACTATTTTTTCTAAATTTGATATGAAATCAGGATTTTGGCAAATACAAATCAGAGATCAGGATACTTATAAAACTGCTTTTACAGTACCTTTTGGACATTATGAATGGAATGTTCTTCCATTTGGCGTCAAAAATGGACCTTCAGAATTTCAACATATCATGAATGATATTTTTAATCCTTTTACTGAATTTATTATCTGCTATATTGATGATGTCTTAATTTTCTCTTCATCAATTGAACAGCATATTAAGCATTTAAACATTTTTAAAAATATTGTTATAAAAAATGGTTTGGTAGTTTCTGCTCCTAAGATGAAACTTTTCCGAACAAAAATCAGATTTCTCGGACATAATATTTTCAATGGAACTATTATTCCTATTGATAGATGTATTGAATTTGCATCTAAATTTCCGGATGAAATTAAAGATATTAATCAACTTCAAAGATTTTTGGGAAGTCTAAATTATATTAGAGACTATTATCCTAATCTTTCCCAGGATGCTGCTATACTGTACACCCGATTAAGAAAGAACCCTTTGCCCTGGACTATTGAACATACTAATGCAGTCCAAAAGATCAAAACTAGAGTTAAACAGTTACCTTGCCTCTCTTTACCCAATCCTGAATGGAAGAAGATTGTTCAAACTGATGCTTCTAATACAGGATATGGTGGAATTTTAAAGCAATTTAATCCTAACAGTAACAAAGAGGATCTTATCCGATTTACTTCAGGAGTTTGGAAAGGACCTTCTTTGAATTATCCTACCATAAAGAAAGAATGTCTTTCCATTGTTAAATGTGTTTTAAAATTTCAAGATGATCTTTTAAATCAGCACTTTTTAATTAGAGTTGATTGCTCAGCTGCAAAACAGATATTTAAAAAGGATGTACAGAATCTAGCTTCTAAACAGATATTTGCCACTTGGCAAAGTATTTTATCAGTATTCGACTTTGATATTGAATATATCAAAGGAAAACAGAATTCTTTACCGGATTTTCTAACCAGAGAATACTTGCAGGAATGACCAGTAGAAGCCGTGGCCGCGGTCAGCGGAGGCCGAGGCAGAGCAAATCTGTACTATACAGAATTTCCTACTCTGACTTCTCAGACCAGCAACTCATCGTCTTCTTCTAGCCAACCTACCGTAAAGGATGTTCTCCTTTTACCAGAACAGTATATCCCAAACATAAATGCGGATGAAACAGTATTATTCATTGAACAGAATGATGAAAAATGGATGAAAGATCCATGGGAGATAAAGAGACGTTATTTAACGACTCAACAGTCTCCTCCCCGTTTTAATCAGTACCGATATGTTTATGAACAAATAATCATTGAAACAACATCTATGGACATTAAGCATACGCTTCATGATCCTAACAAAACCACCAGCCCGATTCAATACAGTAAAACAACAGTCAAGAGCATCATGCCTCGTGCCAATTGGGGTATTAATCCTCATACCACCCGTACTATTGAATCCAGTCACACAACAGAAACCCGTTATAGTTATTGGGATTATATTGATTCCTTTACCCAAGTTTTCTATTACCAGAATCCAATTCACAACCATACTTGGTTTATCCGAGTATCCGAGTCTGTCCCGAAGTACTTAAAAACGAAATTCCCAACTGGTTTTTCGTTTGGTGGGATAAGATTGGTGTTACCATTGAAACCTTACCAGAATCTGTTCAAACAGCATTCAAGGAATGGCAAGTTGCCTATTCCCACATACCAGTAAATAAAGATTTATCAATGTCTAAACTATTTGCCCATTTCATAATTCGTTTCAGTATACCTTGGATTTGGAAATGGGATTTCCGTTGTGATTACCAGAATAAGATTCCCCGCCTCAAAAGAATATTCTTTACCAAATGGTGGGATAAAGGTCTTAATCCGACACTACCAGAACTTCTTAAAACAATTAAGAATCACACTTGATGTTATCCCGCAAAGCCTTCCCTCACCAGTACCTATTAATCCTTTTGTTAAAATCCAGGCTGATTTAAAACAAAAGTTTCCTAATCTTACTGAAACAGAATTAATTGTCAAAACTATGGATTACATGAAGACTCAGTTCTTACAATCCTTAGTCCCAGATGATGTTTCCATGAAAACAGCCAGTGATGAAGAATCTGAACAGGACGATAATCAATTCAATGTCCTAGCCGGAGAAAGTCAAGAACCCGAGCCCACAATGGGAGACTTTTGGGATTCTCTCACCTCAATGATTTCTGAAAAATTGGAACAGGACAAGAAAGGAAAAGGAAAAGCAGTATGACAGTGACCCTCCACTACAAGAGATAATCCAATAATCAGAAAACGACAAGAACAGTAATTCCACTTTCTAAAAAGAAAGCCAGCTGCTCTCTCAATTATCAGAAAACGACGCCACCTGTCCTCAATAATACTCCACCCAACCGACATCATCTCATGCGTCCCACTATCTATGGCTGAGATTTAAAGAAGGAAAGATAAGGATCAATGATCGACTCCACTGACAAGGACACGCACGATCCCTTCTTATCCTTTCACTTGTATAAATAGGGATACCTCACCCTTTGTTGAGGCAGAATTTCTTTTCAGAATTTTCCTTTACTTCCTCTCTCTCTCTCTGTGTAAAATACTTGATATATATAAGTTTGAAGTTTAAAGAATTGCAGAGCTCTACTGTAAGTTTTAATTATTGCTTCTGTCAATTATTATGTTTCATTACTTGAACTTTTAGATTATCATATAGATAACAATAATCGTTATAAAACAGCATATCAAACTGCTACAAACAACTATAATCGTTCTTATTTTTTAGAACAGTTTAATAAATCTGAACAGTTTATAATTTCTACTAAAGAAGCCATCCAAGAAGAAACCTGTAGGCTTATAGTTTTGGGTAAACCCCCAAATCAACAGTAACTTTATGAGACCATATATGCAGTAATTTATCTGTTAATATATAGTTAATATGCCTTTAAATTATCCATGCCATTTTATTAAATGAGAAAAGTTTAAGCTTGATACTTGAATAAGTGGAACGTCACCCAAGTCGCGTTTAGGACTTTGCCTTTAGCCGTGTTATGGCGTTGTGGCTTTTATCCTCAGTAAATCGTTGACAGACGTGCTTGTTATAAGTATCTTGATCCTGCCTCCTTTGGTGCCTCCTTTGGTATCAGAGCCATGTTAATTTATTGTCATATTAATGAATATATTACTTATAAATTATGCGTATATGGTCACTTTGAAAAATGACTGATTTTTCTCCTTCGTCTGTGACAACAGTAGCTAATGCATCAGCTTCTACTTTAGAAGCAACTGAACTAATTGCCTATCAGGATGTAAAGGAAGCCCTAGATAAATGGACTATTCCTAAAATCAAACCAAAAACTATTTACAAAATTGGAACCTTTGATTTTATCAGCAAAAGAATTATCAAAACCTTTGAGCATGCTGTTCCTTTACAGAATAATGATGAAATTTTATATTTGTTGCATGTTGAAGACTTATATCCTTTTCTGCAAAAATATAAATATGTTCACATAGGACTTGTCCAAGTTGCCTTTAAACCCTTGACTTTGCTTGGCCAAAATACCAGTATTCAATGCACCCTCCGTGATGGTAGGTGTCTCAACTGGAAAGCCTCTCTTATGGGAGCTATTGAAACTAGTCTTGCTCATGGACCAGTATATTTCAATATTTATCCGAATCTAAGTGTAGCCTTAACTGATAATAATTTGTCAAAAGTGTTAGAGATGAGAATTATATCTCATGGTTATGAATATCTGCCAGGATCTCCTCCTTTTGCCATATTATTCCGTATTCATCTTAAAGTTTTAACTACTTTAAACCCTTATATCCGTAAGCAAAGCCATCAAGGACATACTGTCCTAATTGACACTAATCTTTTTAGTAGTCAAGTGGTTATCCCCAGAATGATTCCTTGGGAAGAGATTACTTTCCCAAAACAATGGCAAATTACTAATGCTGTTCCTACCAGGCCTATAATTAGACAGTCCATAGAGGATGTCATCCAAACCAGTAATGGAAATGTTTATTTAAAATTCCAGAGACCTTTTACTCGTAGTCGGTCTATTAATAATATTTCCTATAATATTGATTTTCCTGAATCCTCCAGACAATCTGTGTCCGATCCAATAGAATCTGTCTATCAAGAATCCAAGAATGAGTCTGTTAAAAATGAAGACTTGATTAGAGGGATTCATGTTTCTGAAAATCAAATACCCCATGCTATTTATGAAACAAATACTCCTCAAAACAGAAGACCTTATAGTCCAACTGCTAGTGATATGAATTTTGAATGTTAATGGATTTTTCTCCCAATAGTAAAATTCGTCAATGTTTAAACCAGGAGTTTATGCAGGATAAATACCAGAATTTTAGAAATTGGTATTTTAAAAATCATGAAAGTAAAAAATTAGCAGAAATTAAAGATAGTTATTATGCTTATCTGAAAAAGAATCAGTGTATCTTATCATTTGTTAAATGGTATTATGATTTCTTGTTAAAATCAGAATTTTACCCTGAAAGTCAACTGAATGTTTTAACTGGAATTCAAAAGGACTGGATCACCACTAATGGTAATATCATTCAATCAATTCACCCCACTCCTAAGTCCCTTGAACTTAGTCCGGGAAATGATAATTTAAAACCTTTAATCATTAATCCGTATGTTGATATATCTGAAATACCCCATCAACAAGAAGAGGTTAAAATAAAAGATATTTTACCCTTGTCTAAACAGAATAATTATACTAATCTATTCCTTCAAACTGTAGGAAAACAGTTAACTAGAATTGAGGAACATATTAATAATATTAATGAAAACTGTCAAGTTGTTCCCCACAAGCCTGAACTTCAACCTGTAACTATAAAACCGCCGTTAGAAGTTAGTAATTTTAGAATGAAATCTTCTAAACCTGACAATGAGTTTATTGACAATCTTTTAAATAAAATGAAAGATTTAAAACTCACATTTGAACATACTTCTTCATCTCAAATTAATGTTATTTCTGGACACTCCTCTTCCACCAGTAACAATACTGACAGTGATACAGAAAACTCTAGTGATATCTCTCCTAGTCATTTGTTAGAAATCCAGAATAACTTTCAGGATATGCAGAATATTAATAAAACTACTTACAGTCAAAAGCCTGTTAATCGTATGGCACTAACCGGACCTAGTAGGTATTACTATCCTAGACCTACCCCCCCAGGATATTCTTTATGAAGAAGACTTTCTTCATACTCAAAAATCTTACCATGGGAAAACCATTAATGAATGGAATATTGATGGTAAGACAGAATATCAAATCTTCGAAACCATCCATCATATCTTGATGTACGCAACTGTCTGTAAACAGAACGATAACACAGACCACCAAATCTGTCGTTTCTTAGTTAATGGATTTACTGGCATCCTTAAGGGATGGTGGGATAATGTATTAACTGCAATCCAAAGAACCGAAGTTATTCAATCCTACAAAGAAGAACTTGACCCTATTACCAGTCTTCTCACAAGAAGAGAGGATGCTTGTTACACTCTTGTTCAAGCTATCCTTCATCATTTTGTTGGACCTGGTCAGATGAACACTGACAGAAGTCGTGAGCTCCTTCAGAACCTTCGTTGCCCATCTTTAACCCATTTTAGATGGTATAAAGATGTCTTTTTAATGAAAGTCATGGAGCGATCAGACGCTAACAGTGAACACTGGAAAGCCAAGTTTGTTGATGGCCTTCCTACTTTATTTGTTGAAAAAGTTCGAAAAAAGCTTAGAGATAAGCACGACCGTATGAGTATCCCTTATGATCAGTATTCCTATGGTCATCTCATTTCAGTAATTATTAAAGAAGGTTTATCCTTATGTAATGACATGAAACTTCAACAATTAATGAAAAAATAGAATCTCACTAAAAAACATGAGATAGGAGAATTTTGCGATCAATTCTCTTATGATACAAAATTACAGTATCCTCATAAGACTAGAAAACAACACAGATCTAAAACTTCTAGACCTTATCGGAAACGCTCTTCTAAAAAATCTTCTTCTAATAACAAAACCCCTGAAAAATCTACAAAGAAGAGGAAGAGTAGTAAGAAAAAAGATAAGTCTAAAATTGAATGTTATAAATGCGGTAAAACATGACATTTTGCTAATAAATGCAAATCTAAATTAAAACAAAAACTCAATGAGATGTCCCTTGATGAGGATATCCAACAGTAAATTATTAATTTTTTATCTACCAGCAGTTCTGAGTCTGGCTCCGATGATGGTTTAGCTGAAGTCTATTCTGAATCTGATAATAATTCTGATGTCGAACATTGTCAAACCTGCACAATTAATAACTGTAAAACAAGCACTGAAGCTGATTATTGGAAAGCCATCGTAGAGATGAATGGTTTAGATGTTGGAGGCCCCAGCATCAATGTCTTAACTGATACCCAGAAATCTCTCCTTGACTTAGCTGAAAATATAAAAGATCCCGAAATTAAACTAAAATTTTTAGAGATCTGTTATAAAAATCAAAAAACCAAAGAAAACCTTCCAATCGATCAGTATAATATGCGTGAGGTTATGAGACGCATAAAAGATGTTTCTACTGCTGAAAAACCTACTACTATTCAGGATCTTAAAATCGAAATTAATATTTTAAAATCTGAAATAAAACAGTTACAAAATACTAATACTATCATCTTCCATGATTTAAATAGTATCAAACAACAGTTAAACAATAAACATGATAATCATGTAAAATCCTCAAAAACTGGATCTTCTGACAAACCAGAATCTTCTGAACAGTATTTAATGCTTATGAATCAAGTGGTTTTTCAAAAATGGTATATTAGAATTACTCTTGTTATCAAACCGGATTTTATCATTAAAGATGCCATTGCCTTAGTTGATAGTGGCGCTGATATGAACTGTATTCAGGAAGGATTAATTCCTACCAAATATTTCCAGAAAACCACTCAATCATTAACTAGTGCTAGTGGTAACACCATGAACATTAAATATAAAATTCCAGAAGCCTTAATCTATAATCAAGGTCTTTGTTTACCTACCTCTTTTGTTCTTATCCGAAATATGAATCAAAGTATCATCTTAGGCACACCTTTCCTTTGTCTTTTGATGCCTATCACGAAGATAGATACTTTAGGTATTCACACTACTCTTAATAACAGGTATATTGTTTTTGAATTCATAACAGAACCTTATACTAAAGAACTAAATCAAGTCAAGCACATGATTTATTCAAAAGAAAAATAGATAAATTTCATCCAAAAAGAAATAAAGTTTCTTTCTACGGAACAAAGAATTTTACAGCCCTCTTTACAGGAAAAAATAAAATTAATTTACAAAACTCTTCAAACAGAAATCTGTAGTGATGTCCCGAATGCTTTTTGGAATAGGAAGAAACACATTATTTCTCTTCCTTATATTCCTAATTTTAATGAAAAAAATATTCCTACTAAGTCTAGACCCAGTCAAATGAAGAAAGAATATTTACTTTTTTGCAAAACTGAAATTGAGTCTCTTCAGCAGAAAAAGCTAATAAAACCCAGTACTCCCCCTTGGAGTTGTACAGCTTTTTATGTCAATAAAAACTCCGAAATTGAACGAGGAACTCCCCGCCTTGTTATTAATTATAAACCACTGAATGAAGCCCTTCAATGGATTAGATACCCAATTCCGAATAAGAAAGACCTACTCGGCAGACTTCATGATGCCACTATTTTTTCTAAATTTGAAATGAAATCAGGATTTTGGCAAATACAAAATCAGAGATCAGGATACTTATAAAACTGCTTTTACAGTACCTTTTGGACATTATGAATGGAATGTTCTTCCATTTGGCGTCAAAAATGGACCTTCAGAATTTCAACATATCATGAATGATATTTTTAATCCTTTTACTGAATTTATTATCTGCTATATTGATGATGTCTTAATTTTCTCTTCATCAATTGAACATCATATTAAGCATTTAAACATTTTTAAAAATATTGTTATAAAAAATGGTTTGGTAGTTTCTGCTCCTAAGATGAAACTTTTCCAAACAAAAATCAGATTTCTCGGACATAATATTTTCAATGGAACTATTATTCCTATTGATAGATGCATTGGATTTGCATCTAAATTTCCGGATGAAATTAAAGATATTAATCAACTGCAAAGATTTTTGGGAAGTCTAAATTATATTAGAGACTATTATCCTAATCTTTCCCAGGATGCTGCTATACTGTACACCCGATTAAGAAAGAACCCTTTGCCCTGGACTATTGAACATACTAATGCAGTCCAAAAGAGATACTATCATCTTCCATGATTTAAATAGTATCAAACAACAGTTAAACAATAAACATGATAATCATGTAGAATCCTCAAAAACTGGATCTTCTGACAAACCAGAATCTTCTGAACAGTATTTAATGCTTATGAATCAAGTGGTTTTTCAAAAATGGTATATTAGAATTACTCTTGTTATCAAACCGGATTTTATCATTAAAGATGCCATTGCCTTAGTTGATAGTGGTGCTGATATGAACTGTATTCGGGAAGGATTAATTCCTACCAAATATTTCCAATAAGGTCATAGCAGGAGAAGGATCAATCAAATGATTGAAAACTTTATAGCATAATTGTTGTACGACAGTTGTACTATGAAAACTTATGAAAGAGTTGTGAATCGTAGATACGGATTAAATGAAATTCGTATGGAGAAAGTATGGAACTAGGATTATATGGGATTTCAATTGAAGACTCATGTTAGCAGTTGAGTTATATGATTCGTTGTATGGGCGGGGAATTTGTACTTGGTTTTAAAATCACTTAGCTTCCTGGTTGATATAGTGCTTAGGTTGACAAATTCTTTGTATGGGCGGGGAATTGTCCTCTTAGCTTCTTATATTGATTAGTGGTTGAGTTTGGTTTGACAACTATTTAGTTTTTGACATTGATAATCATTAGCACCTGATGTCGCGCTATTTGCTATATGAATGTTAAGAAGGTGATTCTTTTCTCATGTGTATAACGAATAAGTAGAGAATATAAGGTTAGTTGCGAGTTCTTAAAACTCATACTTATGGTAAGTTCATGACTCATAATCAGAAGATATGAAGGTTGTGTAAAAATTTGTGAATTTTTGGCTATTATGGACTATTTAAATATAGTAAATCTATTTTAAAAATTTCGAGAAAAATATATGTTCAATATGGAGCTATATTCTGTAAAATCTCAGGAAAAAAATATTTTTGGGACTGATTTGGTATTTTTCATCTAAATGATGATAAATTGATAAATGGATTTAATTAAATATATGATGTCCAAAAATATGAAAAATACGATTTATGACTTGAGACCCTTAAGCATGATTTATGCAGATTTGTGACGAAGGTTTTGGGTCGGGTTTGAAGTGTTATGAAGTTTATGGCATTTTAAAATGCTTAAACAAGTTAATAAAAGGAAAACAATTGAAATAAATTGTTTATTAATGTGATTAATGACTTAAATTATTTTTATATGACTAATAATATTGGATTAAGATATTATTAGTAGTATTTAACTGGAATGTTATTAAAAGGTTAATAACCTTAGCGTTAAATATTATTACATAATTAATAATATTCGACGGGAGATTAAAATAAGAGATTTATATTATATTTTCAATATAATTGTCGAATTTGGTATTCAATGAAATATATTATGCTTGTAATAGACTAAAATGAGAATCCAGGTTGCTGAATTGAATTTTGGGTTGTTGAAATGAATTCGGTTTACTAATTCTGATTTTGGTCTGCTGAAATAGTAATTTCAGGATGCTGAAATGTAATCCGGTTTACTGAAATGATATTTCAGTTTATTGAAAGTTTATCTAGCTTATTAAGATATCATATAAAGAGGAAAAACTTATAAGAATAATTATAAGTTATAAGTGATGAAAAGATTATCAAAGTATAATGATAATACTAAGATTAAGGTGTAATGTCTAATACTTAACTTTGTGATTGAAGGTTAGACATGTTAATATAAGATGATGAGATTATAAGTAAGTAAATAAATATGGTGTTAAGATTATCTAATATTTGACTATATGATTATATATTAGATAGTATTATGAAATAAGTTATGATATGCTAGTCAAAAGATCAATCTTATAGCTGATAGGTCTTTTCAATAAAGAGAATAAATTAAATTGCGTAGCGATAATCGACTATGCAGGCAAGTTTCCTTAACTCAAACTCGAGTTATATTTCAAAGCATATTAGTGAATGATTATTGATGTCTAAACTGATTATTGATTCGCACTTAGTGCATATTGTATATGTTCATCAGGTATAATAGGCTGATCACCTTCATTACCGTAAGGTTTAGTTAAATTGTTCATGGTCATTGTTGACCTTCAAACATTATTGATTCAGTCACTCAATTATTGACATTTCAATAATGTTATTTCACAATTATTAAATTGTTAAAAACTTGAAAGCTTATTATTCTTTAAATCATGATATATCTTTATTGAATTTAAACTTGCTGGGCAAAGTAGTTGCTCACCCTTGCTATATCATGATAATAAATTTCAGATAAAGTCGAAGGCTTGAAGAAGGATAGAGACAAAAGAAAATTACAGTAATAGATTGTTATAAGAATAACTATTTAGTTATCTTATTGTAAACCTTTGTAATTTTGAAGGTATGTATTCAGTTAAGGTTAATAAACTTGGGAAAATATTATAGAATTATGTAAAATAAACAATATATGTTTATTTATTCTGCATTAGATGATAGAATATGTATGATGATGAATTACCGTAACGTACCAAGTCCGAGGTTCTTATGACCCGGATTTGGGGGCGTCACAGAGAGCACTTGCGAATTAGCCATAAGCTCAAGTCACGACTTTCAAGGACTTCAAAGCGGTTGGACCGCCGGAGTTTCAAGGGTCTATGAATCCAGTTGAAGCCTAAACCTAGATAATGGAAATGGAGAAGGTGTTCGACGTTGCCAGAGTTAATGAGGGCCAGAAAACTGCATTCGCAACGTTTATGTTGAAGTCTGAAGCTAACTATTGGTGGCAGGCGAATAATGTTCGTGGGGGACATGGAATAATAGCGTGGGATATGTTTAAAGAAGTATTTTTCGAAATGTACGTTCCGACTAGTTCCCGGAACCAGTTGGAAGTTCAATTTTTGGAACTAAAGCAAGGAACCATGTATGTGCCAGAGTATACTGCAAAGTTTAATGAACTAGTAAGGTTTGCTACGTATCAAGTCAATACAGATGAGCGTAAGGCGAGAAGGTTTGAACAAAGGTCGAAGCCCTGGCTGTATAGAAAGGTTTCAATGTTCCAGTTAAACACGTTTGCAGTATTATTGGAAAAGGAAATTATCGCGAAAGGTGGAAGCGATGCCTTAACTAAGTATAATCAAGAACAAAAGAAGAGGACGAATGAAAATGAAAACAAGGCTGATTGAAGAAATAGTGGAAGTAACAAACAGAAGAGGAAGTGGAATGAAAATTCGAGTGCGGGAGGACAACAAGGAAGTTAACAAAAGAAGAAGTTTGAAGCTTGTGCTACTTGTGGGAAGAATCACACTGGTGTATGTCTGAAGGGGAAACGAGTATGTTTTAATTGTGGCCAGGAGGGTCACATTACACCAAATTATTTTAGCCCAAAGAAGGGAACTTGTTTCACCTACGGCTCGAAGGATCATATGGCTGGTGATTGCCATAAAAAGACAGCGGGAAGTGCAAGCGGAGGAAAGGAAAACAACAGTGGTGGTATGTTGACTATCATTGGGCCAGTGCAATCAAGCCAACCCACTGCTAGGACTTTTAATTTGACCGTGCAAGATGCTGTGCAGTCAAAGGATGTGGTGTCAGGTATCATTCCGATAAATGGTATTAATGCTTATATGTTATTTGACTTGGGTGCTACTTGTTCATTTATATCTGATGATTTTACTAGGAATTTAGAATTGCCTCAGAAAGAACTAGATTTTCCTTTAAGCATAGAGATTGCGAATAGGGAAGTGATTGCTGCTAGGTTTATATACAAGAATTGTAGGGTGGATATAAAGGGTCACGAGATAATGGTGAATTTGATTCCAATTAAACTTGGGGAGTTTGATGTTATACTGAGAATGAATTGGTTATTCAATTATGGGGCAGTAATTGATTGCCAAAAGAAATGTGTTAACCTTATGACTCTGTCAAAGGTGGTGTTTTATGGCAGCAAGTCACCTCGACAAGCAAGTTGTCTAACGATGATGCAAGCCAAGAAGTTACTAAGAAAAGAATGTGTAGGATACTTAGACTACATAGTCGAAACACAGAAGAAGAGTGTAAAGTTAGAAGAGATACAATTATTGGAGATTTTACAGATATATTTCCAGATGATTTACCTAGACTTCCACCAGATATAGAGGTTAAGTTCGTAATTGATATAGTACCAATAACGGCCCCGATATCTAAAGCCCCATATAGAATGGCTCCACTAGAGATGAAGGAGTTGATGGTATAATTGAAAGAATTACTGGACAAGAAGTATATCCAGCCGAGCTTATTGCCATGGGGAGCGCCGATGTTGTTTGTTAAGAAGAAAGATGGATCAATGATGCTCTGCATTGATTACCGAGAATTTAATAAGGTCACGATTAAAAATAAGTATTCATAACCAAGAATCGATTGCTTGTTCGATCAACTGAAGGGTGCGAGATATTTCTCAATGATAGACTTGAGGAGTGGTTATCTTTAACTGAAGGTGAGGCCAGAAGGTGTACCAAAAATGGCATTCAGAACTCGGTATGGTCATTATGAGTTTCTGGTTATGTCATTTGGTTTAACCAATGCACCTGCAACGTTCATGGATTTGATGAACAGGGTGTTTAAACCATTCTTAGATAAATTTGTAGTGGTGTTTATTGACGATATATTGGTGTATTCTAAGACCAAGGAGGAACATGTGAAACACTTAAGAGTTACGTTGGAGACATTGAGGAGAGAGAAGTTATATGCCAAATTCTTGAAATGTGAGTTTTTGTTGGAACGTGTATAGTTTCTTGGGCACGTATTGACAAGGACGAAATCTCGGTAGATCCATCGAAAGTTGAAGCTGTAATAAATTGGGATCAGCCGAGGACACCGTCAGAAGTAAGATGTTTCTTGGGATTGGCAGGTTACTATAGACGTTTTATTCAAGATTTTTCCATGATCTCAACTCCGTTGATGAATTTAACTAGGAAGGTAGTTAAGTTTGTTTGGACGGAGAAGTGTGAGGTGAGTTTTCAAGAATTAAAGAAAAGGTTGAGTTCAACACTTGTGTTATCATTGCCTGATAATACAGGGAATCTTGTGGTATATAGTGACACATCACATAAAGGACTAGGTTGTGTGCTTATGCAGAACGACAAGGTCATTGCGTATGCATCACGTCAAATTAAAAGATTACAAAAAGAGGTATCCGACTCATGATTTGGAGTTGGCTGCGGTGGTGTTTGCCCTGAAGATTTGGAGACACTATCTTTATAGAGAGAGGTGTGAGATATATACAGACCATAAAAGTCTGAAGTATATCTTTATAAAAAAGATTTGATTATGCGACAGAGAAGATGGCCGGAGTTGATTAAAGACTATGACTGCGAGATTCTTTATCATCCCAGAAAGGCGAATGTTGTTGCCGATGCCTTAAGTAGAAAGGGTCGAGAGAAATTAATGATGTTGACTGCTCAGGAAAAACTTGTAGCAGAGATGACTAAGATGGAGTTGGAAATTAAATATCCGACATAATCAGATGAAATTTTTTTCCAAATGGGGAGTGGTTCAATTTTGGTGGATAAGGTGAAGGATGCATAACTTCAAAATGAAAACTGTGAAAAGATAAAACGTAAAGTGTCTAAAGGTGAAGAAAACAAATTTAAAGTTAATTCGAAAGGGTTACTTTGATTTGAAGGGAGAATTTGAGTTCCGCCAGTACCGAAAATTAAAGAGAAAATTTTAAGTGAGGCTCATAACTCAAGATACTCGATTTACCCTGGAAGTACAAAAATGTACAAGGATCTCAGACATCATTTCTGGTGGTCGAATATGAAAAAGGATGCTGCTAAATGTGTGACGAAATACTTAACAAGTGAAAAAGTTAAAGCTGAACATCAAAGGCTAAGCGGATTGTTGCAACCATTAGAGATATCGGGATACAAATGGGAGCATATCAGAATAGATTTTATGGTAGGTCTTCCAACGACTCAGCAAGGTTACGATGCAATCTGGGTGATCGTTGATCGATTGACGAAGTCAGCACACTTTTTGCCAATCAAGATTAGATTTAACCTAGATCGGTTGGCAAAACTGTACGCGAAAGAAATTATTTCAAGACATGGTGTCCCGGTGTCCATTATATCGGATAGAGATCCACGTTCCACTTCAAATTTCTAGAAAATGACTATAGGAATGCTTGGGGATGCAGTTGAGAATGAACGCAAAGTATCATCCCCAAACTGACGGATAAAGTGAGAGGACCATTCAGACATTAAAGGATATGCTCAGAGCATGTATTATGGATTTCAAAGGAAATTGGGATGACTATCTACCGTTGGATGAATTTACCTATAATAATAGTTATCATGCAAGTATTGACATGCTACCTTACGAAACGTTGTACGACAGGAAATAAAGAACTCCGTTATGTTGGGACGAGGTTGGAGAACGTTAACTATTAGGTCCAGAGTTAGTACAACAAACTGTTGAAATAATCAAGGTGATCCGAGCAAGATTGACAGATGCACATGATAGGTAGAAGAAATATGTCGATCAACACCGATAAAATCAGGAATTTGATGTCGGTAGTTTTTATTTCTTGAAAGTGTGTCCATGGAAAGGAAAAATCCAGTTTGGTAAAAAGGGAAAACTAAGACCTAGGTTTATAGGACCTTTTGAAGTGCTGTGACGAGTTGGTGAAGTGGCGTATGATGTAGCTCTACCTCCGGAATTAGAACATATTCATAATATTTTCCATGTTTCGGTGTTAAGGCCATATAGACCCGACTATAAACATGTTAAAGAATATGAACCACTATAATTTGAAAAAGACTTTCATATGAAGAAGTCCCTGTTCAGATTATTGACAGGAAAGAGCAAGTACTAAGGAATAAAGTGAAACCTTCTGTTAAGGTAATCTGGAGAAACCACAATGCTGAAGAAGCTATGCGGGAACTTGAAGATGTTATGATGAAAAATTATCCTAAGTTATTTGCTTAATTTTGTATAGCGATTTTGGGGACATAATCTTGTTAAGGAGGGAAGAATGTAACGAATGAATTTATTGAGTCGTGATTCTGGGGACATAATCCTTTTAAGGATGGAAGGATGTAACGAACGAGAATTTTGTAATTAATTTTAAATATTTATTGAATTGAATAAAATTTTAATTAATTTATTTATTGAGATAAATAAATAATTAATGAAATTGTGGTTTAATACTTTAGTTAAAATGTGTTATAATAATTAAATTAATGCATGTTAATTTTATGGTTAGAAGATTTAATTTAATGAGATAATTAAATTAAATAAATTATTAAATAATTGTAATGTTGTTCTAATTTAATTTAATAATTAAATTAGAGATTTATTAGTTGTGGAATAAAATTATAATTTATAATGAAAATTATAATTATATGATAAATGTTAATTTGAATTGTTAATTTAATGGAATTAGTGTATAATGGGTGTGGCATAAGAACTATATAATATAAGTGTTATAAAAATAAATTAAGGACGGAAATTTTAGTGTATAGCCAAACATGGCCTTGTGGCCTTTGGCATAATATAACTGATATAGCCTATTTATTTTTTTAACTGATGAGCGTGGGAGAGGCCTATATCAATCTATTTTCTATGCGTATTTTCCTAAGGTTAAAGAACAGAGAAATACAAAGGAAGAGAGAGTAGGTTAGGGAGAGAAAGTGAGAGTTCTCTATGAATTAGAAGTCAAGGGGAAGAAGCAGACTTGTTGAAACCTTGTCATCATCTTTGCTAATCTACAACAAAGAATTAAGGGTACTAATCTATGTCTAATTTCCTAGTTTTGATATTCTCTGTAATTGAGTTTTTATTGGATTGTGGTTTAATATGTTGATCATATGAGTATATAATCTGATAATTATCATATATAAGCAACCTTTAGTAATCAAATTCATAGAAATTGTTTTAAAGAAGAAAATTTAAATAACAGTGTTTTATGTGTGTGAAAATGGCTTATTGAGACCAAAAATTTATGTTCAATCCTTGTTGTAATTTGTAAATTGGTTATGAAATATGTTAGTATGTCAAGAAATGAAAACAACGTAATTGAAATGGTTTAATTTGGTTAAGAAACAGAGTTTTGGTGATTGAATTCGCTAAATGTATTGAAATTAAAGAAAATAGCAAAAATATGGATTTTAATCCTCTAAATTTGATTATGTATGTTGTTTTAGGTGTTAAAATGATTGATGGTATATATTATGTGGGTTTGGTTAGGATTATAATGTATGGGTTTGTCTGTGTTGCTGTAGAAATTGGGAAATTAGAGTTTAGTTTCTAACAGTGTTGAAGCTGTTGCAGTTTCTGTCTGCGTACTAGCACAGCTGCGCCGGTACCAAAGGCAGGAGCGGCGTAGCTGCGCCTGTTAGGTTTCTGGAATTGAACACCAACGTAGCTGCGCTAGTGCCAAGGCTTGTGGCAGTGCAGCTGCGCTGTTCCCTGAGCAGAGACAGTGTATTTTTTTAGTTACCGTCTATTATATGTTGACCTAACCTAGTTTAGTATGGATGATAAGACGTTAAATCATATTATAAGATGTAATAACAGATTATAATGAATTGTAATACCAAATATGAAGATTTTAAGTATTTACCTAACAAGTTATATAATGATTGAAACTCAATGTTTGTAAGAGTTAGAGGTGAGAATTGAATGCTAAAGCTTTACATTATATGTTAGTGAGTTTTCAGATTTGCGTTGTGTGGTTAACCAATATTGTTAGACCTTAAGTTAAAGGTTATGAGAATTGAACCTATAAGGTTAATGATAGTATAGCTAATCGATAATGCAACTCTAATGGTATATGTACGGTGTTTGGCGAACGTTTATTAAATTTATGTAGCTTACGCACGAGACAAGTTTTCTAATTTCATTCTCTTTATAATGAATGCAAGCTTCATAACTCTATTTATCTTTTGTTGTCGAGCAAGTTCTCTAACCCTCATTTTTCATTATGCAAGTTCCTAAACCTTATAGTTAAGTTGAGCAAGTTTATTGATTCAAACTTATTTATGATTACGCAAGCTCTTGTATTCTAATTATTTACATTGGGCGAGTTTCACATTCCTAACTTTTGTTCTTTCTATTCAAAGCATAAATTGTTCAAGTTCATTGTCCCAAATGAATTTTCTAACTCTTTTGGATGTAATACTTTGTATATACCATGTCTATTCAATTGTATATTGTTGAAATTCAGTCTTTGACTTAAGTATCGTTGTTCAATCTTATATTATTGTGTTGAACCTTCGAATATAAAACACACTTTTATTGATTGGACTAATCTATAATTGATGAGTGTTCTAAGATTCTAGAATCACTGTTAAGCTAATTCCAAACTAAACTTTCTTTAGTGCGGAAATCCTAAAGTCAAACTGAGATGAATAACCCTAATATAGGGGATTTTGTACGTATTAGCGTTTAGATATTTGTGCACAATACATGGTACGAAGGGATGATCACCCTAAGTATGTAAGGAAGGGTCTGTATAGTCTAAACGACGGTTAAGGTTTTGGTAAAAATACTTAATAACGTGATACGTAGTTCATGGTCTTACGACCCTCAGATATAAATCTTGAACTTATTTTCTATTCTTGATTCGTAGAATAAGTTCTCTATTATTCAGTATTCATTGCTTACCATTATGTTGCTACTATTATCGTTTTTATATTAGTGAGAAATTGTAACATTCAGATTTTTTAATATAAGTTATAAATATTTATTGATTTATATAAATATTTATTGGATGTGTTTATTATTGAATAAGTAATTGTTCAATTTGATTGAATTGACTTAGTTAATTATTTATTTGCTAAATAATTAATGTGATTAGTTAATTTTTTATTTGTTAAATAATTAATGTGTTATGTGGATTGAGTTATGTGATTAAGTAATTTATTTAATAAATTGTTATAACTATATTATAAGAGTTATTAAAAATAAATTAAAGTAATTTTAATTTTAGTTTTGCCAAACAAGGTGTAAGTATATTTATTCTATAAATGGTTTGCCAAACAAGGCCTTATGGCTTTTGAAATTCTTGTTAATTGTAAATTATATTATTAATAGAATAAAACAAATATATAAATAAAATATATTTATAAGATTATACGTTATATGTTTGGTAACTGATAAGAGTAAATAGGCTTATTATTGCCATAACAGTTATTTTACGTGTATGATTTATCAGTTTTACACTCAGTGTTAGTACCTAGTCTATTGCTGAGAGAATTAAGAAAAGAGAAAAGGAAAAGTTCAAAGAGTTTGAGAAGAAGTCAAGTGCGTGATTGTTCAAAACAGATTTTGTTAACAAGGTTTTCTTAACAACAAAAGGTAGGTGTTTATAACCTTAATATATGTTTTACGGTATAATGTCTCTTTGAATTGGATAGTCGGTGTTCTTCAACTTCACTGTGTATAAGTTTTTACAAATTTTTTGTAATCTATGTGTTGTTAATTGTTATACTAGCATATATATATTTGTATATAGTTGTATGCTTAATATATAAACATGATGGTATGCTAAATTACGTATTCAAGAAATTGTTTTTTTTTCAGTGGAAACATGTGAGTACGAACTTGAGTGTAGAATTTATCAAAGGTTATATATATATATATATATATATATATATATATATATATATATATATATATACTAACTGAGAAATTGGACTATACATGTTAATTGGGATATATATTGGTATACTTGTATTTCAAAGGAATCAAAATTGGTTGATAACAGTGTAAGTTACATCTACTGTAAATTTATATTTCGTCAATGGAGTTTAATTTTTAAAAAACAGTGTTTTCAAGGAATTAGTCTATGATATTGTTAATTAGTGGTTGGTAATTGGTATATGGATGATTGTTAGCAATTATGTGTGATTTATATTAGTTATACATGTTGTTTTGCGTGAATTATTGTTAAGATTTGAGACAGTAGCTTTGGCTCTGTTCTTCGGTTTGGTTCTGTGAGTTTCGGAGCCCCAGCGTCAAAATTCACGCTCCAGCGTCAAGTTTCGCGCCCCAGCCAGACTTCGCGCCGCAGCGCCGAAATCAGCGCCAGAGAGCCAGACTTCGCGTCGCAGCGCCGAAGTCAGCGCCGGAGCGCTGGACCTCTCGCCACAGCGCCGAGTCCCTTTATAAATCTCGCGCCGGAGTGCCACATCAGCGCCACAGCGCGGCCCACAGTTCAAAATGTGGCGCCGCGGCGCCACTTAGCAGAATGTTCTGAAATGACTTCTGTCTTGTACAGAAGTATAAAATTTTGATAATAATACTACAAGACCAAATAAATTCTGTCATTATAGTGTTGTAATGTGTTGAACGGACATGATGTTAATACCTAACGAATTTATTATCGTTTAGGAATATGATTTGATTACATGGTTAGACAATTAAACCATACGTGATGTAGTGTTGATTATGACTAATCATGTCATGTTAACATATGTATATAGGATATTATGATTTGGATTATAACGGTTTAATCTACGCGTAAGGCAAGTTTCCTAAACTTTGCTACGTTATTATTCAGCAAGGTTACTTTTCACTGTTATGTTATACTTATGCAAATTCTCTATTTCTAATCTATTGTTTAACGATTTATTGTCATGCAAGTTCTCTAACTCAAAACTTCATTGTGCAAGTTCTCTAACTCTACTTTTATAATTATGCAAGTATCTATCTATCTTTGAGCAAGTTTTCTAATCCATTATCTTGTTAATTCAATTACTGTTTTCAATTCGATTACAATACAATGATGTAAGTTATTCTGAAGCAAGTTATTCTTGAATTTAACTTGTTGTTTAGCATGCACAACTATATATATACTAATGTCGAACATTTCTATCGTTCAAATAGCTATGCATGCTTAGTATTCAATTCTAATTAACCTTTGCTTAGTATTGTTCAAGCAAGGTATGCTATAGTTATTCAAATTGTATGCTATTAGATTATTCCTAAAGCATGACTTTAGTTTACTATGATTGATTCAATCACGATTATTCTATAGTATAGTGTTACTGGTTTTATTCAACTACTCCTTAGTTGATGTTCGTTGAATTCCAAATTCCCTTGAAAGCTTATCCAAACCAAACTTACTTTGGTGCAGACTTGTATTCTAAATACTGAGATGAACAACTCTTTTAATAGAGGTTTACGCTTAGCGTTGAAATGGTTGTGCACAATACATTGTACGAAGGGTTGATCCCCCTAAGTACGTGGAGTCCTTATAGTCTTATGACTGTTAAAGTTAAAGTTGAAAGATTACTTATAACTGTGGACATGATTCGTGGTCATTAGACCCTCAGTGAATGTTATAATTTTTAGAAAATTAATAGAATTTATTGTTCAATTCTATTGAGCCTAATATTGGCAATTGATGTGAAAGTTTAAAGATTTACTTATTGTTATTTCAAGTGGGCCTTGTTTGCTCACTCTTGTCTGTAAAATTTCTTACAGCCAAAGTTGAAACGGGTGACGTACCTAGCACCAGTAAGGGAAAAGGAAAAATGAATAAATGTTGAAGACTTGTAATAGTTTTGATAGTTTACTTTCAGAATTTGATTTAAAGATTGTAAGGAAGTTATTCAATTTTTCGTATTTGAATGATTGTTGTTAAAGGTTAGATAACCTCGGAGATTTTTATTTAAGTTTAATCCTGTATGGGCAGGTTTTCTTTTATTATTCAATTCTATTATGGTTGGGTAGTTAGAAATGAATATTTTGATTATGTGAACACCAAATCTTGAGGTAATGAAGTACCGGGATTTGGGGGTGTCACAGAAATTGTTTGCTCACTCTTGCATTTAACACTGTAGCTAAAGTTGAGAAAGTTGATGAGCCATCTTCTAGCAAAGGAAAGGGCAAGATGTCCAAATGATGAAGGCTTGTTTAATTTTATTTACTGAAATTATGTTATGAAACTTATTTAATTACGTGATGTATTCCGTAGGCTTATGTAATAATTTAATGTTAAATTACCTGGGATTGTTTTAAGTTGATGTAGCCCTTTAATGGGGAAGATAATTGTTTAAGTTATTTAAACTATGTCTTTATCCATGATTATGGGTAGCTAGATGTAATTGTTTTGGATAGTGAGCATCAAATCCTGTGGGAATGAAGTACCCAGATTTGGGGGTGTCACATATAATATCGTATCAATAGTACCTATCTATCTGAAATCCAGAGTATCAATAACATGAATAGTCCATATTGTCAATACCCTCACTCAGATGTATAGTTCCCAAGGATCTCAAAAAACTCAAAGGTTCTAATTACATCTATTTATGTAAAGGAAACACGGTTGCAGAAATAAAGGATGACATATATCATATATTATGGTTCGATTATGTAAGACCCTAACTTTTATGAATAAAGATGAATTTTTCTATAAATATCATTTTTGAATATTATGGTGTGGATTTAATATAATGTTATAGTTGTGGGTAATATTTACAAATTTTGCAAAGTATGTAAGTTGTCATAAAATATTCGATTGGTCGGGGAATATTCGTTTTAACAGAGAATATTCGTACGACGGCACAATCATTGGTGGAGCCCACATCGGAATTATTGTCGGAGTGAGAAAATGACAAAATTATCTTTTTATAAAAATAACGGCAGAAGTTTTACCGTTAACTATTGAAATACTTGGTGTTAAAAGTACAGTAATACGCATGGTTGCATAGTAGCACACAGTATTGATTATTGATGCTTACGTAAGAAGTCACTCATTTTTGTTTAATTATTGCTATAGTAATTGCTGCATAGTATCTCACGTTATTTGATTCAATGCCTATAGAGGAGGAGCCTCGCGACATTCAGGTAGTTTGGAAACAACTACTGTCACGGGAGTTAGCCCCGTTGGTCACAGTAATTGAGGATGAGGATGATGAGGTGGAGACAGATGAGGAGGATCCCGTTGAGTTACCACATGAGGATGAGGATGACGAGGACGAGGAGGAAAGGATTCCACTAAACTCGATAGCAGGCTGTATATACGATGAGGTGCATGACCGTAACGTGGAACTTCAGGATACAGTTGAGGAGTTATAGGAGATAGTAGCTGAACAACAGACTGCAATGACACAAAAAGACGGCGAGATCCAGGATCGTGAGAAACGACTGGCAAACACTGAGGAGAAACTAGTATAGACCGAAGGAGAAAAAGAACAATTGATCGAGGTGGTTGCTGAACTGAAGAGCAAGCTGAGGGAAGAAGCTGCTAAGAGGGAAAGAGCTGAAGATGCATACGAGGAAGCTTATCAACGAACTGGAAGAGCAGCGAGAGATGCACAGGTAAAGAGGATGAAGATGGAAGAGATGTATAAAGTATTTAACACCGCAATTAATTGAGCTCAAGATCGGGTCATGGGATATCCGATTCAGTTTGAGACGCTGCCATCATTCGTGTTAGATCGCAGAACAATGTTTCGAGTCATGGAGGAAGAACGTGATAGGGCTAAAAAGTATCTTAATAGAACATCGTAGATGTATTACGATGAGTGAAAGGTTAAATAAATTATAAATCCCAAGTGTTATGCGACCTATGGGATATGACTATGATGTTGTCTTGAAACTTTTGTAGTTTAGGAATGTAATGTAGATAGTATTGATGCTATTGTTTTATGTTTTCCAAAAAGGTTTTGAATAAATAAAAATTGTTACTTTATTCAAAGTGTTATGTGTTATATGGCTATTTCTTTAATGGAGGCAAGTTAATTAGAAAATACTTAACGAAGCTGAGTAATAGTCTAATAGATGTTTTGTTTTAGCAGAAAATGCCTCCCAGACGTGAACCACCCCGACAGAGAAATAATGAGAGAACTACCAATAACGATAATGTTGATGATAACCCCGTTCAACAACTAGTGACACTACTGGCAGGAGCATTGCAGAATCAACCACAGAATCATGGTACAAAGTTTAAGGAATTCAAGGCAGTTGGACCACCTGAATTTCGTGGGTCCATGAATCCAGTCGAAGCAAAAACCTGGATTATGGAGATAGAAAAGGTGTTCGATGTCGCTAGGGTAGGGGATGATCAGAAGACTACTTTCGCAACTTTCATGTTGAAAGTAGAAGCTAGTTATTGGTGGCAGGCCAATAAAACTCGTGAAGGGCCAGGAGTGATGACCTGGGATAGGTTCAAGGAGTTGTTCTTCGAGACTTATTTCCCGGAAAGTTCGAAGAATCAGCTAGAAGTACAGTTTCTGGAACTAAAACAAGGAACGATGACGGTATCTGAGTATGCTGCGAAATTCAACGAATTGGCAAGGTTTGCGCTATATCAAGTCAGCATAGACGAACGTAAGGCGAAGAGATTTGAACAGGGACTGAAGCCCTGGCTGTACAGTAGGGTTTCCCTGTTCCAGTTGAAGACATTTGCAGCTGTGATGGAGAAAGCAGTACTCGCTGAAGGTGGAGGCGAGGCAGTGACAAAGTTCAATCAGGAACAGAAGAAGAAAAAGAATGAGAATGAGATTAAGAATGGAGGTGGTAGCAGTGGAAACAACAATAATAACAAGAACAACAACAGCTTGAAGAGAAAGTGGAATGGGAACATAGTGCCTGGAAACCATCAGGGTAACCAACAAAACAAAAAGTTTGAAACATGTGCGACATGCGGGAAATTTCACAAGGGTGCGTGCTTGATGGGAAAACGAGTTTGCTACAATTGTGGCCAGGAGGGTCACATCGCTCCAAATTGCACTCAACCGAAGAAGAAGGCGTGCTTCACGTGCGGATCCAAGGATCATTTTACTCGTGAATGCCCTAAGAAGAAGGCGGGAGGGACAACCAGAAGCAATGGAGGTAACAATGGAAGTGCGTGGGCCATTACAGGACCTGCAGCATCAAACAAACCCACAGCTAGAACCTTCAACATGACTGTGCAAGATGTTATGCAATCAAAAGATGTGGTGTCAGGTATTAGCCCAATCAATGATATTAATGCATATGTATTATTTGATTCCGGTGCTACTTGCTCGTTTATATCTGATGAATTTGCCAAGAGGTTAGAATTGCCTAGAGAAGAACTGAATTTTTCTTTGAACATAGAAATTGCGAATAAGGAAGTAATCCCTGTTAGATTCGTATATAAGAACTGTAGGGTGAACATTAAGGAGAATATCTTGTTGGTATATTTGATTCCGATTAGACTCGGGGAATTTGATGTAATTTTGGGAATGGATTGGTTGTTCAAATACGGAGTGGTAATTGACTGCTAAAAGAAGTGTGTAAACCTTATGACTCTGTCAAAGGTAGTATTTTATGGTAGCAAGTCGCCTAGACATATGAAATGTCTTACGACTATACAGGTCAAGAAATTGTTGAGTCAAGGTTGTATGGGCTATTTAGCTTACATAGTCGATACTCAGAAGAAGGGGGTAAAACTAGAAGAAATACCGGTAGTGAGAGAATTCGAAGACGTGTTTCCAGAGGATTTGCCAGGACTTCCGCCTGATCGAGAAATTGAGTTCGTAATCGACTTAGCGCCGGGAACAGCACCGATAGCGAAGGCCCCGTACAGAATGGCTCCGATAGAAATGAAGGAACTGATGGTACAGTTGCAAGAGCTGCTGGACAAGAAATATATTCAACAAAGCGTATCGCTGTGGGGAGCGCCAATTTTATTTGTGAAAAAGAAGGACGGATCAATGCGTCTTTGCATTGATTACAGGGAGTTAAACAAAGTCACTATTAAAAACAAATACCCGTTGCCAAGAATAGATGACTTGTTTGACCAATTGAAGGGTGCCAAATACTTTTCGAAAATAGATTTGAGAAATGGGTATCACCAGTTGAAAGTGAGGAAGGAGGACATACCACGAACGGCATTCATTACTCGGTATGGACATTACGAGTTTCTGGTGATATCTTTTGGTTTAACCAATGCACCTGCTGCGTTCATAGATTTGATGAACAGGGTGTTTAAACCATTCCAAGACAAGTTTGTAGTGGTATTCATCGATGACATTCTAGTGTATTCCAAGACTCAAGAAGAACACGTGGAACACTTACGTTTGACATTGGAGACACTACGAAAGGAAAAGTTGTACGCAAAATTCTCTAAGTGCGAATTTTGGCTCGACCGTGTACAATTTTTGGGCCATGTTATTGACAAGGATGGGATTTCAGTGGATCCATCAAAAGTGGAAGCTGTAATCAATTGGGAACAACCAAGAACACCATCAGAAGTGAGGAGTTTCTTGGGCTGGCTGGTTATTATAGAAGATTCATTTAAGATTTTTCTAAGATAGCCACTCCGCTAACAAATTTGGCAAGGAAAGCTGTAAAATTTGTGTGGACGGAGAAATGTAAAGAAAGTTTTCAAGATTTGAAGAAGAAGCTAAGTGTGGCACCTGTGTTGACATTACCAGACAATACAGGAAATTTTGTGGTGTATAGTGATGCCTCACACAAAGGGTTGGGTTGTGTTCTTATACAGAACGACAAAGTTATTGCGTATGGATCAAGACAATTGAAGGATTATGAGAAAGGGTATCCAACTCATGATTTGGAATTAGCTGCAGTTGTATTTGCTCTGAAGATATGGAGACACTATCTTTATGGAGAGAAATGTGAGATCTACACAGACCACAAAAGTCTGAAGTATATTTTTCACTTAGAAGAATTTGAACATGCGTCAGCGAAGGTGGATGGAATTGATAAAAGATTACGATTGTGAGATCTTTTATCATCCGGGCAAAGCGAATGTGGTTGCAGATGCTTTAAGCAGGAAAGGTCGGGAAAAGTTGATGCTGATAACAACTCAGGAAGAACTCATTTTAGCAATGACAAAACTGGAGTTGGAAATCCAATTTCCAAAAGAATCTGACGAACAACTATTCCAGATAGAAGCTGGTCCAACTTTAGTGGACAAAGTAAAGGATGCTCAACTACAAGATGAAGAGTGTGGGAAAATCAAAGAGAATCTGGTTGAAAGCGGTGATGTAAAATACAAGGTCGATACCGAAGGATTACTACGGTTCGAGGAAAGAATTTGGGTTCCAGCAGTGCTAGAACTGAAAGACAAAATCTTAACCGAAGCACACAATATAAGATATTCGATTCATCCAGGAAGCACGAAAATGTATCAAGATTTGTGCCGACATTTTTGGTTGCCAAACATGAAAAGGGATGCTACTGAATGCGTAGCGAAATGCTTGACATGTCAGAGAGTAAAAGCCGAACATCAAAGACCCAGCGGATTACTCCAACCGTTGGAAATACCGGAATGGAAGTGGGAACACATCAGGATGGATTTTGTGGTGGGTCTTCCAACTACTCAGAAAGGATACGATCCAATTTGGGTAATAGTAGACAGATTGACAAAATCTGCACACTTTTTGCCAATAAAGATTAGATTCAATCTTGATCAGATGACAAAACTATATGTTAAAGAGATCGTTGCAAGACATGGAGTTCCAGTTTCAATTGTGTCAGACAGAGATCCGAGGTTCACATCAAACTTCTGGAAGAGACTACAAGAATGTATGGGAACACATTTGCGAATGAGTACGGCATATCATCCGCAAACAAATGACCAAAGCGAACGAACAATTCAGACATTGGAAGATATGTTGAGAGCATGCGTCATGGATTTCAAAGGAAGCTGGGATTAATAATTACCGTTGGTGGAATTTGCCTACAATAACAGTTACCACGCTAGCATCGGCATGCCACCTTACGAAGCATTATACGGCAGGAAGTGCAGAACTCCACTGTGCTGGGATGATGTCGGTGAACGCCAACTGTGAGGACCAGAATTGGTGCAACAAACTACTGACGTTGTTAAACTCATCAGGACAAGATTAGTAGCAGCCCAAGACAGACATAAAAAGTATGCTGATCAACACAGACAAGATCGTGCATTCGACGTAGGAACTTTTGTATTCCTAAAAGTTTCTCCCTGGAAGGGAAAAATTCGTTTCGGTAAAAAGGGAAAGCTAAGCCCAAGGTTTATTGAACCCTTTGAAGTGCTGCGAAGGGTGGGAGAAGTGGCTTACAAGGTAGCTCTACCTCCAGAGTTAGAAAATATTCATAATATTTTTCACATTTCGGTGTTATGACCATATAAACCCGACTACAAACATGTGATCGAGTATGAACCGTTACAGTTCGAGAAATATTTGTCTTATGAAGAGGTTCCTATCCAGATAGTCGACAGGAAAGAACAACTACTCAGAAATAAAGTGATACCTTCTGTGAAGGTTATATAGAGGAACCACAATGCTGAAGAAGCTACGTGGGAACTCGAAGAGAAAATGTTGAAAGAGTACCCTGAGTTGTTTGTTTAATCTGTGTCTTCGATTCTGGGGACAGAATCTTTGTAAGTAGGGAAGAATGTAATGAATGTGTTGTTTGAGTTGTGATTCAGGGGACAGAATCCTTATAAGAGGGGAATGATGTAACATTCAGATTTTTTAATGTAAGTTATAAATATTTATTGGATGTGTTTATTATTGAATAAGTAATTGTTCAATTTGATTGAATTGACTTAGTTAATTATTTATTTGCTAAATAATTAATGTGATTAGTTAATTATTTATTTGTTAAATAATTAATGTGTTATGTGGATTGAGTTATGTGATTAAGTAATTTATTTAATAAATTGTTATAACTATATTATAAGAGTTATTAAAAATAAATTAATGTAATTTTAATTTTAGTTTTGCCAAACAAGATGTAAGTATATTTATTCTATAAATGGTTTGCCAAACAAGGCCTTATGACTTTTGAAATTCTTGTTAATTATAAATTATATTATTAATAGAATAAAACAAATATATAAATAAAATATATTTATAAGATTATACATTATACGTTTGGTAACTGATAAGAGTAAATAGGCTTATTATTGCCATAACAGTTATTTTACGTGTATGATTTATCAGTTTTACGCTCAGTGTTAGTACCTAGTCTATTGTTGAGAGAATTTAGAAAAGAGGAAAGGAAAAGTTCAGAGAGTTTGAGAAGAAGTCAAGTGCGTGATTGATCAAAACAGATTTTGTTAACAAGGTTTTCTTAACAACAAAAGGTAGGTGTTTATAACCTTAATATATGTTTTACGGTATATTGTCTCTTTGAATTGGATAGTCAGTGTTCTTCAACTTCACTGTGTATAAGTTTTTACAAAATTTTTGTAATCTATGTGTTGATAATTGTTATACTAGCATATATATATATATATATATATATATATATATATATATATATATATATATATATATATATATATTTGTATATAGTTGTATGCTTAATATATAAACATGATGGTATGCTAAATTACGTATTCAAGAATATTTTTTTTACAGTGGAAACATGTGAGTACGAACTTGAGTGTAGAATTTATCAAAGGTTATATATATATATATGTGTGTGTGTGTGTCTGTGTATGTGTGTGTGTGTATACTAACTGAGAAATTGGACTATACATGTTAATTGGGATATATATTGGTATACTTGTATTTCAAAGGAATCAAAATTGGTTGATAACATGTAAGTTACATCCACTGTAAAATTTATATTTCGTCAATGGAGTTTAATTTTTAAAACACAGTGTTTTCAAAGAATTAGTATATGATATTGTTAATTAGTGGTTAGTAATTGGTATATGGATGATTGTTAGCAATTATGTGTGATTTATATTAGTTATACATGTTGTTTTGGGTGAATTAGTGTTAAGATTTGAGACAGTAGCTTTGGATCTGTTCTTCGGTTTGTTTCTGTGAGTTTCGGAGCCCCAGCGTCAAAATTCACGCTCCAGCGTCAAGTTTCGTGCCCCAGCGTCAAAATCAGCGCCCCAGCTAGACTTCGCGCCGCAGCGCCGAAGTCAGCGCCGGAGCGCCAGACTTCGCGCTGTAGCGCCGAAGTCAGCGCCGGAGCGCCGGACCTCGCGCCACAGTGCCGAGTCCCTTTATAAATCTCGCGCTGGAGCGTCACATCAGCGCCGCAGCGCGGCCCACAATTCAAAATGTGGCGCCGCGACGCCACTTTGCAGAATGTTCTGAAATGACTTTTGTCTTGCACAGAAGTCTGAAATTTTGATAATAATACTACAAGACCAAATAAATTCTGTCATTATAGTGTTATAATGTGTTGAACGAACATGATGTTAATACCTAACAAATTTATTATCGTTTAGGAATATGATTTGATTACACGGTTAGACAATTAAACCATACGTGATGTAGTGTTGATTATGACTAATCATGTCATGTTAACATATATATATATATAGGATATTGTGATTTGGATTATAACGGTTTAATCTACGCGCAACGTTATTATTCAGCAAGGTTACTTTTCACTGTTATGTTATACTTATGCAAATTCTCTATTTCTAATCTATTGTTTAACGATTTATTGTCATGCAAGTTCTCTAACTCAAAACTTCATTGTGCAAGTTCTCTAACTCTACTTTTATAATTATGCAAGTATCTAGCTATCTTTGAGCAAGTTTTCTAATCCATTAGCTTGTTAATTCAATTATTGTTTTCAATTCGATTACAATACAATGATGTAAGTTATTCTGAAGCAAGTTATTCTTGAATTTAACTTGTTGTTTAGCATGCACAACTATATATATACTAATGTCGAACATTTCTATCGTTCAAATAGCTATGCATGCTTAGTATTCAATTCTAATTAACCTTTGCTTAGTATTGTTCAAGCAAGGTATGCTATAGTTATTCAAATTGTATGCTATTAGATTATTCCTAAAGCATGACTTTAGTTTACTATGATTGATTCAATCACGATTATTCTGTAGTATAGTGTTACTGGTTTTATTCAACTACTCCTTAGTTGATGTTCGTTGAATTCCAAATTCCCTTGAAAGCTTATCCAAACCAAACTTACTTTGGTGCGGACTTGTATTCTAAAAACTGAGATGAACAACTCTTTTAATAGAGGTTTACGCTTAGCGTTGAAATGGTTGTGCACAATACATTGTACGAAGGGTTGAACCCCCTAAGTACATAGAGTCCTTATAGTCTTATGACTGTTAAAGTTAAAGTTGAAAGATTACTTATAACTGTGGACATGATTCGTGGTCATTAGACCCTCAGTGAATGTTATAATTTTTAGAAAATTAATAGAATATATTGTTCAGTTCTATTGAGCCTAATATTGGCAATTGATGTGAAAGTTTAAAGATTTACTTATTGTTATTTCAAGTCGGCCTTGTTTGCTCACTCTTGTCTGTAAAATTTCTTACAGCCAAAGTTGAAACGGGTGACGTACCTAGCACCAGTAAGGGAAAAGGAAAGATAAATAAATGTTGAAGACTTGTAATAGTTTTGATAGATTACTTTCAGAATTTGATTTAAAGATTGTAAGGAAGTTATTTAATTTTTCGTATTTGAATGATTGTTGTTAAAGGTTAGATAACCTCGGAGATTTTTATTTAAGTTTAATCCTGTATGGGTAGGTTTTCTTTTATTATTCAATTCTATTATGATTGGGTAGTTAGAAATGAATGTTTTGATTACGTGAACACCAAATCTTGAGGTAATGAAGTACCGGGATTTGGGGGTGTCACAGAAATTGTTTGCTCACTCTTGCATTTAACACTGTAGCTAAAGTTGAAAAAGTTGATGAGCTATCTTCTAGCAAAGGAAAGGGTAAGATGTCCAAATGATGAAGGCTTGTTTAATTTTATTTACTGAACTTATGTTATGAAACTTATTTAATTATGTGATGTATTCCGCAAGCTTAAGTAATAATTTAATGTTAAATTACCTGGGATTGTTTTAAGTTGATGTAGCCCTTTAATGGGGAAGATAATTGTTTAAGTTATTTAAGCTATGTCTTTATCCATGATTATGGGTAGCTAGATGTAATTGTTTTGGATAGTGAGCACCAAATCCTGTGGGAATGAAGTACCTAGATTTGGGGGTGTCACATATAATATCGTATCAATAGTACCTATCTATCTGAAATCTAGAGTATCAATAACATGAATAGTCCATATTGTCAATACCCTCACTCAGATGTATAGTTCTCAAGGATCTCAAAAAACTCAAAGGTTCTAATTACATCTATTAATGTAAAGGAAACACGGTTAAGGAAATAAAGGATGACATATATCATATATTATGGTTATACCTGGTGAACGGGCGGGCCGGGCCGGGCCGAGGCCGGGCCAGGCCAACGGCGGGCCGGGCCAAAAAGGCCCGGGTTTTGACGGGCTGGAAATGGCCAGCCCGTGGCCCGTGGCGGGCGGGCCGGCCCGCAGGCTTCGGCCATTAAATTTTTTATTTTTTTTCAAACTCTTTGTTACACAAAAAATAATAATAATAAATATTAAAAATAATAAAATAATTAATAATAAACAATAATACAAACAAACACGATTAATTAATTACATACATTAACTACAAATCTCAATTAATTAAAATTGTAATAGTATTATAAATTAGTATTATTAATTAATTTTTAATTATAGTTAAAATATATTGAAGATTACATTAAAAACAAATAGTTGTTGTAGCTCAGTTGGTTTGAACTCTTATTTATTCACTTACAAGTCTTGTGTTCAAGCCTCACAACCTAACATTTTATTTTAAAAAAAAAAATTGTTGGCAGGCGGGCCGGGCGCCCGCGGGCCGGGCCTCCACGGGCCGGGCCAAAAACGGGCCGGGCCAAAAAGGCCCGGGTTTTCATGGGCTTAAAAATAGTGGCCCAAAGCCCGGGTTTTGACGGGAGGGCCGGCCCGGCCCGCGGGCTTTGGGCCCGTTTGCCAGGTCTAATTATGGTTCGATTATGTAAGAACCTAACTTTTATGAATAAAGATGAATTTTTCTATAAATTTCATTTCTGAATATTATGGTTTGGATTTAATATAATGCTATAGTTGTGGGTAATATTTACAAATTTTGCAAAGTATGTAAGTTTGCATAAAATATTCGATTGGTCGGAAAATATTCATTTTAACAGAGAATATTCGTACGACGGCACAATCATTGGTGGAGCCCACAGCGGAATTATTGTCGGAGTGAGAAAATGACAAAAATATCTTTTTATAAAAATAACGGCTGAAGTTTTACCGTTAACTATTGAAATACCCTGTGTTAAAAGTACAGTAATACGCATGGTTGCATAGTAGCACACGGTATTGATTATTGATGCTTACGTCAGAATTTACTCAATTTTGTTTAATTATTACTACAGTAATTGCTGCATAGTATCTCACGTTACTTGATTCAATTATTGTCGATATTTTATATATTATTAAATCAATAATTGAGACAATACAATTATTCACATTATTATTTATAATATTGACGATGTCTAGAAAGTTCTGTCAAGGAGAGGTTTGGTCACCTAATTGCGCGCCAAGAAATCCTTATCCCTCTTTCCTGGGAATGATCTGATTGTTAAATATTGCGAATAATAATAATGATGAATAAATGTTGTTAAAAATATTGAAGGAATTTTTATGAAGTATTTGTTGTAAATATTGGCGTATTATTTGGACCCCCATTTAACCATTTTTCAAAATAATCGGTAGAAATTTATTCTTTATAATAAAAGTGGGGGCCACGTGTGGGGTCCATGTGTGGAAGAAATGATTTTGAAAATGGGGGGGGGGAGAAATAGTATACGTATAGGGGAGGGAAGATATATATATATATATATATATATATATATATATATATATATATATATATATATATAATGAGTATGGTGGTGGGAGAAAAGGATAGGTGAAACTGATAGGTGTAAGATGTGTGTGTGTGTGTGATAGTGAAAGTGATGTATGTGTGTATGAGTGGGGAGGTGGAAAAGAGTGAAAGTGATGTGTGTAAGGGTGTGAGTGGTGATGGTAGTATTTAGTTTTGTTTTGTATTGAAAATCAGTCTGTGGCTTTGCATAATACATCCGTGAATTCTCAATTTTCTTTCGTGAAATTTTCAGTTGTGCTCCCATGATCAAACAGTATCTCTTCCATTCTCTTATAAAATAGAATGCTTAGTTAGAATTGAAAATCACACCAGCATCAGAGAATTCTTCTTCTATAATCTTGAGCGTATTTCTTTAGAGTTTAAGGAAGCTTTGAGCATAGAAAATAGTTCAATTTTTCTTCAAGAATATCCCTGCTATACCAGTTGGAATACTCTCCTTTTTAAGGTAAGGGATATTATTTTTGTTCAGTATTCTTAAGAAATAATATTTTCTTCCATACTCTGTAGTATGTAAGTAAATATTATTTTGTTTCAGATTTAGAATTCTACATTCATTTTGTTAAGTTTTGGCTTCTATACTCCATGAAATTAGTAGAATATCCTTGATATTTGCGCTTCATCCAGTATCATTTAATGAAAATATTATTCTGAGCATTCTTGATAAGTTTTAACTTTTTCATGCCTGAGTACTATTCACAGGATACTATTCCTAAAGTACTATTTACGGGATACTATTCACTCGAGTACTATTCACCCGGGGCACTATTCATGATAAAAATTGATTTCTTTTCTGTCCAAATTATTTTTGATACAATATTATTCTTGAATTATACTCCACAAAGCAGTATCATGTTGACAATTTGGACGTTTTTGTATTCTGGATAAATTAAATTATAAATCTTTAAAAATTTATCTTTTACTTACTTTTAATTGAATTCTTATATCATTGTCATCATCCTCATGCTTATATTATAACGAAAGTCATCTGTTGCCCGTAGTGCATAGATGGACTTGGTATGATTATGACCAGGGATTATTCGGTATAATTATGACCGTAATGTTACAAATGATGTGGTAAGAGTCTTCGTTGGCCCGTAGTGTATTGATGGACAGTTGTTGGCATGATTATAACCATTGATGAAAACACGAATATCCTTGGCCCGTAGTGCATGGATAATTTGTGGTCGTGATACTAATGAATATCCTTGGCCGTAGTGCAGGGGTGATTCAATGATGTGGATTATTTATTAAGCTGAGTCTCAGCGATAAAATTGATGATAAATTCTTTTAAATCATAGAAGATAGCAGATATCATGCTCTACTTGACTCTTCTAATGGATTGCTTGTTCTGCTACAGCTAAACTTGATGTCTATTATATTTTATCAGTTTAACACTGTTGAAAGCTAACGATAATTTTTTCTGCATTATCTTAGTCATAATATTTCTTACTGGGCTAGTTGAGCTCACCCTTTTCTTTCATTGTTCTCTTCAGAAAATGAAAATATTGTTGGGACTAGTCGGGGAATAGAGTGACAGTCCAGATGTTGCATTAGTAGTCCTCACTTTTCTGTGAAATAGTGTAATAATAAATGTAATGAGAACTTATTTTGAGTTTGAATACTGTCTAGACGACAATATTTGTATTAAAGCTCACAGCTCATGTTGTATATTTAAATTTGTATTTGTATTGTATACCTTGTATTTGGCGACTCAGAATAGGTGATGTATACCTATTTTGGGGGCGTCACAGTTGGTATCAGAGCTTAGGGATATGATCACTGACTGAGATGTGAGACTAGAACTATGAGGGGAGAGGTTGGTAATTCCTTCGCTAGTTTGACCTACCTAAGTTTATTTGTTATTTAATTGGTCAGTAAGAATATAAGGATAATATGTTGCATGTCAATTAACCCTTGTTTTGTGGCAGTATTTGAAAATGACATTCGAGAATGTTGAGAATAGCAATGGAGCACATGAGACTGTTGAATCACCAACAATCAATACCCAAGATAATGTGCATTAGGAAGGCAGTAATCCTCAGGAAAACAACAACACTGACCAAATGATGAACGATGGGATGTTCAGAGGCTTTATGCAATTCATGCAACATCAAGCAAGAGCAACTCCTGTTCAAAATACAGGTGAAAACACTGACAACTCTCGATTGGTCACCGCTAAGCAGTTCAAGGAGTTGGGACCACCGGAGTTTTTGGGAGAGCCAAAACCACTTAAGGCGGAGGCGTGGATAAAACAGATCACCAAGATATTTGATGTCTTGGGATGCTCCGAGGAGCAAAAGGTTCCCTTTGTCACCTTTATGTTGCAAGGAGAGGCAGATTACTGGTGGAAATCGGTAAAGCGTACTCAACCTACCGCACTGAAGATGTCTTGGGAGAAGTTCCAAGGACTATTCAACAACGGGTACTTTCCCGAAAGTATTCGTCGCATGAAGGAGGTAGAGTTCATCAAGCTGGAGTAAAATAATATGACCGTGTCGTAGTACGAAGCTAAGTTTGCTGAGATGTCTCGGGTTGCGTCCCATTTGGTTGATAATGAGGAGAGAATGACGCGGATGTTTCTAAGGGTTTTGAAACCCGAGATACATCAATACTTAATTTCTCACAAACTGTGTTTGTATTCAGATATTGTAAATAGGGCTCAGTTATTGGAACGTGATAATGAGTCAACCCAATCAAGAGATAGCAGCCGGCAAAGCGATACTACCAGTGGAAGCAGTCATCGAAGCAGTGACAACAAACGTGGAGGAAGTCAACATGCCAGAAATGGTAACCACTTCGGTGGTAATCATGGCCAAGACAATAAAAGTGGAAATTTCAAGAAGAGGAGATTCAATAATGATGGAAAGACGTCATCACCAGCACCCGTTGATAAAGAAGGAGAACGATCAACGATCGTATGCTACAAATGTGGAGGGGATGGACACATCAGTCCAAACTGTATGCAGCAGTCCAAAACATGTTATAATTGTGGAAGAGAAGATCACCTAGCTCGATTTTGTCGTACAATGAAACCAAGTTCAGTTGGGATGGAGGCACCAAAGGCCGTCCCAAAGAAGTCAAAACCAGTAGTTCAAGGGAGAGCGTTTGTCGTGACCTCTCAGAAAGAAAGGAACCCGAACGAGGTGATCACTGGTAAGCTAATCATAAACTCTAGCGAAGTCTATACCTTATTTGATACCGGAGAAATTAGACTTTGACTTATCTGTTGAAACTCCGTTGGGAGAAACCTTCATTACATCCACTGTTTATAAGTCTTGTTTGGTTCAAATCGGTACCCTGACATTACTTGTTGATCTTATTTTATTGAAAATACTTGCATTTGACGTAATTCTAGGGATTGATTGGTTAACTACTCATCATGCTAAAATTGATTATTTTCGTAAGGTTGTTAGCTTTCATATTCCTAACCAACCTATTATGCGAATTCAAGCAACCAAACCATTAAAATCAATCACTGGAAACTCAAGCCATAAAGCTATTCGTTTATTGAAAAACAGATGCCAAGATTTCTTAGCTCATGTTACGAATTTAAACAAAAATACGTCAGTTTTGAATGATATTTCTATTGTTAATAAATTTCCTGATGTATTCCCTGAAGAACTTCTTAGCCTGCCCCCAGAGCGTGAAATTGAATTTTGTAGCGACCTTAAACCAGGTACAAAACCCATTTCTAAAGCCCCATATCAAATGGCTCCTATTGAACTTCAGGAGTTAAAAATCCAACTGCAAGAATTGTTAGATATCGGTTTCATTCGTCCTAGTACGTCCCCTTGGGGCGCTCCTATTCTATCCGTGAAGAAGAAAGATGGGAGGATGCGACTTTGTATTGATTATTGGGAGTTGAACCATATCACTGTCAAAAATAGATACTCGTTGCCTCGTATTGATGACCTGTTTGACCAGTTACAAGGCGCCAAATTCTTATCAAAGATTGATCTTTGTTCCGGATATCACCAATTAAAGATTAAAACTGATGATATTCCAAAGACGGCTTTCAGAACTCGGTACGGGCATTATGAATTCCTAGTCATGTCTTTTGGATTGACTAATGCTCATTCTGCCTTTATGAATATGATGAACCGAGTATTCAAGGAATATTTAGATCACTTTGTGATCATCTTTATTGATGACATCCTCATTTACTCCAAAAGAGGTGAAGATCATGAGCAACACTTGAGGCTGATACTCCAAAAGCTTCGTGAAAATAAGCTTTATGTTAAGTTGAAGAAATGCAAGTTCTGGCTTGAGGAAGTAGCATTCCTTGGGCACGTAGTATCAAGTCATGGAATATCTGTTGACCCAGCAAAGATTGAAGCAATTCAAAGCTGGTAGCAACCTAAATCAGTGACCGAAGTACGTAGCTTTCTCGGTTTAGCTGGTTATTATTAGAGATTCATGGAAAGATTTTCTCGAATCGCTACTCCATTAACTCAACTGACTCAAAAAGATACAAAATTCGGTTGGAGCGAGGAATATGAGAAGAGTTTTCAACAACTCAAGAGGAGACTCATTTCAGCACCTGTTCTGACAATACCATCTGGTTCAGAGGGATTTGTCATCTACAGTGATGCTTCAGGAAAAGGTTTAGGATGTGTTCTCATGCAACATGAAAAAGTCATAGCCTACGCTTATGACAACTCAAAGAATATGAGATGAATTATCCTACTCATGATCTAGAGTTGGCTGCAGTCGTTTTTGCACTTAAAAGTTGGAGGCATTACTTATATGGGGAGAAGGTGGAGATTTATACGGATCATAAAAGCCTCAAATATTTCTTCACCCAAAAGGAACTCAACATGCGTCAACGACGTTGGCTTGAACTATTGTAAGATTATGATCATACCATTCAATACCATCCTGAAAAAGCGAACGTGGTAGCTGACGCATTGAGTAGAAGATCATATGTGGGTACGAGTGCGATATTGTCAACACAAAGGTCCATTTTATATAACTTGCAAATGATGGATATTGAGTTAAAGACTCCAAGGACCCACGTGATGATAGCAAATATACAAGTAGAACCGACTTTAATCGATAAAGTTAAAACTGCTCAAGCTAAAGACTTAGAGCTAATGCGTAGGAGAAAGAAAGTACAAGAAGGTGCTATCTCGGAAGCAAGAATCGATAAAGAAGGAATACTGCGAGTCAACTCTAGACTTTGTGTTCCTAACAACCTTGATTTAAAGTATAAAATCACGATGGAGGCGCATAACACACTGTTTACAATCCATCATGGGAGTACCAAAATGTATTGTGATCTTCGACATACATTTTGGTGGAGCAATATAAAGAGAGAGATAGTGGAGTTTATCTCAAGGTGTTTAACTTGTCAACGAGTCAAGGCGGAGCATCAAGTACCAAAAGGTCCATTGTAACCACTTAAAATTCCAGATTGGAAGTGGGAGCACATTACCATGGATTTTGTTACTGATCTTCCCAAGGTTCTCAAGGCATAGATGCAATTTGGGCCATTATTGATAGATTGACCAAGTCTGCTCATTTCTTATCTATACGAGAAACTTATTCACTTGAACGTCTTGCTCGTATATACATAAATAAGATTGTAAAACTGCATGGTATGCTAGTATCCATAGTTTCTGATTGAGACCCAAGATTCACTTCACGATTTTGGGTTAGTTTGCAAAAAGCTATGGGCATGGGTTTACGATTTAGTTCGGTATATCATCCTCAAACGGACGGGCAGTCGGAGAGGACTATTCAAACTCTTGAGGATCTATTAAGACTCTGTGTCCTTGATTTTAAGGGAAGTTGGGATAAGTTCTTGCCATTAGTGGAATTCTCCTACAACAACAGTTATCAAGCAAGTATCGGTATGGCTCCATTTGAGGCGTTGTATGGAAGAAATTATCGTTCTCCAGTATGCTGGGACGAGGGGATGAAGCAACGTTGTTGGGACCAGGATTGGTATGTATGACTATGAAAAAGATTCAAATGATCCGGCAACGTATAAAGACCTCACAAGATCGACAAAAGAGTTATCCTGATCTTTATCAAAAAGACGTGGAATTAAATGTTGGAGAACATGTGTTGTTACGTGTGGCACCATGGAAAGGAGTTACAAGATTTGGAAAGAGAGAAAAGCTCAATCTTCGATTCATTGGCCCATTTGAAATACTTGACCGAGTAGGAACTATGGTTTATAGACTCGCGTTACCGCCAAGTATGTCTCGTTTTCATAACATTTTTCATATATCCATATTACGTAAATATGTGGAAGATCTGAACCACATTATTAAGTTAGAACCGAACAAAATAGCGGAAGATTTAACGTATGAAGAGGTTCCTGTTAAAATCTTGGATAAGAAGGAACATATTCTACGCTCCAAGGTTATACCTCAAGTCAAATTTTTTGGAGAAACCACGATGTTGAGGAAATGACCTGGGAGTTAGAATCTGAAATAAAATCAAGGTATCCTCACCTCTTCGACATACCAGGTACGTACCCTAATTTCGAGGGTGAAATTTCATAAGAAGGGGTGGTTGTAAGACCCCAACTTTTATGAATAAAGATGAATTTTTCTATAAATATCATTTTTTAATATTATGGTGTGGATTTAATATAATGTTATAGTTGTGGGTAATATTTATAAATTTTGCAAAGTATGTAAGTTGTTATAAAATATTCGATTGGTCGGAGAATATTCGTTTTAACAGAAAATATTCGTACAACAGCACAATCATTGGTGGACCCCACAGCAGAATTATTGTCAGAGTGAGAAAACGAGAAAAATAACTTTTTATAAAAATAACAGCGGAAGTTTTACCGTTAACTGTTGAAATACCCGGTGTTAAAAGTACAGTAATACGCGTGGTTGCATAGCAGCACACGGTATTGATTATTGATGCTTACGTAAGAAGTCACTCAATTTTGTTCAATTATTGTTACCGTAATTACTGCATAGCATCTCATGTTATTTGATTCAATTATTGTCGATATTTTATATATTATTAAATTAATAATTGAGACGATACAGTTATTCACATTATTATTTGTAATATTGATAATGTCTAGAAAGTTTTGTCAAGGAGAGGTTTGGCCACCTAATTGCGCGCCAATAGGGAGAAATCCTTATCGGAAAGTCCTCTCTTTCCTGAAAATGATCTGGTTGTTAAATATTGTGAATAATAATAATGATGAATAAATGTTGTTAAAAATATTGAAATTTTTTTTATGAAGTATTTGTTGTAAATATTGGCGTATTATTTGGACCCTCATCTAACCATTTTTAAAAATAATTAGTAGAAATTTATTCTTTATAATAAAAGTGGGGCCCACATGTGGGGCCCACGTGTGGAAGAAATGATTTTGGAAACGGGGGAGGGGGGAGGAAAGAGTATACGTATAGGGGAGGGAATATATATATATATATATATATATATATATATATATATATATATATATATATATATATATATATATATGTAATGAGTATGGTGGTGGGAGAAAAGGATAGGTGAAAGTGATAGGTGTAAGATGTGTGTGTATATGATAGTGAAAGTGATTTGTATGTGTATGAGTGGGGTGGTGGAAAAGAGTGAAAGTGATGTGTGTAAGGGTGTGAGTGGTGATGGTTGTATTTAGTTTTGTTTTGTATTGAAAATCAGTCCGTGGCTTTGAATAATACATCCGTGAATTCTCAAATTTCTTTCGTGAAATTTTCAGTTGTGCTCCCATGATCAAACAGTATTCCTTCCATTCTCCTATAAATCAGATGCTTAGTTAGAATTGAAAATCACACCAGAATCAGAGAATTCTTCTTTTATAATCTTGAGCGTATTTCTTTAGAGTTTAAGGAAGCTTTGAGCGTAGAAAATAGTTCAAGTTTTCTTCAAGAATATCTCTGCTATACCAGTTGGAATACTCTCCTTTTTAAGGTAAGGGATATTATTTTTGTTCAGTATTCATAAGAAATAATATTTTCTTCCATACTCTGTAGTATGTAAGTAATATTATTTCGTTTTAGATTCAGAATTCTACATTCATTTTGTTAAGTTTTGGCTTCTATACTCCATGAAATTAGTAGAATATCCTTGATATTTGCGCTTCATCCAGTATCTTTTCATAGAAATATTATTCTGAGCATTCTTGATAAGTTTTAACTTTTTCATATCAGAGTACTATTCACGGGATACTATTCCTGAAGTACTATTCACGGGATACTATTCACTCGTGTATTATTCACTCAGGGTACTATTCATGATAAAAATTAATTTCTTTCCGGTCCAAATTATTTTTGATACAATATTATTCTTGAATTTTACTCCACAAAATAGTATCATGTTGACAATTTGGACGTTTTTGAACTCTGGATAAATTAAATTATAAATCTTTAAAAATTCATCCGTTACTTTCTTTTAATTGAATTCTTATATCATTGTCATCATCCCCATGCTTATATTATAATGAAAGTCATATGTGGCCCGTAGTGCATAGATGGACTTGGTATGATTATGACCAGGGATTATTCGGTATAATCATGATCGTAATGTTACAAATGATGTGGTAAGAGTCCTCATTGGCCCGTAGTGCATTGACGGACAGTTGTTGGCATGATCATAACCATTGATGAAAATACGAATATCCTTGGCCTGTAGTGCATGGATAATTTGTGGTCGTGATACTAATGAATATCCTTGGCCGTAGTGCATGGGTGATTCAATGATGTGGATTATTTATTAAGCTGAGTCTCAACGATAAAATTGATGATAAATTCTTTTAAATCATAGAATATAGTAGATATCATGCTCTACTTGACTCTTTTAATGGATTGCTTGTTTCGCTGCAGTTAAACTTGATGTCTATTGTATTTTATCAGTTTAACACTGTTGAAGGCTAACGATAATTTATTCTGCATTATCTTAGTCATAATATTTCTTATTGGGCTAGTTGAGCTCACCCTTTTCTTTTATTGTTCTCTTCAGAAAATGAGAATATAGGTGGGACTAGTCTGGGAACAGAGTGACGGTCCAGATGTTGCATTAGTAGTCCTCACTATTTTGTGAAATAGTGTAATAATAAATGTTATGAGGTCTTATTTTGAGTTTGAATATTGTCTAGACGACAATATTTGTATTAAAACTCACAGCTCATGTTGTATATTTAAGTTTGTATTTATATTCTGCACCATATATTTGGTGACTCAGAATAGGTGATGTATACCTATTTTGGGGGCGTCACAGGTTACATGATTCTTCATAAAGAATTTCTTATTACAAAAGTATTACATTCAGCTAGACAGTAATTTAAACTAATCTAAGTAGGGACGTTTCCCATTGTTTACTCCAGATGTGCCCGGGTTACCATCTAATACTACAAATGGAATGATTTGCAAGGGTGAGCTATGACATGCCCAATAGGTTTTATAATTTATAACAATATATGATTTGAAGAAGTATAATAGTTTAAAACTTTTCTCAACTGAGTGTTGTTTACCATGTCTGGTATTTTTATATTTCAACCATTTATGGACTTTTTACTATTTCAGTCCGTCACAAAGACTTAGAAATCTTGTTCAGATGTGAGACATGGGATCAACATATTCAACATCTTAGGAGTATGCATCTCATCCTAATCGTGCCCACTTGCACTAAGTGCCAAATTTTATTGACACACATTTATCCATCTTAGGATATACAACTCAGTATAGGATGTCTTACCAAAGCAATTTGGTTTGACACAACAGTTTATGCTCAATAAATAATATCATATGAATAAATAATTTATTTCTTAGTTATGCTGAAGCTATAGCGATAACTTTGCAATAATTGGCAATTCAAGTTTAGGTTTGGTATAACATATCAAAAGAAAATCAAGATAGGAATCTTGTTCAACAAATAAGTAGGGTTCAAGAAACTTGCGTAAGTAATTAAGGAACTTGCTTAAGTAATTAAATAGGGTTTAGTAACTTGCTTAAGTAATAAGGGTTAGGAAACTTGCCTGAGTGAAGATCGATTAAGCAACGCTACTCGATTCGTTTATAAATACCTAAGATGTTCATTCATATAAATCTAACACATTAGTATTGATAATAATACTCAAATACATAAAATATTCACGTTCGGGTTAAATTCGATATGATTTGGTGTCCTAAGACTTTATCGGATAATTTATAAGTTAATATCTCGATTAAACTTTAATTATAAGCTTTATTATATTTTTAGATAATTTATATATCCTTTATAATAATTGTCGGAAGATTATAATATTTTTTAGATATTTATTTATCCATTAAATGATTTTTAAATCATTTATTTCTATTTTTAAATAATTAATATTTAACTTTAATATCAAAACAAAATCTTGTTTATTATTTAAATAATTTATAACCATTTAATATGATCTTTAAATCATTAATATCATTTTTAAATAATTATTTATTATTTATAAATGATTATTCTAATTACTTTATTAATAACTTAATTATTAATAATATTTAAATAAATAAAATGTTTATTGAATTTATGTAAAAATATTAAAAGTTAACTATTATAACTTAAAATAATTTTTAAAACTGTTTTTATAATTATTTATATTTATTTATTAATTATTTATTAATTTATTAAATAATTATTTACTGCTTGTCGCTAAAGCCCTATAGCGACAGAAAGTGTTACTATAGGTGTTCTACAATTCGGGGAAATGGTTTGTTCATGGCTTAGAGGTCACTTTGACCTTAGCCTAATTATTTACTGTTAATGATTCTGGGTTTGTAAGTGTATATGTGTTATAGTACTCATGTAATAGTACAACATCATACCAATTTTGAGCTTTAACCTACATATAACAAGAAGTTATAGAGGCTCAAAGTCACTGTCAGAGCTGTTCTTGGGTTTCTGGGTAACCCAGAACAGTGATCATGGTCGGTCAACGATCTTGTGGCCTTAATAACTTTCAATCTGTGTGATAGATTCGTATTTTGATTGTTGTATTATGTAGTCTATGTACCAAGGTACATATATGTTACACTTGTTTTGACAAAGTAAGATCCTAAGGTCTAGATTTATGTTGATTAAAGTGCAGCCAAAGACTGTTCTTCGTGTTCTTCAATTTTCTGGATAACCCAGAAAACGCAGTTATGCTCGGTTAATGCTATTTGACCATTAATTCTAGTAATCCTATGAATTGATTAAGCGTTTGAGTGTCATAGATATGTAGTATGTATAACAGGGTACTAATTCATAACACTTAGACATCCTAACAACAAACAGAAAGTAATTAAATAGTTGGTCAAAGTAACAGACTCAACCTGTTCTTGAGATTTCTGGGTAACCCATAAATCAGAACTTCGTGATCGTTCAACCACTTTTGACCACTTATATCTTGCAATATATGATTCTAATTGACCGGTTTTCTTTTTGAGATTAAAGACATCATGTAATACTACAAGTAGCATACAATTAACAGACCTAATTATTAACATACACGGATCTACAGGCTCTGACATTCGACTGTCAGACCTATTTTTCCAAAATTTCCAGTTTGCTTAAAACATCATTTTGATGCATCTAGATGTTATGAAAATATGTTCTATCAACTTAGCAAACTTACTAACATGTCATTACACATATCCTAACATCTAAACTACAAATTAAACACAGCATCAAAGATCTAAGTTAGAATTAGTGTTTACACATTTTCTTGCTTGATTTTGATTTCTGCATTCTGTTTCTATTCTTTCCATTACCAAGGCTTGTTTAGGTATGATATATGAGTGTTTAGGCTTAGAAATTTCATGGGTTTGCACTGATCTAGGGCTTCTATTTATAGAATTGCTAAGCTAGGGTTTTTGGTCATTATTTCACCTTCTTGCCTCTACAAAGATCTGATGTTTGATACTTGTATTGCTTGGGAGTTACAAGCATGTCATGTGCTATCTTGGGACTTGGTTTGATGAGTAGTAACCTACTTGTGAGATAGTTCATCATAATTAGTAGCTTAATTATGCCCTAATCATCTTTAATCTTGACTAGGGTTTTGGTTTTTATGATTAGTGTTGTTTAATGATGTTTATTAGCACCTAATTGAAGTTTAATAATCATGGTTAGACTTTAAGATAACCTAACTAGGGTTTAGTCTAACCAATTAGGTTTAGGGTTTATAAATTTAGGGTTAAGGTTTCTAGATTTTGATATTAGGGTTCCTAACTTAGATTTTACACAAATCCAAACAAGCAAGACAAAGCGTTTTGTCAGTGTAAGCACGACCAAGCATATTGTCAAAATACATATGCCTAAAAGTACATTTTTGGAACAAAAATTTTAATCACGACGTGTAAAGCACATCAAATTTCGAATGAAAATTTATTTGACTTAATTGTTTAACATAGTATATAATAACACAAAACACTTTCAGAATGGAGAGATTTTATTATATTATACTGAATTTACATAACCGAGTCTTATTAGGGTTTTGGGGTTTCACAAGCTGGGTACTATCAAAGATTTATCCAAGATTTTTGTAAGATAGCAACCCTGCTGACCAATTTAACGAGGAAGACAATGAAGTTTGTTTGGACGAAAAAATGTGAAGAAAGTTTTCAGGAATTGAAGAAGAGAATGAGCGAGGCACCTGTATTATCATTGTCGGTTGATGCGGGAGGCTTCGTGGTGTATAGTGATGCATCACACAAGGGACTTGGTTGTGTGCGAATGCAACATAACAAGGTCATTGCGTATGCATCACAACAGTTTAAGGATTACGAAAAACGAGTATCACATTCTTAACTTTTGTTCTTGCTATTCAAAGCATAAATTGTTCAAGTTTATTGTCCCAAATGATTTTTCTAACTCTTTTGGATGTAATACTTTGTATATATAATGTCTATTTAATTATATATTGTTGATATTCAATCTTTGACTTAAGTATCATTGTTCAATCTTATATTATCACGTTGAACCCTCGAATAGCTAATGAATCATTATTGATTGAACTAATCCACAATTGATGAGTATTTTAAAATTCTAGAATCACTGTTAAGCTATCCCAACCTAAACTTTCTTTTTTGTGAAAATCCTAAAGTCAAACTGAGATGAACAACCCTAATATAGGAGATTATGTACGCGTTAACGTTTAGATGTTTGTGCATAATACATGGTGCGAAGGGCTGATCCCCCTAAGTACGAAAGTAAAGGTCTGTATAGTTTAATGACTGTTAAAGGTTAAAGTAGATATACTTAATAACCTTGGGACATAGTTTATGGTCTTAAAGACCCTCAGATATAAACCTCGAACTTATTTACTAATCTTGACCCAAAGAACAAGTTCTTAATTATTCGGTAATCATTGCTTACTCCTATGTTATTGCTTTTGTCATCATTATATTAGTGAACAATTGTTTGCTCACTCTTGCATTTAACACTGCAGCTAAAATTGAGAAAGTTGATGAACCGCATTCTAGCAAAGGCAATGGCAAGATGCCCAAATGATGAAGACCTATTTGGTTTTATTTAGTATAATTCTGTTGTGAGACTTATTATATTTTGTGATGTATTCCGCAGACTTATGTAATAGTTTAAGGTTAGATTACCAGGGATTGTTTTAAGTTTATGTAACCCTTTAATGGGGAAGATTATTGTTTAAGTTATTTAAGTTGTCTTTATCCTTGATTATGGGTAGTTAAATGTAATTATTTTGGATAGTGAGCACCAAATCCTATGGGAATGAAGTACCCGGATTTAGGGGTGTCACATATATCTTGTCATGCATCGAGTGTCAAGTAATCTTTATCGTGCTCATTCCATTACATTTCATAAACAAGACAAAGAGTGGCATCTATGGACACTCAAAATTACGCTTTCCTTGGACTAACCTTGTAGGAGGAATTTCTCATAGGAGACAACCCTGAGGGAGGGCAGAAGAATCATTTCAACCCAGAGAAAACCCCGTGAAGAAATAAAAGTGAAACGATTCTCGGACATGATGTGGTCCGAATAAGGATCGTAAAGGTGAGAATGTGGCCATAAGAAGTCACCACATCAATCATTGGACTGCAGACTCTCTAAGACGAGCCAATTGATGACCCTTGGGAATCGGAAGATACCCTTAAGATAATTACATCATCTTCCCAAACTCCGATTCAATCAGACTCGATCTTATTTCACAGCCTTTAGCATAATCTTTCTAAGATTTTTTGGTACGGAGCTCAACTTTCCCCGAACCGACACAGAAGGAACGAACTTCGAGGTGGCGGGGCCCATAAGACCCAGCCGTAGGTGCCTACGGCTGGTTCCCCAGCCTTTAACAAGTTGCCAACAGCTTATTTGAAAAAGAAAAGAAGAGATGTTAGAGAAAGAAATGAGTTCTAGATAGATAAAGGCTCGGATCTTGCATATTTAAACCATATTTGAGTTGTTTGATCTCATATTTTTTACATCTTTTGTGTCTATAGTGATATAGATCAATCCTAAGCCAAAAGAAGCCTTTTTCTTTGCTCCCCAAGGTGAAAAAGCGAATCTTTAGCTATTTCCTTTCTATATCTTGTTCAATATACTAGATCTATTCCATATATTGTTTATATCTAGTTAGACTTGTTGTTTTACATATATATTGTGTAGTAGTTTATAGATCTAGAGATTTTATCGGTTATTTTGTGCATATATTGTTAGAAACCAAATCCTTGGACTAGATCTAGCCAGATCTAGCCCTTTAACCGGTATGGAGCTGTGACACCCCCAAATTCAGGTACTTCATTTCCACCGAATTTGGTGCTCACTATCAAAATAATTACATCTAACTACCAATAATAAAGGATAAAACATTAAATAACTTAAACAATAATCTTTCCCATCAAAGGGTTACATCATCTCATAAACAATCCCAGGTAATCTAACCTTAAATTATTACATCAGTTTGCGAAAAACATCATAAAAATAAAACAAGTCTTTAACATAATCAATTAAAATAAAATTCTCATATGTCTTCAACACTTGGACATTTTGCCCTTTCCTTTACTAGTAGATGGTTCATCAACTTTCTCAGCTTTAGCTGCAGTGTTAAATGCAAGAGTGAGCAAACAATTGCTCACTGACATAAAGAGTAGTAATAACAACATGAGAATGAACAAAGGATGCTGAACAATAATGAACTTGTTCTACGAATCAGAAATAGAAAGCAAGTTCGAACTTAAATATCTGAGGGTCATAGGACCACGAACCATGTCTCTGGTATTTAGGTATTATTACCTTAACCTTAACAGTCATTAGTCTATACAGACTCTTCTTAACGTACTTAGGGGGATCAGCCCTTTGTACCATGTATTGTGCATAAACATCTAAACGTTACACGTACAAAATCCCCTATGTTAGGGTTGTTCGTCTCAGTTTGAATTTAGAATTTCCGTACTAAAGAAAGTTTAGTTTGGAACTAGCTTATTAGTGTTTCTAGAATTTTAGAACACTACTCAATTATAGATTAGCTCAATCAATAAGAGTTTACTTACTACTTGAAGGTTTAATACAAAAGTGTATAACTGAACAAGGCTATCAAAGTCAAAGATCGGATATCAACAATATAATTGAACAAACATGATACACATGCAAAGTGCTATATCCAAAAGAGTTAGAACAATCTCATTTGAATCAATGCATTAGAACAATATATGCTTAGAATAATAATATCCGGATTTATAAAATAAAACTCGATCGAGATAACGAATTAGGTTACAAGAGCTTGTACAACATACGCAAGATAGATTAGGCTTGCTCAATAAAAAGAGGTAAGGTTTAGAAACCCACATTCAATATGAAAAGAATGAAGTTAGAAAGCTTGCTCAATGTAAAGAGTTAAGGTTTAGAAACTTGCTAGGTATGTAAGCTACACAAGTGTAAAATATTCTCCAATTACCCTACATATCATTGGAATCGTAATAACAATTAGTTTTATGAATATTAGCTTTAGGGTTTAAACCATCATTTAGGTCACAACCCTAACCTAGCACCTAACCATGTAGGTTAACATACTTAACGAATCTGAAATCTCATTACGATACAACATAACTTAATCGTTCATCTCTAACTTGAAAACATCACATTCGGTTTCATTTCATAACTTATTTAAATAATTATTTAAAACCTTTACACTTTGTATTACAACACATTACAATATATTATTATAGTTTATATTATGTCTTAACATCATTAACATGCATACTTAACCAACACAAGTCCATTACACATGACCTACAAATAAGCAGACTTCACTGTCTCAGACCAGAGTATAGCGCAGCTGCGCCGTTTCTGGTCTTGGCATCGGTGCAGCTGCGCTAGTGCACAGACAGAACCAGAAATGCAGCAACAGTGTTCTATTTTTAGCCCAATAAACACGAATTTCACCCACAAAACAGTGAAATTAACACAAACAATTGATATAAGACTATCATAAACATGATTGCTAACATATTCATCAACATAGAATAATTTAACAACAACTTTAACTAATTTAATTCTTTAAATTTCATGTTTTCTCATGAAAACTCTATTTTTGACACCTTTAGCGAATTTGATCGCCACGAATTCGTTTCTTAATCAATTGACACGATTCGAACTATGCCATTTTCGTTTCTTATCATACTAATATAATCCAATAATAAGTCACAGATTACAACACCTATAGAGCATCAAATTTCGTACTTTCTAAAGCAATATCACTTGAACATATCACTATTATTTCAATTCCCTCCTACAATCCAATTTTACTTGTTTGGTTATTCCAATAACACTCAAATATGGTGACTAACAGATTCTACCAAACTATATGTACACATATATACAATCATTCATCGAGACTTAATAGTTTACAGAAACTTTTCACAGAGAACTCAAAACATAAAAATTAGAACTACAATATACCTTAATCCTTGTTTATTGAAGCAATTGATATGTAGTGGCTTCAATTCCTTCCACAGCAAAACCCTCAATCTCTTAGTAATTCTCTTTGTGTTTTTTTTCTCTCTTCTTTTAAGCTCTCTCTCCCTCTCAACTCTGCTCTTCAGCCTTAGGAGAAAAATAAGACGCAAAGTATGAAATAACCCAACTGATAATCGTGGTTATCAGTTAAGAAAACCAATGGGCGTACGTTAAAATAAGCCAAAGGCCACAAGGCCTCGTTTGCCTACCCCCTATTTCCCAAACTAAATTATTTTAATAATCTTTATATTATATAGTTTCATGTCACGCCATTAAATTAATTTAAGTAACTCATACTTATAATTATAATAATTATACTAATTATAGTTCCCATTGTAACATACTTAATAAATCTTTACAGATCTAATTTAGTTAATAAATTAGATCAAAACAACATTTTATTTAATTTAATTATTTTCCTAAATTAAATTATTCAGATAAAATTATCATTATTCAATTTAACTAACATTAATCAATTTAGTTATTAAATTAATTCACTATAATTCATCAATTATATATTTTCCTCAATAAATAAACTATTTAAAATATTTATTTAATTCAATAAATATTTAAATTAAATTATAAATTTCTTGATCGTTACAGGAGCTCGAAGCCTAACCTATATGCTAGATCAATTTAGATATATGGTAGATCTTGTCGTTTTAATGCTTTCGGTCAGTCCCGGTCACCCCGTAGAGCCCTAGATTTATATCTAGAGGTGAGGGAGTCCTAATGGCTCGTGATAGGGATTCAAATAGATGAATCACCTAATATCGGGTCTAGGATATCTTGTATATATGTGTTTAAGTATATTAATGTGAGCCTAGGAATCCCGGGGTCGAGATCTAGCAACTGGATCTTGACTAGATTCACATGATGGACTTTTTCATTTACAAAGTAATGTTTAAATAACGTGAAATCATTGTACATGTAATATTGGATCTTAAAACGAGTTCAAGGGGTTCATCCCGAGAAGTCAGATTTAAGATCCCGTGATAGTAAAAATTATGATTGTGGGTGTTCGGGTTCGTCGAGATGGCTTACATGCCTGATGATGACCCGACACTTTTTGGCATTTTCTTTCATGCATTATTACCCATAAAAATGATTTTCAAATCAAAACAGCAAAGAGCTTCTATAAAAATAAAGCATTTTCGGGTAGATTTACTTAGGATAAATAAATGGAAGTATCAAAGGACCTCAATTCTTATTTGACGAAGGATTTGAAAACCATATTTTCCAAAATTTCATTGCTATATATTATGTTCTAAAAAATGAACTTTTATATAAGTTGAATCCTTCATGCATAGGCACAAAGAGGTACAACACTACTTTCAGAATAACATCATAAACTTAAGGATTAATAATCGAACGTATCAAAGGATCTGGACTCCTATTTGACAAAGGATTTGAAAACCTTTTTTTCTCAAACGTCATTTCAATATATTTTTGTCTAAAATTAACTTTTCCTTAAATCAAATCCTTTGTGAATAGGTCCAAAGAGGTACAGAACTACTTTCAAATAACTCAAGATAAGGCGAATAAACTTTAAAATCAAAGCACTGAGCACAATAAAATACTTTCACACACACACACACACATACACTTTATGCTTAGGAAATCAATAAAACGTAGTAATCGTGTTTTCACGGAAGTCGGGGGGTGCCTAACATCTTCCATCCGCTTAAGCAAGACCCCAAAGTCTATGAATCTCGGGTTTCTAGACCAATGTTACGGAGTCACATATTGGGCCATATTACTAAAACTTTCAAAATCCATATGAGTTAGTACATCCTTTTGAACGTATACCTATCTCATTCAACCCAATTATCAAAATCAATCTTTTCAAATTTGTCGACAATCATGTCGGTCTTTTCCTAAAATATCACCCTTTAAATAAATTAATCGACATACAGAATTACAAAGGGTAGAAACTAAACAAAAAATAAGGAACCGAAAACTCCCCGACATCGACAGACCACTAGTCTGCGGGTGATATGTTGTGCCAATTCTATGAGTTACCCCATATTTAGTTAAGAGAGCTAAAAAATACTCGTTGCAGACATGGCTCCCCACATCGCTGATAATTGCCCTTGTCATGTTAAACCTTGTGAAGATATTTTTCTGAAAAAAGATTTAAAACTACCTTAGCATCATTAGTCAGCAAAGTAGTTGCCTCAACCTATTTGGAAACATAGTCCACAACCAATAAGATATACAAGTTGCTGAAAGATGACAGAATAGGCCCCATGAATCGATTCCCCATACATCAAATACTTTGACTTCCAAGATCGTGTTTAGAGGCATTTCATGATGCTTGGAAATATTACCCACCCTTTGACACTTATCACACTTTTGAACGAAATGGTGGGCGTCTTTGAACAACGTGGGCAAGTAGAATCCTACTTGTAATACCTTAACAACTCTCATATCACTCCAATAATATCCTCCATATAATGAATCATGGCAATGATGTAAGATACTCTCAGTTTTGATTTATGGAACACATCATCTTATCATCCGATGTGCACATTACTTGAATAGAAATGGGAAATCATCAAGCCAGAACCCCAACAACAGCACTGGGTAATCATCAACCAGACCCTCGGCAACAACACCGAGAAATGATCAAATCAATCTCCGGAGACAACCTCAGAATATCAAACCAACCTTTGGTGATAACCCTGAAGCATCAAATCAATCCGCGGAGACAACGCTGAGTAAAAAAAAATTAGTTGTGATCAAATCTCGAAGACAATCCCAAAGGATAGCCAAAAGCATCGTTATCCCTAGAGACAACTTCCGAAAGGACAAAATAGCCATTTTGAGAAGTCAATTTCAACAAACATAAAATAGGTGCAAATAGGGTCACAAAGAACCATTACAGCATTTTCGAGCGCAAACTACGCAAAACAGCTCAATGGACTACCTGAGAAGACCCAAAGATGCCATTTTGGTCATGGACCCATATTCTTGGATTTGAAAAAGGACTAGCCCTATGTCATTACGTAGCTCTCGAAGAGATCTTTCTAAAATGGTATGGCATATCCCCATCGGATTCCCGGATTGTAAGTTACAAGCGATTCAGCGGACTGCACGTCGACCAGGATTGCAAGTACTTCGAGGCGGCGGGACCCACTAGGCCCTTTCGCAGGTGTACCTGTGGAAGGCGTGGCTTTATATGCAAGCTCGCCAGCAGCTTGTTTAAGAAGAAGAAGAAAAAAATAAACAAAGAGAGAAAGAGAGAGAGAGAAAGAGGAAAAATAGAGAGATTTCGCCCAGAAATCACTCGAAAGGTTTTTTTAAACCTGTAAATCTCACTTGTAAGCTTTCCTATACATATCTATTGAAACATATCAAGTTTCAACCGGTGGAAATCGAGTTTAAGGGCGTCAAAAGCCGTTCGATATCCCTTTTAGTGCAAGGCTGTAAGATTTCTTCAAAATTTCATTTTTTTTCTTACTTATATTCCTATATATGAGTCATATATATGTATATTAGTTAGTTTTCCAGTTAAATATCGATATTTTAATTTTCCTTGTGATATTATATATATATATATATATACCAATTAATCTAGCCTGGATTGTCAATCTGTGGCTTTTTCTAGCTTTATTATATACTCCATCCGTCCCAGGATAAAAGTCTTTATTACTATTTCAAGTAGTTCCAACTTAAATGTCTACTTACCTTAAATGATCTATTATTTACAATAATTTAACTATAATACCCTTATTGTTAATTGTTATATTTTTATTCTTTATGCATATTTATGGAGCATCACTAGTAATGTGCAGAAAACTATATAGAGAATTTAAATATTTTGTCATTTTATCATCTTTCTTAATATGCGCAAAAGGTCAACCAGGACTTTTATCCTGGGACAGAGAGAGTATATATATATATATATATATATATATATATATATATATATATATATATATATATATATAGTGAATCATTGTAATTAAATATCGATTGTTAATGTTCATTTGATGTGAATCTATAATATTCAAAGTTTGTTGACTAGATTTATCTAATTCTAACCATATCTAGCTTTTAACCGGTTTAAAAGTTGTAAAACTTGAACCGTTAAGCTATAATGGCTAAGATTTAGTTAAATCTAGTTTTCTTTCTAGGTTGTAAATATTTAGCAACCACGCGACGCTAGATCTGTATCTAGAGGAAGCTGAAAGCTTTGGCTACGCGCATGTAAGGATTTAACTAATAAATCTCTTGTTTTGCAACGTCTCGAGTTAAATATGCATTTTATTTTAGTATATTCATAGTGCAAGTTTTAAATATTCATGTGAGCCTAGGAACTATAAAGGTTTGATGATTCAATCAATGGATCTAGATCCGGTTCTGAAAATACACTTGCTTAAGTTGTAAATGCTAGCTTGCAAATCTATGTACTTGTAAATATAGGACTTAAAATGGTTATCCGGATTTAAGGTCCCCGTAATAGTGGAAAATCTTATGTGTGGTGCTCGGACATACTTTGATGGCTTTCATGCCCATAAGGAGCCCGACACTTATATATATATATATATATATATATATATATATATATATATATATATATATATATATATATATTAGTTTTTTAAAATTTCTTCGCATCTTGAGAATAAAATTAGAATAAGTCGAATACAGAATAAAATGGAAGTATTGAAAGCCTCAATTACTATGTGAGCATAAGGGTGTGAAAACCTGTTGTCAAAACATCATTTTATATGCCTTGTATTAAAATTGAACTTATATACAAGTCAAACACTTTGTATATAGGTACAAAAGAGACGTAACACTACTTCCAAACAAAGCACTTAGGCCCAATTAATTGCAAAGCACACACACACACATACACACAAATTAGGGAATCAAAAAAGCGCGGTAACTAACAGAGTTCTAACACCCCCCCCCTCGCTTAATCAAGCTCCCGAACTCTATGAATCTCGATTTCCAGACCAATTAAATAGAGTCCAATAATTGGACCATATTGCAAAACCTTTCAAAACTCGGTTGAGTTGGTAAAACCATTTTACTCATACCAACTGGCGGCTCTGTCTAATTCGAACTAATAAAATCAAATCTTCTCAAATCGTCGACATTATATGTCGGCCTTTTTCTTGAAAATCTCACCCTTCAGATCAAACCAAATTCACATAGAAAACATAAAGGGTAAGAAACACATTAGGAAGATGGAGATCAAAAATCTTTCTGGCATCGACAGGTGGCGACTCTGCTGGGGACAGTAGAGGGCTTAAGCCGCATTTCAATCTTTTTTGATTCTCTTCTATGTGCATGTGTGTGACATGACGTCTTTACATTGAATGGATGTGAATGTCTCTTTTACCACACTTTGTATTAGTGCTTCGCACAATGTCATCATTTTACATGTGGTAAGGTGCGATGAATTTATGTTGTGTGGTCCCTCCATTAGGAGGCAATCCCGTCGGTTGCTCATTACTGGACTCAAGAGGAGACTACTCTTGTGAGGCTCAGGAAAGGCGCCACTCAGATCCGCTCCAATTGAAAGATTAGATTAACATCCCATATAGTAGATTGCGATGATCTGGGAACCTTTATGCCGAAAAGCCCGTGAGAGTAACCCTATGATAGGTCAGCCTCTGATAAACCAAACACGAAGGGAAGTCTCTGCATGCGTTCCCTCTTTCAATACATGTTCTATCTTGTCAAATATCAAATATTGTAAATATTAATTCTTTCCCAAATTCATTGTCAATTATCAAGTCTTGTCATGATATCCTGTCATCAAAACAACTGACATCTGTTTTGCAGGAAAATAGTTAGAAACTTCTAAAACTTACACATTGCATAAGCATGCATACTGTTCGGGTTTATCAAGACTAAACTACCTACTTCTATTGCAGGTAAGATTGGTCCCATCACCAGATCCAAATTTAAGAAGGAAAAAAGCCTACCTAGCAACATGGAAGAAAGTACCCAACAGGGGTCAAGTTTCGTGTCTCAGGAAGAATTTGAGGGAATCAAAAATCAGATAGCAGAATTAGCTATCTTATTAAAAGAACATAGCAAAAGTACTTATGGTAAGCAAGTACCCACTCAACCAGAGTCCTCCGAACAAGGTGGAAGTTAGAGTACTGACAAGAAAAAGGAAACACAAATTTTGGAACCTCAAAATAATGAAAAAACCAACAAAACCCCTGAAATCATCCGTCTTAATGAAGATCGAGATATTGGTAACATCCGAAAGAAAGTCCAGTAAATGGAAGAAACCATCCGAACAATCAAAGGGATTAAAGTATATAGGAGTGTTAATTACTCAGACCTCTATATTTTTCCCAGAGCTTGGTATCTAAACAAGTTCAAAATTTTATATTTTGAGAAATATGACAGATTGGGATATCCTTACACTCATTTGAAAATGTTCATTAGAGAACTTGGATCCTATGCAGAGGATGAAAAGCTGAGAATACAATTATTTCAGAAAAAGTTCGACTGGAGAAGGCCGAGCTTGGTATGCCCGACTAGATAATTCCAAAATTCATAGCTGAGAAGGGCTAGTCCATGCTTTTCCTAAATCAATACAGCTTCCAATCAATAATGGCTCTAGACAGATATCGAATAACCAAAGTTAAAAAGCAGAATACTGAGTTATTCAGAGAATATGCCCAAAGATGGAGACGTCTGGCTGCTCAAGTCATCCCATCAATGACAGAAACTGAGACGGTAATGACCTTCATCGACATACAAGAAGCTCCGTTCTATGAGAGATTCCTAGCAGGCATAAGAAAACCACTCTAAAAAATGATCAAACGCGAAGAGATGGTTGAGATGGGATTGAAGTCTGGAACATTAAAGACCTTACTGCATTAGAAGCCGTGGCTGAGCACACCTAGGCTGGAAATTATGGGAATAATCCTCGAAGAGTTTATAAATAGAAAGAAGAGGATGTATCTTTGGTACTGCAAGGTCAAATTCAGAGAGGCAACCAAAACTTGCCCATTCAAAGGAAAAATTATTCCCATTTTTAAACCTCTACACAACCTTCAAATCCTCTATTTCAAAAAGCCGAAGAAGTTAAACTTCAAAGAAAATTTACACCCTTAGGGGACTCACTTGAGAATATTCTCAAGCTTTTGACAACACAGAAGAAAATTGCTCAGCTCCTTCCCCCAACAAATCCAAGTGGGAAGATTTTTTACCCAAGCAAGAAATATGTGTATCATTCTGGGGCTCCAGACCATGACACCCAAGAATGTTGGTCTTTGAAGCACAAAATTCAGGACCTAATAGATAGTGGTGAGATCGTGGTAACAAAACAAGCCCAGCCGCATGTTCAAGATATATCTTTATCGCAACACAATGAGGACGAAGTTAACATGATCAGTACATGGAGTGGGGAAAGTTCTAAGTACCTCAAGTATGTATGTGACTTTCCCCAGACAAGAAAGGATAGCTATGAAAAATGGGATTACTCAGAATTCCAGTTTATGATAGAATGAGAAATGAAGTCTATCAAAGAACAGATTCATCAACTGGCAGAACTGATTGTATACCAGCACCAAATGACTCAACAATTGATCAGTCAATGGCAAAAAAATCTCTTCTCCATTATAACAAGGGATCAGCAACGATTCCAAGAGAGTGAAACTTTGGAAGAAAAACTTACAAGGAAAGCTAGATCCCATGCTTGTTAAGAGTATGCGGATAAAAGAAAGTTCACTCCTTTAGGTCAACCGATGGAGGAGATACTACATATGTTGATCAATGAAAAGAAGATCACAGAACAGTTACCCCCAATCAATCCCCGTTCCAAGAGGTTTGATGCCAATACCACTCCAATATAACACAAAAAGTTATTGGGCACTTCTTCACCTGATCCAGAATATGATTGACAGCGGTGACCTGCAAATGGTAAATAGCGATAGTAATTTGCGTGAAAAAAATTGAATATTTCCTCTTGGAACATAGAGATGGAGGGAAATGGTTTCAGACATTTCCTTAAAAAAGGATGCAACTGTCATACCCCTGATAATTCAAGGAATGGGGGATAAATGAGGAAAGAACCCTTTGAAAGTAGTTGCACCAAAACCATTGATGTTTCTATTCAGGTCCTAATTTCCCTTAATCAGCTTGTAAAGAGTCCCATAGACTTATAGGAAAAATAAGGGATAAACATCAAATGACACTGCGGTGATATCAAAGGAAAACCCGTTGTATCTACCTCAGTGAGTGATAAAGCCAGTCACTAAAATTAAGGGGAAAGTGCCTAAGGAGAAAATTAAAGAATTCCTCAGCCAAATGGGGCATAATAAAGCCAAGATAGAACATAGATTAAGGGTGGCACCTCAACAGATATCCATTCTGTATTTGATCTTGTCTTCTAAAGATCATCGCAAAATTTTAATACAAGTGTTAGAAGAAGCGCACTTACAAAAGGCAGTGGATAAAAAAAATTCCGGTCATTTGATAGGTCACATTTTCAATAGTAATGTGATATCTTTCACTGATGATGATATACCGATGGAAGGAACTGGTCATTGCAAGTTATTTCACATAGTAGTGATATCCTCTGAGTATTTGATAAGAGTATTAGTAGATGGAGGATCATCCTTAAAAATTTGTCCATATGAAACTTTGGAAAGAATGAAGATCAATCCAAGTCGAATCCGGAGCAGCCACATAGTCATAAGAGCCTTTGACGGGTCTCATTGAAATGCAGTAAGAGAAATTGAACTTCCAGTGGAGATCGGTCCACATACCTTCTACATATCCTTTCAAGTGTTGAATATCACCGCAGGATATAATCTGTGGTTGGGAAGACCGTGGATTCATATGGCAGGAGCAGTCCCATCCACCTTTCACCAACAAGTAAAGTATATCATCAATGGCAATTTGGTCACTGTCAATGCCAACCCAAAATATCATGTCTATGTAAAAGTTGACATGCCTTTGATCAACCTCAATGAAGGAGTTGAGCCAGCCAGTTTTCAAGCCTTTAAAGTGAGCAACACTCACTATCAACCTATTGGGGCTCCATCCTTAAAGCCAAAGATTTCTTCCAGAGTGATGTCTGTTGGAAAAGAAATGATGTCTTTGGATTTTTATCCCGGTAAAGGGCTAGGAAAGAATTAACAAGGGATCAACTATCCAATCCAAATACCTAGTCAAATAAGAAGGGTTGGATTAAGCTATAGATCCAATCACAAGAACTTGTACAAACATCAGCCGGTTCAGGCATCCACCATTTTAGTACCAGATCTCACAGATGCAAGATTTATGAAGCCAACAAGAAAAATCCCTGTGGTTGTATCAATAATGTTAATTCCTGAGGTTAATCCGGATAGTGAAAAGAAAATCAAGTTTCCTGTTAAGGAAAACAAGGAAAGGAATGAAAGGTTCCTGTAAGAACTGCAAGATCGGTTATCAAAGATGCATTTTCTGGCACATACTGAGGATCTGAACGGGGATATCCCAGATGATGACTATTCAAAAGATCAAATCCTAACCCCTCACATAAATAGGGCTAAGGAGAACCGTTCAAGAAAAGTACTGACTCTGATGTGAGTTCAGTCATGATCATTATCAAAGAGGAGGAGGATATCAACCACCCCTTCATTATAGTTGTCAACAAAGATTTGACCCTGGATAACTAAAGTAACACTCCTTGCATCTGTCGTAAATGGTAAAAGGGCAGGAAGTCCATCTACCCTGATGTGTAGATATTATATACTGCTTACTTTTGTTGCATAGTACCAGCAGTTACTTTTGTCATTAATACTTTTTATTATTAAGCAGTTTCATATAATAAGTGAAAGCATTTTGTTTTCAGGACTCCAAACTTGGATTTGTTCTATTGGTCCACCTCCTTACTATTCATGCCATAGCCACCAAGTAAATCACTTTACTTGACCACCAAGTGGCTGACCCATATGGCCCTTTGGGTCCCACATGGGTTGCCCCATGGGTTTTACCCATGTGGTGATCCATCGGTTCGATCCGTTATTTGGTTTCTTGATTTGGGCTTTAGAATCAATTTATATTGGGCCTATCTTGGGCTTGATTTAATAACACATTGGGCTTGACATAATCCAAGTCCAATTAGAAGTGACAACGTCCAATTACTAAAGTCCATTAAGAACTATTTGTATTCTACTCATACAATTCTCATATTCTCCTCGTATACTATTCGTACGATATTCGTATTATATGTCGTAATAATCTTCATACTATACTCGTATAATAACTAGAATCATACTTGTATATCTTACGTATAATAACCATAATCATTATACATAGTCATTTAATTCTCGAAACTAACTTTTTTTAACCCTTAGGTTTTAAGTCCGCAGACAAAAACTTCGTTTGCCATAACTGAAATATTATTGGATATTCCATCTCGTTTTAGAATTTTATCATTACGCGTTTCTCGAAAATTCATAATTAATCCCCGAGCAAAAATGGATGAATAATATTTTTACAGAAACTTCTCGAAAAGATTCCATTTTTGCCTTAGAAATTCATAAAAATTAATCCTAGCACATAGCCATAATCCTAATCACATCCGCACATTCTAGGTCATAGAACGACCTTCAAACAGCTTAATCACATAAATAAATAATTAAATTCATTTAATTCAAATAATCAAATAAAAATTTAATTCACATAAAATTTGATTTTTCTTGGGCGTTAGATATTCTTATTGCGCAAGTTTTTTAACTCTACTTTTATTGAGCATGTATCAGAACCTTTGTATTCATACAAGTTCTCGAACTCTATTCGTTCATTATTTACGAGTATATTATTGTTGTCTTTATTTGATCCATATATGATCAAGATTTATTCTGTTCGTTATTAGCTAAGTTTGGTTATGCAACTATCTTCACTTGGATAATTGTTATATTTGAACAAGTGTTGATATATACTTATCGAATTTCGGTATGTATACATAATTAAAAGTTGTCTAAGCTATTTGACTCGACTAGACATAGTTTGAAATATATCGTTGAACATGATTGAACATTATTGTCGTTGAACTGAATTGTTTTGGTTCGAACTCCAGACTGAGTATGAACATCCCGAAATGGGGAAACTTTTGTGCGCCAAAGGCGGATATGATGAATGAAAATATCGTTCTAACATGTAGTGTTGATCAATACAGGGTATAACGGGCTGATCACCCTCCGTGCCCGTAAGTCATGACGGTTTACAGATGAATTTCTGTATAACCTTTTCAAAAATTGAAAATAAAAGTTCATGGTCTATTGATCGCTCAGCATTCATAGTCAGTACGTAGTTTAAAAAATGTAAATTATTTGATATGTTGTTCAGTATTGTTTCAGTTTGCTTCATAACTATTGATTCATTGTAGAAGTATAGTTCAAAGAAAACATTTATTTCTTTCAGCTAATATTTATTATTTGCTATTACTTGCTGGACAATTAAATGCTCATTCTTGCTTTAAATTTAAATATTTTCAGTTAAGCTTGATCGACCAGAAGGTTCCGATAAGGACAAAGGGAAGGGAAAGTTGAAGGGCTAGGTTATAAATTGTTATTTGTAATAACTGTAGTTATGATAATTTACTATTTATCATATAATGAATTACTTGAAGGTTATCGTAACTAGGGAAGTAGACAACTTTGATATAATACTTTTACTTAATTAATATATTAAGTAGTTTGAATGAATGTTATCGTTGAGCACCAAGTATGGGTTTCAAGTACCCGAATTTGGGAGAGTCACAACATGGTATCAAAGCTTTAGCTTAGAAACCTTAGGTGGGGGATACCTTAGGCTATAACCTTAGGATAGAGGGAAGCGTTGAAAACACAAATAACTCAAATAGAGTTTAAAGAAGATGAATTAAATAAATTCATCGTAAAAGGAAATAAAAAGTAACTTATATAAAACTATTAGTTGTAGTGTGTATATAGTATGTATTAGGTACTAATCAAGGCAATTTATGTGTAGATGTCAGGCGAAAAAGGATTCGGATACTCTTAGATCATAAAGAAACAACAAATCACTCCAACCGAGCCATTATCAAAGCCAATAGCTGAAATAGAGGCTCACATTGAAAACAACCTTGATGAGGTGATTATTTTGGAAAATGTAATACCGGACCCATAAACGGTGGTACTAACATATAGTGATTCGGACACGAAAGTTGGAGTTGATCAAGCATCAACGGAAGTGTAGAATCTGCTAACAAGGTTTTTTCTCTAGAAAAGTTGTGGGAAATAGAAAGACTATTAAATAGTCAATTACAGAAGGCATTAATCAATATAATGGAAGAACATGATAAGCTAAAGATCCAAATTAATCAGAGGAGAGCCAAAAGTAGCATATCGTGTGCAGCTCCAAGCAGGAAGGGGAAAAGAAAGATGACTAATAGTGATATAGGAAATTCTGATTATAACTAAGGGAACTTTAAAAGAATAGGAAAGTGTACAAACTATAAAAGGAAACATAAAGACGTATGCAGGAAAGGGGAAAATGTATGTTACAATTGCGGACATGAGGGACATATCTCTCCTCATTGTCCCAATCCAATCCAAGGTGTATGTTTTTTTGTGGGTTGTTAGGTCATCAGGTGAAAGGTTGTCCAAGATCAGGAGAAGGTGTAGGAAATAATTAGGATTACAATTATTTAAATATGTATGTTCAATGATGTGTATATGATATGTATGTGTGTGTAATATAATACTCTCCACTTTTGTATAAGTTGTAGCAGCGAATGCCAACTTTTGTGGTCACAAAGGGATAGCGGATGTGTTAGGTTTGTAAGATTCATGAACGCAATTAAATTGCACAAAATAAGCGGAAACGTGGTAAAATAGAGTTTTAAAATTTTACAAACCATATACCCAGATCATCCTTTATACACAATTATTAATTAAACGAAAATATGAAGAACAAGAATTATACCCTTGAAGATTCGAACTTCCTCAAGTACAAGTTCACCTCCAATCCTTTTCGCATTCAACTTGAATCCACCGAGTTTGGTTCCTTTCTTTGATCAATGTTCGCCACCCAAGTGTTTGGCCTCTAGAGGTGATCCACCAAAGAAAAAAAATATTTAAGATGGGTATTTGACAAAACCCTAGTTTTTCTATCTCTCATAAAAAAGGGTGTACTCTCCCAACTAATAGAATTACGTATTCATGTATTTTGTAAAAGTGTCAACCACCCTCAGTCATAATAAAACTCCTCTTATTTATAGATGTGGGCAACCCTCCTTAACAATTAAGGAATTGAGTTTTATTTTAATTAATTAAACTCCTTTAATTAATTAGGCTCCCAATCTTATTAGAAATAATTAATTAAATTCTTTTAATTAATTAGCCTCCTAATCTTATTAGGATATATGAAAGTATTTTTATTAATTAATTCTCAAACTCCTTTAGGAATTAAATAGTAATAATAGTAGTAATAATAATAATAAGACTCCTCTTATTAATATTTCTAAAATATTAAATAATAAATATTAAGCTATTTAATTTATTGTATTACCATAGATTAAATTAAATATACTTAACTTATTATTACGATTATGTCATTAACTTCTTAAATAATTATTCTTCCTTTTATGATGTGACCCTTTAAGTTCTCCATATTAAACCGATTGTAAATAAGTCAATTAGAATAATTCTAATCTTATTTAAATAAATAAATTAAACTATTAATTTATTTAAATAAATAATATTTATTCTACAATAGAGATAAGCCTCCCTAGCGATCAACGACTTTTCAGATAATATAGATTTCAACATTCAGCATAAAAGAACCTTTGAGTAAATAGTTACCGTACAATTCAATCATTCCACCATACAATGTCCTAATTAAATATAAAACATGGAATTACTATCAAGTCTTATTTTATTTAATTATATGTATTTCGATCCTTAAATGCACAACTCCAAATAATACAAATTAGAAACTCTTTTATAATTTCATTATGCCTTGGCCAAGGACTACTGAGTTGTCATTTATTGAATCACATAAGATATTTCTCTTCTTTTACTAGAAGTGGTAGATTCTTTATTGATTATACATTATCTCCAAGTACAACTTATTATACCCAATCATATCCTTTGATATACCCTAAGGGACTTAAGAAATAAGTCAAAGTATAACTCATCATACACAAGATACTATGATGATCTCAAATCCAAGGATCACTTGTACTACTATCACTACAGGAATTCCTATTGACAAGTAAGTAAAACCCCATTAGGTATTCTTTAGCGAGCCACGTTCAGTGAACTTATTCTCTAATAAGTACCTACATACTTGCTTTAGTGTCTCCACACAAATAATCATGAGATCAATCATCCTCATCCAATGAGCAAGCAACGTATGTACCAATCTATCCAGATTCACTAATCCCCAATTTAGTAATCCAACGATTGGGAACTATTTTAGTTTTAAACTTTTTAAAAATTTAGATCTCATTAGAATGATCATCATCATTATTCTAAAAGCATTGCTTTAAACTATGGCTTTATCACAGATTAAAAAATAGCATTATGTAGATAATTAAAAGTCTTTAATAAATTAATACTTTTTATTAATAATTAAATAAGATTGTTACAAAGTATATGATTTATCAACAAACATGATTGACTTGTGTGCATACTACTTTCAATCTCCCACTTGCACTAAATTCAATCGTCATGGTATCTCATACCCTTCTTCTCTAAGTGACGATTATCCTACTGTTGGATAAGATTTAGTTAATGAATATGTAATATTGTTCTTGAGAGTCCAATATCTTTATAGTGATTTTCCATCTTTTAACGATTCTTATAATCAAATAAAAGTGCCACAGCACATGTATAGATCCAAGATGAGACATAGAAACTATTCCTAGTTCTGTAATGAACTTTTCATCCAAACAATCAACTTGCAGCTTCATTTATAGCTATATACTTTGTCTTTATCACTAAACTAACAACTCTTTGCTATTTGAAACATTTCTAATTCACTGCACCACTGTTCAAGGTAACGCTTTACCTTAAAGTGAATTTTTTGTTGTCCTGGTCTGTCTAAAAAAACTTGAGTCTGTTAAGCCCTCCAGTTTTAATTTAGGTCCACCATAAATTTTAATCGCATCCTTAGTGTCGATTAAGTACTTTAAGATGTTTTTCAATGCCTTACAGTGATCTTCTCCAGAATATGACTGATCAACATCAGGTCTCGTATATTTCATTGTATACATGATTGTCACTCATGCGATCTCTCTTTTCAGGAGTCTATAGGGACTATTAAGAGAGATATACTACATAGCTCATCAACATGAGACATCTCTTAGAGTTTACCATGCTAAACGACTTTAGCATCAAATGAATATACGTTCCTTGGGTTAAGCCGAGCATCTTCTTAAATCTATCTTTATAGATTTGTATCCCCAATTACGATACTCTTTCCAAATAATTCATAGAAAACTTTATCTTTACTGACTGTAGCATTGGTATGCCATTCCTTATCCGTAGTATATCAACATATAATACTAAAAATGTCACGACGCTCTGACTGACCCTTTTGTACACACTAGGTTCATTCTTGTTTTTGATAAAATCAAACTCTTTTGATTGTCTCATCAAAACGAATGTTCCATATTTGAGAAGCTTGCTTCAATTCATTTCTCTGAGTGTCTACAACTCTTCCATCATCGCATGTAACTGGATCATCATCTTCTATGATGTGTACCTCATCGTCATCATCTATGATGAATCTATACATCCTAGGTATCTTCGGTACTATTCTAGATTTACAATTCGGTTGTGGAACAATAGGTCTATCTACAAGTTCCTCTTATTTGACTTATAGTGTTTTGTGGTTCTTGAACTCTTTAAGATCTATTATCCACCCACTAACCCCTTTAATGATTAGCATCTTTATCATAGAAGGTATCATGCTTCGCAACAAACACCTTTTGCTAAGTAGGATTATAGAACATATACCCTAAATTTAGTTTAGGATGTCCCACAAATCTGTACTTGTCAAATCTTGTCCCAAGCTTATCCTTTGAAACCTTTTTCACATAAGTTGGACAACCCCTTATCTTGGAATCCTCCCTTTCCATAACTCTTATAGAGTCTTATGGTCAAATTTTGAGGTTACCTTTTTCGTAGATATGCAGCCATTTTTAGGGCATGACCCCAGAAGGATATTGGAATGTCGATAAAATAATTATAGACCGCACAATGTCCAATAAGGTATAATTTTTCTTTCAGATACATCAATCAATTATTGCGTATCAGGAGGCATTCATTATGAGAAAACCATTTGAGATGATCTAGAAACTCATTGCACAAGTATTCCTTCCTTGATCCGATCAAAGAATCCTAATACTTTGCCAATTTGTTTCACTTCTGAATTCTTTGAACCTTTCAAATAATTCACACTTGTATTTCAGCAAATACACACATTCAACTTATTATACCAAAACATATCCTTTAATATACCTTAAGGGTCTTAAGGAATAAGTCAAAGTATAACTCATTATACACAAGATACTATGATGATCTCAAGTCCAAGGATCACTTGTACTACTATCACTACATGAATTCCTATTGACAAGCAAGTAAAACTCCATTAGGTATTCCTTAGCGAGCCACGTTCAGTGAACTTATTCTCTAATAAGTACCTACATACTTGCTTCAGTGTCTCCACACAAATGATCATGAGATCAATCATCCTCATCCAATGAGCAAGTAACGTATGTACCAATCTATTCGGATTCACTAATCCCTAATTTAGTAATCTAGCGATTGGGAACTATTTTAGTTTTAAGCTTTCTAAGAATTTAGATCTCATTAGAATGATCATCATCATTATTATAAAAGCATTGTTTAAAACTATGGGTTTATCACAGATTAAAAAATAGCATTATGTAGATAATTAAAAGCCTTTAATAAATTAATACTTTTTATTAATAATTGAATAAGATTGTTACAAAGTATATGCTTTATCATCAAACATGATTGGCTTGTGTGCATACTAATTTCAGGATGTTTATAGCAATATGTGTAATACTATGTAAAGTACTATGAATTAGTTGAATGAATATGAATATATGTTTGATTAAGGAAATAAGTTTTGTATTAAGATATTAGGTATCTATCTGATAATTGGTTAATACAGTAAACCATGTTTTTCAAAATTCAATATTTTGAGTTCATGATTATTTGAGTGTGAAATTATGTGTTACATGTTAACACTTATACGATAAGGCTTAGAATGTAAAATAATAAAGAATAATTTCTGGTTTTTATTAACCAGATAATGCCGCCAAGAAGACAAAACTGAAATCAAAGAGCAGAAGAATTTGTCAACAATGCTGGAGGACAACAAGACCCAATGTAGAATTTTCTTAATATGTTAGCTCAAGCTATGCAGGATGGAATACCAGCCGCAGGAAATCAGCAAGACAATCGATTGGCGAACTTTAAAGACTTCAAGGCAGTAGGACCCCCAAAGTTTAGAGGGACAACTAACCCTATAGAAGCCCAAACTTGGATAAAGGAGATATAAAAGGCTTTTGTGATTGCTAGGGTAGCGGAGGAGCAAAAGACGGTTTTTGCTACCTATATGATGAAAGAGGATGCAAATTTCTGGTCGGAGGAAAATCAAACTAGAGCCGGAGAAGGAGAGGTGACATGGACCAGGTTTAAAGAATTGTTCTTCGAGAATTATTTCTCGTCCAGTATGTTGGATAGGATGGAGGTGAGGTTTTAGGAGTTAAAGCAAGAAAATATGATAGTTTCGGAGTACGCCATAAAGTTTAATGAATTAGCTAGATTCTCTCCACACCAAGTGGATATGGAAGCAAGGAAAGCAAGAAAGTTTGAGCTAGGCTTAAAACCCTGGCTCTACAATAAGGTGGTGGTATTGCAGATTAATACTTTTGCATCACTCTTGAAAAGGCTATCATAGCCGAAGAAGGAAGTGAGGCCATGAGTCTCTATAACAAGAAAAAGAAGAATAAGGTTAGGGTTGAGGGAGCTGTCAAGGTGGAAGGAAGTAGTGGAAGTGGGAGTGGAAAAAGGAAATGGAACAATTTCGAGAATACCGAAAATATGCAAGGAGGTATAAGGAAGCAAGTTGTGCAGTGTGGAAATTGTGGGAAAATTCACTCGGGTGAGTGTTTGAAGGGAAATTTTTTATGTTTGAAGTATGGGCAGGAGGGACACATCTCTCCTAACTTCCCTAATCCAAGGAAGAATAGTAGGTGTTTCATTTGTGGATCAACGGAGCATAAGGTGAGGGATTGTCCAAAAAGGAGAATTGATGGGGGAAGTGTGAATGCGAGAAAAAGCGGTGGAACATTAGCAATAACTGGTCCAACTCCACCAAACAAAACAACTAAATCGACCGCAAGGACCTTCAATATAACGGTTCAAGATACGGTAACAGTCGGTGATGGAATTTTAGGTATGAATCTGATCAACGATTTTAATATATATGCCTGATTCGGATATAACCTATTTCCTTTACCGCAAGTCTGTTAAGATAAGTACGTTTACGTCAGGAACCCTTGGACATAGGCATACGAAAGATAATTTCTGAAAAAGATATATATTATAATAATTCGTTAATAAAAGAATTTTTGAAGGAGGAATTTGAGTTCCATTAGGATCTACCATAATTGGTGCAAGCAGACCATAAGTAATGGATCAAGACGTGCAGTAGTTCTGGATTTGTAACACGAAGTCCTATAAGGAGGGGACAATGTAGTAATTCAATAACAAATTTAATAAATAAAAATCTAAGGATAAACATCAAAATTAAACGTAAGGTAATGGTGATTCCGGGGACAGAATCCTTATAAGGAGGGGAGAATGTAAAGGCCGAGATTTTTTAGACAATTATATCTATATTTTTACAAATAATTTTTTTGTTTATTATTATTTTATTCATTATTATGAATATTGGTATCAGTAATAATTTTTGGAAAACACGTGATATGAATTAAGTATGTTAGTCAATTTAATAAGTTGACTAAGAAATGAAAGTTACGATGGATATTGTTCAAAACCCTAATTTGGATTTTGAATAAGGATTTGAATATTAATACGATATTGATTGTATTTCAGTATGATAATTATGTACTATATGTGTGTAATGTTAATTGTAAATCAGTTATACCGTAACATTAGAAAACCCTAATGTTAAATTGCTAAACCCTAATTTAAAATTTAAATAGGAATTTAAGAATGATAAGTAATTATGTTTATGTGATTAAAGAGATATGTTATTGTTTGTAAACCTAATTAGGGAAACCCTAACGATTAGTTAGAAACCCTAATTGTTAAGTTAGAAACTTTAAACCCTAATCAAAAACCCTAAACCCTAATTTTCAAATCCTAAGTGGTGATTAGCAAACCCTAATTGTGATTATCAAACCCTAAGGGTTACGAGTTAAGGGAAGTATATGAAATGACCAAACTACCCTTAAAATTATAAGGAAAATGACCAAATTACCCTTTTATATGCGAAATGACCAAAATACCCCTTTACTTATGTTTTAAGTAAAAGATTCAGCAAATCTAGTGAGTCACCAAGCCAAGATTATCCCATCTGCTCTAAATTTTCCCAATCAGCCAAATCATGCCACCTTGCAACATCCTTATACATTGAATCAATGATTTGGAAACTTACAAGTTCAGAAAAACCTTTACTTTATGTTCATAAGCTAGCCAGCTATATCTCTCTCTCCTAGACCCCGAAATTTCTTAAGGAAATCAGTCAAAAGTTAAGTGAGATTCATTCCATACACTAACCAATAACCAATCAAATGGCAGAAATCAAATTGTGCTCAAGAAGGTATAAACCCTAACCCTAGCTTAGATCTAGTATGCTTAGGTAGATTCTGTGTTTTTATGTTTATATATGTGCTATAATATGTTATTTTATGATCTATGATGATAAACCATGGATCAATAACATTTAAATGCAAGAAAATCAAGATTTAAGAAACTGCCAAGAACTCTAAAAATGAGGTTTGATAATCAAATGTCAGAGCCTCTAGATCATTTTATGTTAATTGTTTGAGTCTATAAGTGTATCATTGATATAGTATTTCATGAGGAGAGTAGACTGGAAGTGGAATCAAGTCCATACCATGTCTAGATCTCAAGTTATTAATGGTCAAACGTGGTTGACCAATCATGCAAAATTGGTTCTGGAAAACCTAGAAACCCAGAATGCTCTCTGACAAGCTTTTGCAGAGGCTAGATCTTTCATGTGTTAAGTTGTTACGCTAAGAAAGTGTATAGCTTTTATACTCTGACATATGGACTACCAAACCATGACACTAGAACACCATGAACATCAACATGATCAAAGTTATTGATGGTCAAATATGGGTTGACCAAACTGCACTTATGAATTTTTGGAAATTCCAGAAATCTTCATGAACAAGTTCTGGAAGGTATTTTGACCAAACCAGATCTTGCTTCTGTTATGTTGATAAGCTTGATAAGTGTAACACTTTTGAACATTGACGTGTATACTATAAAAGTGTGACAATGGATTACCTAGAACTTGTCCAGAATCCAAGTTATTAAAGCCCAAAAGTGATCTTCAAGATGTGTTGTAGTTTGACCCTGAACATTATTGGTACATGTAGTATTACATCAATACTACATAACCAATACACCCATATGCCCAAAAACATCTTGAACAAGAAATTATAACTGGTCAAACTAAGCACCTAAGAAACTGAGTTTGAATGTTCTAGAAGGCTCAAGAACACCTATAGTGACATTTTTTGTCACAATAGGCTCCTTTAGCAACAGTTTTATTAAAAATAAATTATTTAATTAAAAAAATTAGAAAAAAATAAAAAATAATTATGAAAAATTCATAATTAATTTGTAAAAATTATTTTAAGGCATAAAAATTGACTTTTAATAATTTGAGATATATTTCATAAATATTTTAATATTAATGATATTTAATTTATTTAATAATTATATTAAATAAATTACTTAAAAATAATTTTAATATTTTATAAATAATTTGAAAATATATTAAAGTGTTAGAAAATATTTTAAGTTATTTTAAATGACTTTTAAATATTTTGGTATGAATTTCATTAATAATTTAATATTAATAATAATAAATTTATTTAATAATTATATTAAATAAATTATGGAAAAATAGTTTTAATGTTTTAAAAATCATATAAAAATGATTTAAAGGTTTAAAAATATTTTAAGCTATAAAACATAGCTTTTAATATTTTGACATGAAATAAATTAAAATTTTAATATTAATGGTAATTATTTAAATATAATTTTAATACTTTAAAAATCATTTAAAGGGGATATTAATGTTTTAAGTTATAATAAATAACTTTTAATGTTTTGACATGGATATCATTAATATTTTAATTATTTAAATATTAATGATAATGAGATTAGTTAATAATTAAATCATTTAAAAATGATATTAATGTTTGAAAAATCATGATAAATGATAATACTTATTTAAAAATTATTACGAGCTTCTGAAAAATATTATAAATGATAATTAAATTATCTCAAATAATATTGAAGCTTTTAAATAGAGTTTAATTGAAAATAAACTTGATAATTATCCGATAAAGTTGTAGGTATACCAAATTGTTCTGAATTTAATCCGGACCTACATAGTTTGATTGATAAATGGTTGCATATGTTCTAATGACTGATATAAATATGTGGCAATGTGTTTAAGTTATGAGATGACTGCAAATAGCAGTATTATATGTTATGACGTATTATTCTAATCGAAAGAATAATCTTATTAATGATAGGTCTTTGTATAAAAGATAGAACTAAGTTGTGTAGCAGTAAGAAGCAAATCAGGCAAGTATCTGAAACTTTGCATTTACTTTATGCAATGAACATGTGTAAGCAAGTTTCTGAACTATATTCTTATTGTGAAAATTTCTTAACTTTACTTTTATTGAGCATGTATATGAACCTTTGTATTCATGCAAGTTCTCGAATTCTATTCGTTCATTATTTACCAGTATATTATTACTGTCTATATTTGATCCATATATGATCAAGATTTATCCTGTTCGTTATTAGCTAAGTTTGGTTATACAAGTGTCCTCACTTGGATAATTGTTGTATTTGAACAAGTGTTGATACATACTTATCGAATTTTGGTATGTATACATAATTAAAAGTTGTCTAAGCTATTTGACTCGGCTAGACATAGTTTGAAATATATCGTTGAACATGATTTAACATTATTGTTGTCCAACTGAATTGTTTTGGTTCGGATTCCAGACTGGGTATGAACATCCCGAAATGGGGAAACTTTTGTGTGCCAAAGGCGGATATGATGAATGAAAATAGCGCTCTAACATGTAGTGTTGATCAATACAGGGCATAACAGGCTGATAACCCTCCGTGCCCCTAAGTCATGACGGTTTATAGATGAATTTTTGTACAACCTTTTCAACAATTAAAAATAAAATTTCATGGTCTATTGACCGCTCAGCATTCATGGTCAGTACGTAGTTTCAAAAATGTAAATTATTTGATATGTTGTTCAGTATTGTTTCAGTTTACTTCACAACTATTGATTCGTTGTAGAAGTATAGTTCAAAGAAAATATTTATTTCTTTAAGCTAATATTTATTATTTGCTATTACTTGATGAGCAATTAAATGCTTATTCTTGCTTTAAATTTAAATATTTTCAGTTAAGCTTGATTGATCAGAAGGTTCTGGCAAGGACAAAGGGAAGGGAAAGCTGAAGGGCTAGGTTAAAAATTGTTATTTGTAATAACTGTAGTTATGATAATTTACTATTTATCATGTAATGAATTACTTAAAGGTTATCGTAACGGGAGAAGTAGACAACCTTGATATAATACTTTTACTTAATTAATACATTAAATAGTTTGAATGAATGTTATCGTGGAGCACCAAGTACGGGTTTCAAGTACCCGAATTTGAGGGCGTCACATTGCCAAGTCTCAACAGTGACTATAACTTTGATGTAGAACTGGACTTTGACTTGACAAGGATCGATCAAAAGGAGATAGATGACTATGACGTGCTTGAGGAAATCAAAGAATGGGTCGAAGATAAACCCAAACCAAACCTCGATCAAACTACCACAGTCAATATTGAAACCTCAGAAAATCCTAAAGAAATCCAAATAGGCAATGTCCTTATCCCAAACCAAAGAACAGACTTCATTGAACTCCTAACTTAGTTCCAAGATGTCTTTACATGGTCACATGAAGACATGGTCTGCCTATCTACTGACATTGTCATTCATTGATTGCCCATTAAAGAGGGATTCAAGCCATTTAAATAGAAACTCAGGAGGCTAAGACCTAAATGGAGTTTGAAGGTCAAAGAAGAAGTTGTCAAGCTATTCAAAGTAGGTATTATCATGGTATCAACCTACCCTGAATGGTTGTCCAATATAGTTCTCGTGCCTAAGCCCCCGGAGGGAAGGTACGCGTATGCATAGATTATTGGGATTTGAACAAGGCATGTCTCAAAGATGACTTCCCAGTACCTTTCATCCACATACTGATAGTTAACACAACGTAATATGGCATGTACTCATTTGTTGACTATAACAATCCAGAATTTTTATTGTAATTTCAATTATTTATTCAAGTAAATAAATATTTTAATTAATTTGATTTGATTATTTATTAGTTAGATATATAATTTATGAGTTGGGTGAAATTAACTTAATTAAGGTAAAATTTTAATTAAGTTGATAATTTGGTATTTTAAAGCTAATTAAAATAAAAGAGTGATGAATTAATTTTATGAAATAATATTCTAATTTAATTTAATAATTAGATTAAAGAGTCGATAAGGATTAAATGAATGGTTATAATGTTTCTTTAATTTAATTTAGTAATTAAAGTGATGTGTTAATTTATTAAATAAAATTATAATGAAAATTATAATTTTGTGGCAATGTGATTATGTGACAAATGGATTTAATAAGTTGTTATTAGTTTAACTTAATTGAATAAAATGTGACAATAAACTATATAATAAATGTGTTATGAAAATAAATTAAAAGAGTTTTAATTTGGTTTTACCAAACAAAGCCTTAGAACTTTTGAAATTCTTATTTTAATCTTATTTTTGTCAAACAAGGCCTAAGGAATGATTAAGTCATTATTTTAACGTATTTTGCCTAACAAGCCTTATGACTTTTGAATTTTAAAACTGATAAAAATTTTAATTGTGTAACTGATGTTTAATTAGACGTATTAAGTTGTCAGTTTTTCTTTTACGTATTATTAGTTTATCCTATTTACAAAGAAGGAATAGAAGAAAGAAAGAACAAAGAAGAACTAGAGAGAAAAGAGAGAGTTTGAGAGAGAGATTGGTGAGAAGAAGTTTTGGTAATAAAAGTCTGGCTATCATCTTCTAATTAACCTAACTAAGAAAGCAAAGGTATAATCCTATCCCTATCTTCAAAATTGTGAAAATTTCTTTGTAAAAATTTGTGTGAAGGATGAATTGTTTGTTATGTAGTTTTTATATGTTATTTGGTTGATATAAATTTTTTCATGGGTTTATAGATGATTTAAAGTAAATTGATTCATGTAATATGTTTTAATATGGAGAAAATCATATTACAAAAAATTTATATTGATATATGTTTGATATGGCTTAATTTAGAATAAAAATTGGTACTCAATTCATAGTATAAACCATAAATTGACTATTGATTGTAAAAATAAATGCATAAACGAAAACAAAGTAATTGAAACTAACTATTTCGGTTGAAAAACGAATTCACAATGATTAATTTCGCTAAGAATGTCAAAAATAAAGAAATAGTAAAAACAGTGAATTTAGATGTATTAAATTTGATGTTTATATTGTTTATATGATTAAAAACATGTTAGAAACCTTAAGTAATGTTTCTGTGAAGTTTATGTAAATTATATGTTAGAAGAATTGGTTCCTCGCGAACACTATCTACCTGGAACTGTACTTCGGCGCTGCAACGCCGTTCCACAGTACATTTCCAGCGCTGCAGCGCCACTTTAGCTTCTGTTGGTGTGTACCGGCGCCGGTTATATGAGTAAACAGGAGCGCTGCAGCGCCAAGTCAACGTTATACCGTCAGTTATAGGCCTTTTTCTCGCTTTGTAGCGCCAGCTCAGCGCCGCAGCGCCATTCCCAATGCAAACTGCGGCGCTACAGCGCTAGTTAGAAGTATTGGCCAAAAAAAATATTTTAATTATACAATTCTATAATTATTGATAAAGTGTAATGTTATGACTGATAAAATGTGATTTCTGATATATTGTGGTGTTATAGTATCAAGTATGTGAATATTATTAGCGATTAATAAATTATGTGATAAATTAAAGAGTTATGGTTTAACCAAATAGTTGAACCTAAGACTACAAGTCGTACATAAAATAGATACTTAATTATGTACTGAGTAAATATAGTAACTAATTATGTCATGATGACATGTGTATAGGATATTGAGAATCAAGTATACGGTTTAGCTTACACGCAAGATAATTTTTCAAACCCCAATCTTTATTTGAGTTGTCCCATCTTACTTACAATTTAGCAAGTCTTAATCGTTACATTCATGTAAGTTAATAAACCTTTGCTATTTTATTATTCAATAAAGTTTACTTTTCACTATCATGCTATACTTTTAAGATTTCATAAGTTACTTAATCTTTTATTAAGCTTTTGAATCTTATTCATGTTATATGATGCAAACCATTGAACAAAGTTCCTAAATTATTTCCTTATTGTCAACGAATGTAACCTTAGCTTATTATTATTGTTCAAGCAAGGTTTATTTTACTTTTCAACACTTTCCAGTATTCCTAATGCATGATTTTGATGCATGATGTTTAATCACTTATAACTCATGGTTATTTCATATTTCGTTGTTATTGAATCCTTGAATAGTAGTTATAATTTTGATTCAACTAATCCTTAGTTGATGTTCGTAGAACTCTAAATTACCTTGAAACTTATCCAAACCAAACTTACTTTGGTGCGGACTTGTATTCTAAAAACTGAGATGTACAACCCTACTGTAGGGGATAATTTACGCGAAGCGTTTAGACATTTGTGTACAATACATGGTACGAAGGGCTGATCCCCCTACGTACGGGAAGTCCCTACAGTCTCATGACTGTTTAGGTTTAAGTTGACAAAATACTTATAACCTTGGACATAGTTCGTGGTCTTGTGACCCTTAGATATATTTCAAATTCTATTTTCAGTTTTTGATTATCATTGATAGAGAATATTTTTCAGTTCTATTGAGCCTATTCATTGGTAGTTATTATGTTGTTATTATTCATTGTTGTTTCAAGTGAGCACTTGTTTTGCTCACTCTTGCTTATATAACCATTACAGCTAAAGTTGAGAAGGTCGATGAACCAACCACTAGTAAAGGGAAAGGAAAGATGAACAAGTGTTGAAGACTTTGTAAATCTGTTGATTTTTATATTGTCAGACTTTGTTTTAATTGTTGAGATGTAATTACTTAATTTCCGCATTTGATGAATGTTTAAGGTTAGACAACCTGGGAGATTTTATTGGACTTATTGATGTAACCTTTTAGTGGGAATGTTTATTGTTTAGATTTTAGCATATTTGGATAGTTAGAAATGAATGTTTTGACAGTGAACACCAAATCTTGTGAGAATGAAGTACCCAAATTTGGGGGTGTCACTTTGACTACTTCACTGGGTATCACCAAATCATGGTTTCCGAAGAGGATAGAGAGAAAACAAAGAGATAGAGGTTTATGCGGATGATATCATCGTCAAGTCCTTATCAATGCTAGTGCTACGTATCAACGAGGTATGACGGCTCTATTTCATAACATGATGCACAAAGAGATAGAGGTTTATGTGGATGATATCATTGTCAAGTCCAAAAAGGAAGATGACCACGTCGACCATCTCAGAAAGCTATTCAACCGACTTCACAAATACAACTTGAAGCTGAATCCAACCAAGTGTGCCTTTTGTGTCAAATTCGGCAAGTTATTGGGATTTCTGGTAAGTAACAGAGGCATTGAGCTGAATCTCGCTAAGATTAAAGCCATCACTGAGATGCATGTACCCCAAATAGAAAAAGAGATATGGGGATTCCTTGGGAGAATCAATTTCATAAGCAGATTCATCTCTCAACTCACTGCAACTTGTGAGCCCATCTTCAAGCTGTTGAGGAAAAATTCCTCCAGAAAGCGGAATGAGGACTGTCAAAAGGCCTTCCTCACTATTAAGAAACAACTAATTGAAGCCCCTATTTTGGTGCCTCCAAGAGACAAGAGTCGCCTATCGACGTCGGGATTTTTAATTGTCCATTTTCGTTACTTGTTCTTTGGTGTTCTCATTTTAGGTGAGATTTGTTTGAAAAAACAAGTGAAAAAGGTCCGACATGTATAATGTCGACGATGGACTGTTAAGAGTCGCCAGTTGGTTTTTTAAATGGTTGTACCAACACAATCGAGAAAAGGTTTGCACATTGACCCAGTGATGTGACACTGCTAATCGGGTCGGTGAAACCGAGATTCATTAGGGTCCGGGGACTTGGTTATGCGGAGGGAAGGTGTTAGGCACCCCCCGACATCCGTGTTACCACGGTGACCGCCTCTTTTCAAGAAACTGTTATCTGAATGTGTGTGTGTGTGGGTCAATGTGGTGTTATTTGGAAGAAGTGCGAGGGTTCGTTCGCACTTTAATGTAAAAATTTATTTTTAAGCAAAATATGGCAGTGATGTTTTATAAAAAGAGGTTTTTTCAAACCCTGATGCTCAATAGTAATTGAGACCTTTTACACTTCCATTTTATTCCGTATTCGGCTGGATTGATTTTATTTGACAGATGCGAAGCATCCGTACGAAAATACTGTACAAAAAGGTGCTGAATTCCTCGTGGGTATGAAAACTATCTGAGGAAATCCAAACATCACAGATATATTTACAAGCTGCTTACAGCTGAAAAGGTCCATCACGGGAACCGAATCTAGATTCAGGGGACTGAATCTGTGATCACATGATTCCTAGGCTCACATGATGCCGCAATTGATATAAATGCAGTAAGCAGGTATATATATATATATATATATATATATATATATATATATATATATATATATATATATATATATACACATACATACATAATCACCAACCACGAAGCACGTCCATGGGGGATCAGAAAATATAAATAAAGCTGTAAAAGCTATCAACCGCCATGGAGGAAGCTCCAGGCGGGACGATATGTACAGAAAGCTGTAAAAATGATCAACCACCACGAAGTAAACTCCAGGTGGGACGAAATGTACAGAAAGTTGTAAAAACGGTCAACCACCACGAAGTAAACTCCAGGTGGGACGAAATGTAAATATATATATATATATATATATATATATATATATATATATATATATATATATATATATATATATATATAAGTATATAAACGCACCGGATGTAAAATCCAGGCTCATCGAACAGAGTTCGACCACAGTTAATATATATAAGTATATATATATTAAAGCACGTAAACGCTCCGGATGTAAAATTCGGTCTCATCGAACAGAGTTCGACCACAGATAATATATATATATATATATATATATATATATATATATAAGGTAAACGCTCCAGACCGAAGTCTAGGCTCATCGAACAGAGTTTGACACGCAGTTCATATATATATATATATATATATATATATATATATATATATATATATATATATATATACAGACTGGAATGAAACCACGGACCGAAGTCCGGGCAAAAGCAAGCAACACGACTCTCAACGTGTAGAAGGGTGTGTGCAAAGATGAAGAGACGGACTCTAAAGTATGTGAGAAGGCTTACAGTGGGCTGCTAAAGAAGACTTCTATATCTTTAGAGTGGGTAAACACAGACTTTTGTAGGTACAAAAGGGCTATATATGAGCTCACAAGTGTTTAAAAGGGGAAAGTACACTGCATGGGATGAGTGCAGAGCAAATTGGGCAGGGCTTCCTCGCTGTCTCCTCTTGCAAAATGGCCACCCCAAGCCCTTTATTTATAGAGGATGGAGCCGCATGTATACCTGCTGCTGGGCCGCAGGTGAACCTGCTGCTGCCCGGGGTGCCCCAGGCAGTGTGGGTCCCACCGTGTCGAAGTACGTACACTCGGACAATGCGCTGTTCGCTCGGTCACTCATAACTTTCAATCTGGGAGTCCGATGGAAGCGTGCAATATCATTCCGGAAAGCTCTTTTTGAGAGCTACACAATGACTTATGATTTGCCCTTTTTTAATTCTAGAAAGATGGGTCCATAACCGAAATGGCATTTTTGGGTTTCCGTCAGGCAGTCCGTTGAGTTGTTTTGCGTAGTTTGCGCTCGGAAGTTAAGATATGGTTCTTATGGAACTTCTATTGAAGTAATTTAAGTTGACATGAGTGTATTTGATGTGAGTTGAAGTTGAGTTAGCAAAATGACTATTTTTCCCCTCCCAGGGTTATCTCCAGTTTTCGCACAGTTGTAACAGTCTTTTCTCAAGGTTATCTCTGAGGTTGTCATATTGTTGACTTTGAATGTCTCTAGGGTCATCTCTGAGGTTGACTTGACCTCCCGGGATTATCTCTAGGGTTATCTCTGGAGTGTGAAAAAGACGTTTTTGCCCTCCTGCATAGTTAGTAACAGGAAAAGAAAATTTCGAGTCTACAGATGCCCCTCTTTATCATGTTCATGCAACGCAATGGAATGGACATGATAAAGATTAGTAGACACTTAAAACATGACAAAGTATTTATAATGATGCAAATCACAATGTAGTGAATGTTTATGATGAATGTGAAAATGTTTTCGCGAATCGTAATTCGTAAATCGCACATCGCATTTCGCACATCGCTTTTTGCATTTCGCATTTAGCCAAATCGCATCGCACATCGCACATCACAACTCACACATCGTATTTTGCATATCGCATTTCGCATATCGCATTTCGCAAATCGCATTTCGCAAATCGCAATGTTATGATGAATGTTTAAAATATTTTTGCAAATCACTTTACCTTTACCGATAATTGCTGATGCCTATGCTAGCGTTGACTCCAATGGTTTGGCATTTAATTGCTGATGCTTATTTGATGAAGATAAGTTGAGATGTTTTCCATATCTCTGATGGGGATGACGTACTGAAATCACCAGACCCTCATGATGTATTCGCTGGTAGTTTGCAACGGTGCCTACCTTGCTGATCGCCAAACGTTTTTGGTTCCCACTCGAACGGTGGTATACGAAGCTTTCATTGCTGAACTATTTTGATGTCGCTGAATTGATACCAATGCTCTTAGAATACTGAATCTTCCAATACCTTTGCTGAAGTAATATTCGACGAATTACTTCCCTAGATTTTGTAAGACCCCAACTTTTATAAATAAAGATGAATTTTCTATAAATATCATTTTTAAATATTATGGAGTTAATTTGATATAATGTTATAGTTGTGGGTAATATTTATAAATTTTACAAAGTATGCAAGTTGTTATATAATATTCGATTGGTCGGGGAATATTCATTTTAACAGGGAATATTCGTACAACGGCACAATCATTGGTGGACCCCACAACAAAATTATTGTCGGATTGAGAAAACGACAAAAATATTTTATTAAAAATAACGGCGGAAGTTTTACCATTGATACTGTTGAACTACTCGGTAGTAAAAGTACAGTAATACGTGTGGTTGCATAGTAGCACACGGTATTGATTATTAATGCTTATGTGAGAAGTCACTCAGTTTGATTCAATTATTGTCAGTTAATAATATGAATTATTTAGCGATAATGACGTTTTGTTTTATTCGTATTATTAACGTAATAAAACAGAAACATCTTTTTATATAAAATAAAATACTTTATTAAAGTTATTCTATAAATAGAATATATTATATTTTATTTAAAAGATTTTTCTTTAAATATGGACCGTCAGATTAAAGTAATCAATCTGGACCGTTCATGGATTAGTTACTATACATTCTATTTTTCTATAAATAGCAGCTCATTCCTTCATTATTTCTTACGAATTCACTGAACACTAGAGAAAGAGACTATAGAGAGAGAAAGAGAGGAAGAGTATTCTGCTACTTAACTACTTCCTTATTTCAGCTCTTCTTTAAAACGGTAAGGGGTGTTGTTCTTTCTTATTCATGAAGAGAACTGTTGTTATTCCATTTCTTATTATTCTGTTGGAATAGCCTGTATACGCGGTCTACCCTATACTTGGTGACATTCTTCTATTATTCTGTTGGAACATCCTGTCTGTGTATTTTACACCGGACCTGGTTCCATTTTTATTATTATTCTGTTGGAACATCCTGTCTGTGTGTTTTACACCGGACCTGGTTCCGTCTTGTTAATATTCTGTTGGAACATCCTGTCTGTGTGTTTTACACCGGACCTGGTTCCATTATTTATTATTCTGTCGGAATATCCTGTCTATGTGTTTACGCCGGACCTGGTTCTATTATTTATTATTCTGTTGGAATAACCTGTCTGTGCGGTTTATCGCATGCCGGGTGATTTCTTTTATTATTCCATTCTTTATTATACTCAGTTGGTTAAGTTTTGACTTCTATACTCCATGAAATTAGTGGAATATCCTTGATAATTACAGTTCATCCAGTATCTTTTCATGAAAATATTCTTCTAAGTATTCTTGATTTTTACTCCACAAAGCAGTATCATGTTGACAATTTGGACGTTGTTAATTCTTGGATAAATTAATTCTTGAACTTGTTTTATTGAATTCTTATATCATTGTCATCATCCTCATGTTTATAAAATGTTGAAAGTCATTTGTGGCCTGTAGTGCATAGATGGACTTGGTGTGATTATGACCAGGGATTATTCGGTATAATCATGACCGTAATGTTACAAATGATGTGGTAAAAGTCCTCATTGGCCCGTAGTGCATTGATGGACAGTTGTTGGCATGATCATGACCATTAATTTGTACACGAATATCCTTGGCCGTAGTGCAGGGGTGATTCGATGATGTGGATTATTTTATTAAGCTGAGTCCCAGCGATCACAATGTTGAAAAACCTTTTAAATCATAAAAGATAGTAGAGTTTATTTTCTAGTTGACTCTTTTAATGAATTGCTTGTTCCGCTGCAGTTAAACTTGATGTCTATTATATTTTATCAGTTTAACATTGTTGAAGGCTAATGATAATCTATTCTGCATTATCTTAGTCATAATATTTCTTACTGGGCTAGTTGAGCTCACCCTTTCTTTCACTGTTCTCTTCAGGAAATGAGAACGTAGCTGGGGCAAGTCGGGGAACGGAGTGATGGTCCGAATGATAGTATTAGTTAGTAGTCCTCACTATTCTATGTAATGGTGTGTTAATAAATGTAATGAGGACTCCTTTTGAGTATGAATACTCTCTAGAAGATAATATATGTATTCAAACTCACAGTTTATGTTTTGTCGTATTGTACACGACAGTTGTATTAGTAAGTTGTATTTGTATTCTGTACTATGTATTTGACGACCCAAGATGGGTGATGTATACCTAATTTTGGGGGCGTCACAGTTGGTATCAGAGCTTAGGGATATGATCCCTGGTTAAGATATGACAATAGACCTAGGAGGGGAGAGACGGGAAATTCCTTCGCTAGTATGACCTACCTAAGTTTATTTGCATGGTATTTAATTGGTTGGTCATAATATAAGGATAATATATGATATATCAATTAACTTTTATTTTGTAGCAGTATCTGAAAATGGCATCTGAGAATGTTGAGAATAGCAATGGAGCATAGGCGACTGTTGATTCACCACATATCAATAATCAGGATAATGTGCATCAGGAAGGTGACAATCCTCATACAAACAACAACACTGACCAGATGATGAATGATGGAATGTTCAGAAACATTATGCAGTTCATGCAACAATATGCGAGAGCGGCTCCTATCCAAAATATAGGTGGAAACACTGAAAACTCTCGGACGGTCACCGCTAAACAGTTCAAGGAGTTGGGACCACCAGAGTTTAAGGGAGAGCCAAAACCACTTATAGCGGAAACATGGATAAAGCAGATTACCAAGATATTTGATGTCTTGGGATGCTCCGAGGAGCAAAAGGTTCCCTTTGCCGCCTTTATTTTGCGAGGAGAGGTAGATTACTGGTGGAAATCGATTAAGCGTACTCAACCTGCCGCACTGAAGATGTCTTGGGAGAAGTTTCTCAAAAGTGTTCGTCACATGAAGGAGGTGGAGTTCATCAAATTGGAGCAGAATAATATGATCGTGTCGCAGTATGAGGCTAAATTTGCTGAGTTATCCCGGTTTGCGTTCTACTTGGTGGATAATGAAGAACGAATGACGCGAATGTTTTTGCGAGGTTTGAAACCTGAGATACATCAACATCTTATTTCTCATAAACTGTGTTTGTATTCAGATGTTGTGAATAGGGCTCAGTTAGTGGAGCGCGATAACGAGTCAACGCAACCAAAAGAGAGCAGTCAAAAAAATGATAATACCAGTGAGAGCAGTCATCGAAGCGGTGACAACAAGCGTGGAGGGAATCAACAGGCCAGAAATGGTAACCACTTCGGTGGTAATCAGGGCCAAAACAATAAGAATGGTCATTTCAAGAAGAGGAGATTCAACAATGATGGAAAGACGTCAGCACCAGCACCCGTTGTTAAGGAAGGAGAATGACCACCTATCATATGTTTCAAATGCGGAGGGGAGGGGCACATCAGTCCAAACTGCGCGATGCCGTCTAAAGCATGTTATAATTGTGGAAGAGAAGGTCATTTAGCTCGATTTTGTCGTTTACCAAAAATAAGTTCAGCCAAGATGGAGACACCAAAGGCCGTCCCAGAAAAGTCAAAACCGGTAGTGCAAGGGAGAGCGTTTGTTGTGACCTCCCAGAAAGCAAGGAACCCGAATGAGGTCATCACGGGTAAGCTTATCATAAACTCTAACGAAGTCTATACTTTATTTGATACCGGTTCTACCCATTCTTTTATTTCTCCTACTTGCGCTCATCGATTAAATTTGACTCCGGAGAAATTAGACTTTGATTTATCTGTTGAAACTCTATTGGGAGAAACCTTCATTACATCCACGATTTATAAGTCTTGTTTGGTTCAAGTTGGTACCCACACATTACCTGTCGATCTGATTTCATTAAAAATACTTGCATTTAACGTGATTCTAGGGATTGATTGGTTAACTACTCATCATGCAAAAATTGATTATTTTCGTAAGGTTGTTAGCTTTCATATTCCTAATCGATCTATTATGCGAATTCAAGCAACTAAACCATTAAAATCAATCGTTGTCATCTCAAGCCATAAAGCTATTCGTTTATTGAAAAATGGATGTCAAGCTTTCTTAGCTTATGTCACGGATCTAAACAAAAATACGTCAGTTTTGAATGATATTTCTATTGTTAATAAATTCCCTGACGTATTCCCTGAAGAACTTTCTGGCCTACCCCCAGAGCGTGAAATTGAATTTTGTATCGACCTTGAACCCGGTACAAAACCCATTTCCAAAGCCCCATATCGAATGGCTCCTATTGAACTTCAGGAGTTAAAGATCTAACTGCAGGAATTGTTAGACATTGGCTTTATTCGTCCTAGTACTTCTCCTTGGGGTGCTCCTGTGCTATTCGTGAAGAAGAAAAATGGAAGTATGCGACTTTGTATTGATTATCGGGAGTTGAATCATGTCACCATCAAAAATAGGCACCCATTGCCACGTATTGATGACCTGTTTGACCAGTTGCAAGGAGCACAATTCTTTTCAAAGATCGATCTTCGTTCTGGATATCATCAGCTGAAGGTTAGAACTGAGGATATTCTAAAGACGTTTTTTAGAACTCAGTACGGGCATTATGAATTCCTAGTCATGTCCTTTGGATTGACTAATGCTCCTGCTGCCTTCATGGATATGATGAACCGGGTATTCAAGGAATATTTGGATCACTTTGTGGTCGTCTTTATTGATGACATCCTTATTTATTCCAAAAGTCGTGAAGATCATGAGCAACACTTGAGGCTGGTACTCCAAAAGCTTCGTGAATACAAGCTTTATGCCAAGTTGAAGAAATGCGAGTTCTGGTTGGAGGAGGTAGCATTCCTTGGGCACGTAGTATCAAGTCGTGGAATATCGGTTGACCCGGCAAAGATTGAAGCTATTCAAAGCTGGGAGCAACCTAAATCAGTGACCGAAGTACGTAGCTTTCTTGGTTTAGCTGGTTATTATCGGAGATTCGTGGAAGGATTTTCTCGAATCGCTACTCCATTAACTCAGCTGACTCGGAAAGATACAAAGTTCGGTTGGAGCGAAGAATGTGAGAAGAGTTTTCAAGAACTCAAGAGGAGACTCATTTCAGCACCTGTTCTAACAATACCATCTGGCTCGGAGGGATTTGTCATCTACAGTGATGCTTCGAGCAAAGGGTTGGGATGCGTTCTCATGCAACATGAAAAAGTCATAGCCTATGCATCAAGACAACTCAAGGAATATGAGAGGAATTATCCTACTCATGATCTAGAGTTGGCAGCTGTTGTCTTTGCACTTAAAATTTGGAGGCATTACTTGTATGGGGAGAAGGTGGAGATCTTTACGGATCATAAAAGCCTCAAATATTTCTTCACTCAAAAGGAACTCAACATGCGACAACGACGTTGGCTTGAACTGTTGAAAGATTATGATCATACCATTCAATACCATCCTAGAAAAGCGAACGTGGTAGCTGACGCATTGAGTAGAAGATCATATGCAAGTACGAGTGCGATATTGTCAACACAAAGGCCCATTTTGTGTGACTTGCAAAGGATGGAGATAGAGTTAAAGACTCCAGGGACCCATGTGATGATGACGAATATACGAGTAGAACCAACTTTAATCGATAAAGTTAAAGCTGCTCAAGCTACAGACCTGGAGCTGATGCGTATGAGGAAGAAAGTGCAAGAAGGTGCTATGCCGGAAGCAAGAATCGATGAAGAAGGAATACTTCGAGTCAACTCCAGACTTTGTGTTCCTAACAACCCTGATTTAAAGTATGAAATCATGATGGAGGCGCACAACACACCGTTTGCAATCCATCCTGGAAGTACCAAAATGTATCATGATCTTCGTCATACATTTTGGTGGAGCAATATGAAGAGAGAGATAGCGCTGTTTATCTCAAGGTGTTTAACTTGTCAACGAGTCAAAGCGGAGCATCAAGTACCAAAAGGTCCATTGCAACCACTTGAAATTCCAGAATGGAAGTGGGAGCACATTACCATGGATTTCGTTACCGGTCTTCCTAAGGTTTCTCAAGGTATAGATGCGATTTGGGTCATTGTTGATAGATTGACCAAGTCTGCACATTTCTTACCGATACGAGAAACTTATACACTTGAACGTCTTGCTCGTATGTACATAAATGAGATTGTAAGACTGGATGGTATGCCAATATCCATAGTTTCTGATCGAGACCCAAGATTCACTTCACGATTTTGGGTTAGTTTACAAAAAGCTATGGGCACAGATTTACGATTTAGTTCAGCATATCATCCTCAGACGGACGAACAATCAGAGAGGACTATTCAAACTCTAGAAGATTTATTAATACTCTGTGTCTTTGACTTCAAGGGAAGTTGGGACAAGTTCTTACAATTGGTGGAGTTTTCCTACAATAACAGTTATCAAGCAAGTATTGGCATGGCTCCATTCGAAGCATTGTATGGAAGAAAATGTCGTTCTCCAGTATGCTGGGATGAGGTGGGTGAAGCAACGTTGTTGGGACCGGAGTTGGTACGTATGACTACAGAAAAGATTCAAACGATCCGACAACGTATAAAAACCTCACAAGATCGACAAAAGAGTTATGCTGATCTTCATCGAAAGGACGTGGAATTTGATGTAGGAGATCATGTGTTCTTACGTGTTGCTCCATGGAAAGGAGTTACGAGATTTGGAAAGAGAGGAAAGCTCAATCCTCGATTCATCGGTCCATTTTTAATCCTCGATCGAGTAGGAACTGTGGCTTATAGACTCGCTTTACCGCCAAGTATGTCTCGTGTTCATAACGTTTTTCACATATCCATGTTACGCAAATATGTGGAAGACCCGAACCACATTATTGAGTTAGAACCGGACGAAATAGCGGAGGATTTGACGTATGAAGAAGTTCCTGTTCAAATCTTGGATAAGAAGGAACATATTCTACGCTCCAAGGTTATACCTCAAGTCAAAGTTTTGTGGAGAAATCACGATGTTGAGGAAATGACTTGGGAGTTAGAATCTGAAATGAAATCAAGGTATCCTTACCTCTTCGACATACCAGGTACGTACCCTAATTTCGAGGGCAAAATTTCATAAGAAGGGGAGGTTGTAAGACCCCAACTTTTATAAATAAAGATGAATTTTCTATAAATATCATTTTTGAATATTATGGAGTTAATTTGATATAATGTTATAGTTGTGGGTAATATTTATAAATTTTGCAAAGTACGCAAGTTGTTATATAATATTCGATTGGTCGGGGAATATTGTTTTAACAGGGAATATTCGTACAACGGCACAATCATTGGTGGACCCCACAACGGAATTATTGTCGGATTGAGAAAACGACAAAAATATTTTATTAAAAATAACGGCGGAAGTTTTACCATTGATACTGTTGAACTACTCGGTAAAAAGTACAGTAATACGTGTGGTTGCATAGTAGCACACGGTATTGATTATTAATGCTTATGTGAGAAGTCACTCAGTTTGATTCAATTATTGTCAGTTAATAATATGAATTATTTAGCGATAATGACGTTTTGTTTTATTCGTATTATTAACGTAATAAAACAGAAACATCTTTTTATATAAAACAAAATACTTTATTAAAGTTATTCTATAAATAGAATATATTATATTTTATTTAAAAGATTTTTCTTTAAATATGGACCGTCAGATTAAAGTAATCAATCTGGACCGTTCATGGATTAGTTACTATGCATTCTATTTTTCTATAAATAGCAGCTCATTCCTTCATTATTTCTTACGAATTCACTGAACTCTAGAGAGAGAAACTATAGAGAGAAACTATAGAGAGAGAGGAAGAGTATTCTGCTACTTAACTACTTCCTTATTTCAGCTCTTCTTTAAAACGGTAAGGGGTGTTATTCTTTCTTATTCATGAAGAGAACTGTTGTTATTCCATTTCTTATTATTCTGTTGGAATAACCTGTATACGCGGTCTACCCTATACTTGGTGACATTCTTCTATTATTCTGTTGGAACATCCTGTTTGTGTGTTTTACACCGGACCTGGTTCCGTTTTTATTATTATTCTGTTGGAACATCTTGTTTGTGTGTTTTACACCGGACCTGGTTCCGTTTTTATTATTATTCTGTTGGAACATCATGTCTGTGTTTTACACCGGACCTGGTTCCGTCTTGCTATTATTCTGTTGAAACATCCTGTCTGTGTGTTTTACACCGGACCTAGTTCTATTATTTATTATTCTGTCGGAATACCTGTCTGTGCGTTTACGCCGGACCTGGTTCCATTATTTATTATTCTGTTGGAATAACCTGTCTGTGCGGTCTATCGCATGCCGGGTGATTTCTTTTGTTATTCCATTCTTTATTGTACTCAGTTGGTTAAGTTTTGACTTCTATACTCCATGAAATTTGTGGAATATCCTTGATAATTGCGGTTCATCCAGTATCTTTTCATGAAAATATTCTTCTAAGTATTCTTGATTTTTACTCCACAAAGTAGTATCATGTTGACAATTTGGACGTTGTTAATTCTTGGATAAATTAATTTTTTGAACTTATTTTATTGAATTCTTATATCATTGTCATCATCCTCATGTTTATAAAATGTTGAAAGTCATCTGTGGCCTGTAGTGCATAGATGCACTTGGTATGATTATGACCACGGATTATTCGGTATAATCATGACCGTAATGTTATAAATGATGTGGTAAAAGTCCTCATTGGCCCGTAGTGCATTGATGGACAGTTGTTGGCATGATCATGACCATTAATGAGTACACGAATATCCTTGGCCGTAGTGCAGGGGTGATTCGATGATGTGGATTATTTTATTAAGCTGAGTCCCAACGATCACAATGTTGAAAAACCTTTTAAATCATAAAAGATAGTAGAGTTTATTTTCTACTTGACTCTTTTAATGGATTACTTGTTTCGCTGTAGTTAAACTTGATGTCTATTATATTTTATCAGTTTAACATTGTTGAAGGCTAATGATAATTTATTCTGCATTATCTTAGTCATAATATTTCTTACTGGGCTAGTTGAGCTCACCCTTTCTTTCACTGTTCTCTTCAGGAAATGAGAACGTAGCTGGGACAAGTCGGGGAACGGAGTGATGGTCCGAATGATAGTATTAGTTATTAGTCCTCACTATTCTATGTAATGGTGTGTTAATAAATGTAATGAGGACTCCTTTTGAGTATGAATACTCTCTAGAAGATAATATTTGTATTTAAACTCACAGTTTATGTTTTGTCGTATTGTACACGACAGTTGTGTTAGTAAGTTGTATTTGTATTCTGTACTATGTATCTAACGACCCAAGATGGGTGATGTATACCTAATTTTGGGGGCATCACAGATTTCACCTGATGTTACGCTAGATTGATGACAACCACCAGATGTCTCACCCTTTTTTGTGTTGATTTGGAGTTCCTTTCGCTTTTGGGGGCAGGTGCCCCATTTCCTTGAGCTTTTGATTCACAACTCGGCTGAACTGATGAGCTGAATGCCGCTAATATCCTTGGAAGGTGCAGCTCGCTATTTTGCTACCCAGATTTAAATTTCGTTGTAGAGGTCTCGATTTTTGAGAATTTTCCCCTTCTTTCGTAGGGGCACGCTTATATCGCCATGATTTATTTTAGGAGTTCTCCCCCTTCTTTTGATGAGAGGCTTATCCCGCCTTAAACTCCTTTCATTCCTTGAAATCACAAAATGCCCCAGTCCTTTCGAACGTTCTTGCCGGGGATTCATATGAGAAACTCTCTTTGTTGACCAAGTCGCTATTGAATAATATCTGAATCGCCATTGAGATGATGATAAACCATGATGATGGCACTGACTGGTGTATTTTACACTTTAGGATGGTTGATAAATGCCCTAGTGTCGAGTTGTCGTTGTTGGGGTTTCGATACAGAAACGCACAGCGGAAATTAAAATATAAAGCAATTTCGAAACCCTAAAACAGGATCCATGCGAAAAAAACAATTAATTTAGTGGTAAGAAATTATACCGATTGTAAAAGCTAGAATCGATACGGTCGAATCTCCAACGCAATTCGAACGGACTGCGTCTCTACGGTATCCACACGAACGCTCCACACGAATCATCCTACGATCTGCAGAAGAAGGAAACGCGATACTAGCCACCAAGGATGAGGATTTTAAACTATTTTTCTCTAGTCTCTCTCTAAGAGCGGCTAGGGTTTTTTTTTTATTTTGACGTAAAACCTAAAGTGACTGATATATATCATATATATAGCAGTTAGGAGGAATTAATCAAAACTTAATGTTATTAAAATCCGAATTTATATATATCTTAATTAAGTCTTACTTAATTAATATACCTATATATAAATTATCCTATTAATTTAAATTCGTGATTTAAAATTATATCAATCATATTGACATATTTAAATCTTTACAATTTAAATTAATTTCCTTTTAATTACGTTCTTTGTGTGTGACCCTTTAGGTTATTATTACGTTGGCAATAACTTTAAAATCATATTATAAAGTTATAAACGGTGAGCGGCATCTAGTAATGCATCACTGCTACCCAAGTAATAATAAGATCGATGATTCGATGCAACCTTTTTGTGACCAATGTTTCAATGTAATTTTATCCTTTTAACCTTAATATCCTAGATTAAACTCGAGTCATGGAATGTGTCATACTCTTCATAATTCAATCTGAGTTTTCTTGATCAATGAGTAAACTATATGAAACAAATCACTATTTGAGCATGGCCATGCATTTCATAGTCCTACTCAATCAAGAGGCCTATGGATATCACCTATAAAATATAGGATGGTTAAATTCCATCTAGATCACTCATATTTCTCACACGATTCACAATGAACCCAATAATCACCTTTATATTCCACCCTACTAAAGGTGACATTTGATGATATCAAAGTACATAAATTCTCGTGTAGTAATATAGCGGTTTCAGGTCGGAGGACCATTACATCATTGTCACTATGAGAATTGCTAATGACACTTCGCATAATGCTCCATATAGAATTCTCATGGTGGGTCTGTCCAGTACATCGTTCTCTAACATGTACCTATGCATTGACTTAATATCTCATATATTTATGACCAATGAGATTTGGTCATCAGTCAATCCACATACTAGTCTCAATGCATCATTGTTGTCCCATCAATAATGATACTCGACTAGGGACATTTAAGAACAATGATACTAATTGTAATTATATAATCTCATGTTCAAGTCACATACTTGAAACTATATAATTTGTATCGCTATTCTAAGAAATTTTATTATGTTAACAATTATATTACGCAGTAAATAAAACCATAATAAAATCATTTATTTATTCAATCAACAATAATATCAAATGTTAAGCAATTATATCAAATAATTGGCCTCTAGGGCATAAACTCTAACAGTCGCTGCTTCCGAGATTGCCCCCAATCTTGTCGTAAAGGATCCAATATCCGGTTGTCGCCAATTTTGAAATTGCCCCAGCCTTGCTTGTTGTCTAGGGTAGTTGCTTTGACAGATGGGCTGATAAGATGTCAAGATCGCGAGAAGATTTTACCTCTGTACCATATGATGAACTGGTAGTGAATGTGGGCTTTAATGTTGATAGCTCTTTATGGTAGAGATGTCGCTCTAGTTGAGAGAGATGATGCTCTAACTCATAGGGATACCGCTGTTGTTGAGCGGGATGAGGCTATATCTGCCCGAGATGTCGCTATTACAGATAGCACTGCAGTGAGGTCTCATACCATTGGTATCATCACAGAGATGAGCACATGTATTGATGAGCATCGCGTCACTATGTAGATGGCTGTGGAAATTTTAGGTCGCTTTGTTACCATAGGGCAGAAGTTTACATCGTTACACCCTTCTTCTGAGAAGGATGCCATTTTGAATTCAATTATGCGCATATACATTGATTTGTAGAAGGGCTTGAATTTTCTTGCACAGACTAGCTTAGCCATTTTTGTCATGTATAGTACACATTATATATATCAAACAATATTATATATGGCAGGGAAATATATGTTGATTCACTTCCCTTTTAGTTGTGCCTTGCTACTTGCTTGATGTTTGCTTGTTTCTCCAGGACTTTGTGATTTGGATGTATTTTGAACTCCTCCTTGATGGATGGATAGTGAGATGTCTCATGATTTTCAGAATGGATTGTCGATTTGTGTGTATTCCCTACCATCTTTGGTGTCTTGGGACTGATTTCTGTATGTGGCTATGGATAAGATTGGTTTTTGTTTTTTCTGTGGTAAGACCGAACCATATAAGATGGCTGCCTACGTACTCCCGTTTATTAGGGAGATCAGGTCGACGTAGTTCGCCCATGTACAGGGCGGATTGCATATGAAAAGTTTTAATCCCTTGTACGGGATAAATTGAAGGTGTGAAAGGTTTAATCCTTGGTGGGATAAACTGAAAGTGTGAAATGAAGTGAAACCAGGCTGCTGGTTTGAAAACTGTGTTTTTCCATGAGGGGCAGATGGGTAAAAAGGAAAGGCAGTATGTAGTTAGGGTTAAAGAAACTGAAATGATATGGGATCTGATGATCCAAAACTAGAATGTTCGCTTGATGGTAACCTCAGACATAGTACCATTTCACGGTGTCTGAATTGATGAGTTTCGAAAATTCATCGCCATCCATTTCCTGTAATCTGAAAGCACCTCCTGTCAATACTTCCTTGACAATAAACGGGCCTTCCCAGTTTGGGGAGAATTTTCCTTTTGACTGAGCTTGGTTATTAATGATCTTTTTCAAAACCAAGTCGTGTTGTTTGAACTGCTGTAGTCAGACTTTTCTGTTGTAAGATCTTCTTTACAATTTGAGGGTCGCTCATGTGTGGGCCACATACTTTCCCATGGATTTCATCCATAGCCTCTGAGTTTGGTCCTTATCCAAACATCTGAGGATACCTAGTATTGTATCTCTTTTGTAGAGTGCATGTTCGCTCAGGCAGAATTTTATAGTAAATTGATGGATCTGCCTTTTCTCAGTCGGGCTCGCCTCAGCGGGTGTAGATCCATCTCGTAAGTACTTCTTGATGTGTCGATACAAAGGATGCTGGATGGGAGGTAGGTCATCCGATACTTTTCAATGTAATTCCCATAGGCTGGAGCTTTTTGTTGGAAAAATGTGTGGGTTGGCATGTCTTCCTTGTCATGTATGTTGATCACAGAGGCCAAGGTTGCTAGCACACTCGCAAAATCATTCCTATTCTAAGGAATATGGAGGAAGGATTCTTCTTCAAACTCTGAAGCCATCTTTAGAACCTGCCGATGGTAAGGCAGCAACTGTAGAACTTGTTGAAGAGCTTTCTTCTTTTTACTTTTTCTTTTTTTTTTCTTTTTCTGTTTCTTTTTTTTATACATTAGATTGTGGAAAAGAGTCCTATGGCTCACTGATAGGTAACTCTGGCATTGATGAGGCCGAATGACAATCGTCCGTAGCAAAAGGTTCCCCAAGGAGTGATGAAAATAATTTTCTTACGATCTTCCTCAGCAACCACGATTTGATGGTACCTCGCAAAGCAATCAGAAAAGGAGTACATGTCGTATCGAGCTGTATTGTCAACAAGTATGTGGATGAATGGCACGGGAAAGCTGTCTATGAGGCATGCTTTATTCAAATCTCTGTAATCCACACAAACTCGCACATTCCTTCCCGGTTTCGGAACGGGGACTATGTTGGATAGCTATTCAGGGTATGTTGACACCATGATGATGCCGGCTTGAAATTGTTTCACAATTTCTTCTTCAATTTTTAACTTCCACTCAGGTTTTAATCGCCTGAGCTTCTGCCTGAGTGGCTTGAATCCCCCTTTGATGGGAAGGCGATGAATGATAATGTCCATGTATAAACCGACCATGTCTTCGTGAGACCATGCAAACACATCTTGGAATAGAGTCAATAGAGTAACCATGTCATTCCTTTGGTTTGGAGTGAGGTCCGTACCCATCTAGATTTGTTTGAGGTTTTTCGCAGTTCAAATGAGGTGGTTTGATCAAGATTTGGCTTTGGTTTGTCTTTGACCCATTCTTTGATCTCCTGAGGTATCTCATAGTCCTCTTATATTTCCATCAAATCTGAGTCCCACTTTACATCAAAGTTACAGTCCTTGTGGAGAATAGGCACCTCATCAGCAAGTACAGGCACATCTAAATTCAGCGTCCTGAAATAAAATATACTTTAACTTAGTATATAGCACTGTTCAATCACACAAAGTGTTAGCCTGTAATGACAAAAGTAACTGTTAATACTGTACAGAAAAAGTAAGTAGTTATTGCTATCTACAAGGTAGAGAGAGTTTCTTCCCTTTTTACCCTCGTCGGCAAATGCAAGAAGTGGTACTCCAATTGTCGATGGCAAAGTCTTGGTGGTCTGCAATGATGGAGGGGCTATCATAAACCTCCTTCTCCCAAATGATGACCATTACGTCTGGGTTATCATTGTCTGGGGTGTATCTGTTGTTATGCTCATCATGAATGATGATGCGTATGCCGGACATCATCTGAATGGCGTCTTGCTTGATTCTTTGTTCCTCTTCATCTAATGCGGGATCTGGAACAAAGATTTCTTTCTCCTTCACCGGTACTGGCTTGGGAAATAACATTGCCATTATATTGGTAGGCACCTTTACGGGAGGTTGTGCAGACTCGGAGCTTACAGGCGAAGCTAAACGCTGCATGGTTGAATCTGCAGGAATCTGCTGATGCTTATGAGGATTCCTGTTACTAGAGCTGGCAGAATAACCTAGTCCAGCTGTCCCAATTTTTTGGGTTAAGCGAATATGGTACTTGATACCCTGGCAATCTTTACCCAACCCTTGTCCCGGTTTATGACCCAACGACATCATTTCTTGTGTGGCCGACATTACCTCGGCAGAAATCTGGGGTTCGGGCAGTGGCGTTCCAATAGCATGGTATTGGGTATTGCTTATTTCCAAAGCATGAAAACTAATTGGCTCAACATCCTTATTGGCATTGATGAGTGGCATGTCCCCATGCTGAGGAATCTCCGGTTCAGCGTTGGCTGTGACCAGGCTATTGTTGATGATGTATTTCAACTGTTGGTGAAGAGTGGAGGGGACTGCCCCTGCCATGTGAATCCATGGTTGTCCCAAGAGCAGGTTATATCCCGAATCTATCTTGAGCACATGGAAGGATACGCAGAATGTATGAGGACCAATCTTAATTGGCAGCTCAACTACTCCGACCGAGTTACGACGGGCTACATCAAAAGCTTTGATAATGGTATGGCTACTCTGAATTTGATTGGGATTGATATTCATCTTTACCAAGGTAGAGTATGGGCAGATATTTAGAGAGGAACCTCCATCTATTAAAACTCCCGCCACCATATATCCGGAGGACAAGACCACAATGTGCAACGGTTTGCAATGACCGATCCCTTCGGGCGGTATGTCATCATCAGTGAAGGATATCACATTGTTGTTGAAAATGTGATCAACCAGATGTTGAAACTTTTCCGTATCAACTGATGTCGGTAGATAGGCTTCTTCTAAAACCTTTAACAAGACCTTCCAGTGATTCTCGGAAGTCAGGACCAAGTCTAAGATTTATATCTGTTGTGGAGCTTCTTTCAAGCTTAAAACCACCTTGGCTTCGTTATGACCCATAGTGCGGAGGAAATTTTCAATCTTCTCAGACAGGTCTGATGTCTAGTGCTGACAGTTTGGAAATTTTCATAAGTGCTACTATAGGGGGGGTACTCCGTGAAGGTTACCCGAGACCATGGGCAGGTGCCATGGGCGGTCAGTGCTGGACGTTGGGACATTGTTGGGCTCCTCTACAACAATGTCGAACATCGGATTAGGGAAGATACAGTGGATTCTCCTTCGACACTGCAGCAGTTGTATGCGAGGTGGATCCTTCACCTTCTCCATAATTCCACAGAACTGTGCGCAAGCTAACAATAGGATATTGTGCTCTGCACGGCAAGTTGATTGGCTCGGGAGCGGTCACTTCCAAAGGATTATTGATTCCCTTGAGCTGAATGACTGGCATGACAAGTGACTTGTTAACCCCGTCATTTTCAGCGGATATGACTGCTACTACACTCTTCCACTTAGTAGGACACAAATCCTCACTTACCCGTAACACAGTGTCGTTATCTGCCAGGCACAGTACGCCACTGTCGATTAAATTTTGAATAAGGTGAGTGCCCAGCATTCTTCTATATTGTGACCGCGAGATTGAGAATGATATTGACATACTCCCTCAGAGTTGTATTGTCCTGAACGGGGGTTGATTGAATGTAGAAGGGAACTAATCCTTCCTTCATTGATTAACATATGAAGGATTTCCTCCATAGGTTGGCCCAAATGTGTGAATTCCCTTTTGTTGGTAAAATCCCGACGGGCCTTAGCATTCGCTCTCTTCATCACTTTGTCTTCCAGCATTTCATTTTCTGAAAGCGAAGAGGGAATATTCATGATAATAGGTAGCAGACTGGCATGCTCCTGGCTAATTAGCTGAAGAGTCACTTGATGCTGATAAGTCACCAGTTTCGCCAATTGCTCAATTTGTTTATAGAGAGCTTTCATCTTTTGTTCCATTGTGAATTGGAACTTAGCATAATCCCATCTGTCATCACCATCTTTGGGGGTCTGGGAGGATTCACAGCTAAAATTAGAACTTTGTCCACTACTCCAACTGATCATGTTGACCTCTTCTTCCTTGTGTTGAGGAAGAGGGTTGTCTTGAACGTGAGGTTGATCAGATTTGGTGACCACGATTTCACCGTTGTCTATCAGGTCTTGGATTTTATGTTTCAAGGCCCAACAATCCTGAGTATCATGTCCGGGTGCCCCGGCATGATAAGCATATTTCTGAGCAGCATTCATACGCCGTCCATTAGGGCTGGCTGGTGGAAGCAGATGCGTGATTTTCTTCTGTGTTATTAGAAGATTGAGAATGTTCTCGAGGGTGTCCCCTAAGGGTGTGAATAATCGTGGTTGTTTGACTTCTCCACCTTTTGGTACTGGAGGGTTTGAAGATTGTGCTTGAAAGGGAGTGTAATTTCTCCTCTAGATAGGCATGTTTTGACTGCCTTTTTGACCCTGTAGTATTAGGGAAACATCCTCTTCTTTCTTTTTATGGACCCTCCAGGGGTTGTTCCCATAATTTCCAGATTGGATGTGATCAGCAACAGCTTTGAGTGCAGCTAGGTCTTGAATCTTTCTGGATTTCAATCCCATTTCAGCCATCTCCCCATGTTTGACCATTTCAGAAAATAGTTTGTCGATGTCGACTAAAACTCTTTCATAGAAAGGTGCTTCTTGTATGTCTATGAAACTCATGACCATCTCTGATTCTATCATGGAAGGACTAACTTGGGCAGCCAGGCGTCTCCACCTCTGGGCATACTCTCTGAAAGACTCATTAGACTGTTTCTTGATCTTGGTAATTTGATACCGATCAGGAGCCATTTGAGATTGAAAGTTGTATTGGGTGACGAAAGCGTGTGCTAGCTCTTCCCAACTATGGATGTTTGAATTGTCTAATCTTGTGTACCACGAATGGGCTTCTCCAGTTAGACTTTTTTGGAACAGCTGCATTCTGAGTTTTTCATCCTCTGCATAAGATCCCAGTTCTCCAATAAACACTTTTACATGTGTGTAAGGATCTCCTAACCCGTCATATTTTTCAAAGTCAGGAGTCTTAAACTTTTCTGGATAATGAATACCAGGGAAAATACATAAATCAGCATATGAAACACTCCCGTGTGTTCCAATTCCTTTGATAGTGCGAAGAGTCTCGTCCATTTGGAGGACTTTCTTTTTGATGTCACCAGTGTCTAGGTCTCTAGTGGGATGGGCAGCATCATGAGTTTTGTTTGTCGGATCCAACTGCAGTTCAGGTATTGTAACGACCTGGGTTCCTCCTTGTGGAGTATTCAACATGTACGGGTATTTTCTGACCCTGCGTAGACTGGTGTAATTCTTTTAGCAGAACAGCCAAATCTGTAATATGTTTACTTAATCCGTCGAATTCTTTGCGAGAAACTGGATTAAGTTCAATCTGGTCGGATGACGACATGATTGACTATAGGCCTGTTGCCTTTTTGGACTTTAAACGGGGGGTAGGTCCGATAGATTCCCTGCAAAAGACTTGCATAGTTTAGTCTTTAGGAAAGGTGGATAATAACATACTATGTGATGTGTCCAGTTTAAGAAATTTTATCTTGCAAAAAGGATGTCAGCTGTTTGTAGCATGTATGCGTACACATTTCTTCATATTTCTCATTACATGGAGATAGATATGGAAGATAATTACAAGTAATTAAAATGAGAGCATGAAGAGACTTTCCTCCGTTTTGGGTTTATCAGAGGCTGGCCTATATTAGGTTACTCTCACGGCTTTTTGGCATGAAGGTTCCCAAATCATCACAATCTACTTGACGGGAAGTTAATTCGGTCTTTCAACTAGAGCGAATTTGGGTGGTGCCTTTCCTGAGCCTCGGAGAATTTATCTTCTCACGAGTCCATTAATCAAACACCGACGGGATAGCCTCCTGGTGGAGGGACCACACAACATACATTCACATACATCGCGTCTTACCGTATGAAAATGATGACATGTACGAAGCACTAATATCACAAGCAGTTTATAATGCGAAGCACTAATATCACAAGTAGTTTATAGTGCGAAGCACTAAATAAGGAAATGCATTCATACACATTCATCATAAAATGTAAATGCAACATCCACACACAAGCAGATAATAATTTTGAAAAAATTGTAATAGCGGCTTAAGTCCTCTTACTGGAGTCCCCAGCAGAGTCGCCACTTGTCGACGTCGGGATTTTTAATTGTCCCTTTCCGTTACTTGTTCTTTGGTGTTCTCATTTTAGGTGAGATTTGTTTTAAAAAATAAGTGAAAAAGGTCCGACATGTATATTGTCGACGATGGACTGTTAAGAGTCGCCAGTTGGTTTTTTAAATGGTTGTACCAACACAACCGAGAAAAGGTTTGCACATTGACCTAGTGATGTGACACTGCTAAACGGGTCGGTGAAACCGAGATTCATTAGGTTCCGGGGACTTGGTTATGCGGAGGGAAGGTGTTAGGCACCCCCCGACATCCGTGTTACCACGGTGACCACCTCTTTTCAAGAAACTGTTATCTGAATGTGTGTGTGTGTGGGTCAACGTGTTGTTATTTGGAAGTAGTGCGAGGCCTCGTTCGCACCTATATACACAGGGTTTGAATTTAATGTAAAAATTTAATTTTAAGCAAAATATGGCAGTGATGTTTTATAAAAGAGATTTTTTCAAACCCTGATGCTCAATAGTAATTGAGACATTTTACACTCCCATTTTATTCCGTATTCAGCTGGATTGATTTTATTTGATAGATGCGAAGCATCCGAACAAAAATATTGTACAAAAAGGTTCTGAATACCTCGTGGGTATGAAAACCATCTGAGAAAATCCAAACATCACATATATATTTACAAGCTGCTTACAGCTAAAAAGGTCCATCATGGGAACCGAATCTAGATTTCGGGGACTGAATCTGTGATCACATGATTCCTAGGCTCACATGATGTCGTAGTTGATATAAACGTAGTAAGCAGGTATATATATAAAAGCTGTAAATATATTTAAACATACATGATCACCAACCACGAAGCACCTCCATGGGGGATCAGAAATATAAATAAAGCTATAAAAGCTATCAACCGCCACGGAGGAAACTCCAAGTGGGACGAAATGTACAGAAAGATGTAAAAACAATCAACCACCACGAAGTAAACTCCAGGTGGGACGAAATGTACAGAAAGCTGTAAAAACGGTCAACCACCACGAAGTAAACTCCAGGTGGGATGAAATGTAAATATATATATATATATATATATATATATATATATATATATATATATATATATATATATATATATATATATATAAACGCACCAGATGTAAAATCCCGGCTCATCGAACAGAGTTCGACCACAGTTAATATATATATATATATATATATATATATATATATATATATATATATATTAAAGCACGTAAACGCTCCGGATGTAAAAACCGGGCTCATCGAACAGAGTTCGACCACAGATAATATATATAAGTATATATATATTAAAGCAGTTAAATGCTCCAGACCGAAGTCTAGGCTCATCGAACAGAGTTCGACACGCAGTTCATATATATATATATATATATATATATATATATATATATATATATATATATAGGAAAGCAAATAAACGCTCCAGACCGAAGTTTAGATAATGTTAGTCAATATATATAAATATATATATATATATATATATATATATATATATATATATATATATATATATATACAGACTGGAATGAAACTAAGGACCGAAGTCCGGGCAAAAGCAAGCAACACGACTCTCAACGTGTAGAAGGGTGTGTGCAAAGATGAAGAGAAGGACTCTAAAGTGTGTGAGAAGGCTTACAGTGGGCTGCCAAAGAAGACTTTTAAATCTTTAGAGTGAGTAAACACAGACTTTTGTAGGTACAAAAGGGCTATATATGAGCTCATAAGTGTTTAGAAGGGGAAAGTGCACTGCATGGGATGAGTGCAGAGCAAATTGGGCAGGGCTTCCTCGATGTCTCCTCTTGCAAAATGGCCACCCCAAGCCCTCTATTTATAGAGGATGGAGCCGCAGGTGTACCTGCTGCTGGGCCGCAGGTGTACCTGCTGCTGCCCGGGGTGCCCCGGGCAGTGTGGGTCTCGCTGTGTCGAAGTACGTACACTCGGACATTGAGCTGTTCGCTCGGTCGCTCATAACTTTCAATCTGGGAATCCGATGGAAGCGTGTCATATTATTCTGGAAAGCTCTTTTCGAGAGCTACATAATGACATATGATTTGCCCTTTTTTGATTCTAGGAAGATGGGTCCATGTCTGAAATGGTATTTCCGGGTTTTCGTCAAGCAGTCCGTTGAGTCGTTTTGCGTAGTTTGCACTCGAAAGTTAAGATATGGTTCTTGTGGGACTTCTATTAAATTAATTTGAGTTGACATGAGTGTATTTGATGTGAGTTGAAGTTGAGTTAGCAAAATGACCATTTTGCCCTTCCCGGGGTTATCTCTAATTTTTGCACAGCTGTAGCAGTCTTTTCTCAGGGTTATCTCTGAGGTTGTCATATTGTTGACTCTGAATGTCCTCAGGGTCATCTCTGAGGTTGGTTTGACCTCTCGGGGTGATCTCCAGGGTTATCTCTGAAGTGTAACACTCCCGTGTGTTCCAATTCCTTTGATAGTGCGAAGAGTCTCTTCTATTTGGAGGACTTTCTTTTTGATGTCACCAGTGTCTAGGTCTCCAGTGGGATGGGCAGCATCATGAGTTTTGTTTGTCGGATCCAACTGCAGTTCAGGTATTGTAACGACCTGGGTTCCTCCTTGTGTGGAGGATTCAACATGTACGGGTATTTTTTCTGACCCTGCGTAGACTGGTGTAATTCTTTTAGTAGAACATCCAAATCTGTAATATGTTTACTTAATCCGTCGAATTCTTTGCGGGAAACTGGATTAAGTTCAATCTGGTCGGATGACGACATGATTGACTGTAGGCCTGTTACCTTTTTGGACTTTAAACGGGGGGTAGGTCCGATTGATTCCCTACAAAAGACTTGCATAGTTTAGTCTTTATGAAAGGTGGATAATAACATACTATGTGATGTGTCCAGTTTAAGAAATTTTATCCTGCAAAATGGATGTCAGCTGTTTGTAGCATGTATGTGTACACATTTCTTCATATTTCTCATTACATGGAGATAGATATGGAAGATAATTACAAGTAATTAAAATGAGAGCATGAAGAGACTTTCCTCTGTTTGGGTTTATCAGAGGCTGACCTATATTAGGTTACTCTCGCGGCTTTTTGGCATGAAGGTTCCCAAATCATCACAATCTACTTGACGGGAAGTTAATTCGGTCTTTCAACTAGAGCGAATTTGGGTGGTGCCTTTCCTAAGCCTCGGAGAATTTGTCTTCTCACGAGTCCAGTAATCAAACACCGACGGGATAGCCTCCTGGTGGAGGGACCACACAACATACATTCACATACATCGCGTCTTACCGTATGAAAATGATGACATGTGCGAAGCACTAATATCACAAGTAGTTTATAATGCGAAGCACTAATATCACAAGCAGTTTATAGTGCGAAGCACTAAATAAGGAAATACATTCATACACATTCATCATAAAATGTAAATGCAACATCCACACACAAGCAGATAATAATTTTGAAAAAATTGTAATAGCGGCTTAAGTCCTCTTACTGTAGTCCCCAGCAGAGTCGCCACCTGTCGACGTCGGGATTTTTAATTGTCCCTTTCCGTTACTTGTTCTTTGGTGTTCTTATTTTAGGTGAGATTTGTTTGAAAAAATAAGTGAAAAAGGTCCGACATGTATAATGTCGACGATGGACTGTTAAGAGTCGCCAGTTGGTTTTTTAAATGGTTGTACCAACACAACCGAGAAAAGGTTTGCACATTGACCCAGTGATGTGACACTGCTAAACGGGTCGGTGAAACCGAGATTCATTAGGTTCCGGGGACTTGGTTATGCTGAGGAAAGGTGTTAGGCACCCCCCGACATCCGTGTTACCACGGTGACCGCCTCTTTTCAAGAAACTGTTATCTGAATGTGTGTGTGTGTGGGTTAACGTGTTGTTATTTGAAAGTAGTGCGAGGCCTCGTTCGCACCTATATACACAGGGTTTGAATTTAATGTAAAAATTCAATTTTAAGCAAAATATGGCAGTGATGTTTTATAAAAGAGGTTTTTTCAAACCTTGATGCTCAATAGTAATTGAGACATTTTACACTCCCATTTTATTCTGTATTCTGCTGGATTGATTTTATTTGATAGATGTGAAGCATCCGTACAAAAATATTGTACAAAAAGGTTCTGAATTCCTCGTGGGTATGAAAACCATTTGAGAAAATCCAAACATCACAGATATATTTACAAGCTGCTTACAGCTGAAAAGGTCCATCACGGGAACCGAATCTAGATTCCGGGGACTGAATTTGTGATCACATGATTCCTAGGCTCGCATGATGTCGCAATTGATATAAACGCAGTAAGCAGGTATATATATAAAAGCTGTAAATATATATAAACATACATGATCACCAACCACGAAGCACCTCCATGGGGGATCAGAAATATAAATAAAGCTATAAAAGCTATCAACCACCACGGAGGAAACTCCAGGCTGGGCGAAATGTACAGAAAGATGTAAAAACAATCAACCACCACGAAGTAAACTCCAGGTGGGACGAAATGTACAGAAAGCTGTAAAAACGGTCAACCACCACGAAGTAAACTCCAGGTTGGACGAAATGTAAAATATATATATATATATATATATATATATATATATATATATATATAAGCATATAAACGCACCAGATGTAAAATTCTGGCTCATCGAACAGAGTTCGACCACAGTTAATATATATAAGTATATATATATATATATATATATATATATATATATATATATATAGGAAAGCAAATAAACGCTCCAGACCGAAGTTTAGGCTCAATCGACGCAAAACTCAATAATGTTAGTCAATATATATATATATATAGACTGGAATGAAACCACGGACCGAAGTCAGGGCAAAATCAAGCAACACGAATCTCAACGTGTAGAAGGGTGTGTGCAAAGATGAAGAGAAGGACTCTAAAGTGTGTGAGAAGGCTTACAGTGGGCTGCCAAAGAAGACTTTTAAATCTTTAGAGTGGATAAACACAGACTTTTGTAGGTACAAAAAGGCTATATATGAGCTCACAAGTGTTTAAAAGGGGAAAGTGCACTGCATGGGATGAGTGCAGAGCAAATTGGGCAGGGCTTCCTCGATGTCTCCTCTTGCAAAATGGCCACCCCAAGCCCTCTATTTATAGAGGATGGAGCCGCAGGTGTACCTGCTGCTGGGCCGCAGGTGTACCTGCTGCTACCCGGGGTGCCCCGGGCAGTGTGGGTCCCACCGTGTCGAAGTACGTACACTCGGACAATGCGCTGTTCGCTCGGTCGCTCATAACTTTCAATCTGGGAATCCGATGGAAGCGTGTCATATTATTCTGGAAAGCTCTTTTCGAGAGCAACATAATGACATATGATTTGCCCTTTTATGATTCCATGAAGATGGGTCCATGACTGAAATGGTATTTTCGGGTTTCCGTCAGGCAGTCCGTTGAGTCGTTTTGCGTAGTTTGCGCTCGAAAGTTAAGATATGGTTCTTGTGGGACTTCTATTGAATTAATTTAAGTTGACATGAGTGTATTTGATGTGAATTGAAGTTGAGTTAGCAAAATGACCATTTTGCCCCTCCCGGGGTTATCTCCAATTTTCGCACAGTTGTAGCAGTCTTTTCTCAGGGTTATCTCTGAGGTTGTCATATTGTTGACTCTGAAAGTCCTCAGGGTCATCTCTGAGGTTGGCTTGACCTCTCGGGGTTATCTCCAGGGTTATCTCTGAAGTGTAAAAAAGACGCTTTTGCCCACCTGCATAGTTAGTAACAGGAAAAGAAAATTTCGAGTGTCTACATCCCCTTTTCATATACATATTAGTCAATCCTAATGTTATGGGGTGTATGATGGGGCAGAAAGATGATAAAGACAAGGAGAGATCCATTTATTACCTCAATAAGCGATTCAACATCCATGAGCAGAAGTATACGTTGATTGAAAAGACTTGTTGTGCTTTAGCATGGGCCGCCATGAGGTTACAACATTACCTTCAGGGGCACACAACTTATCTCATCTCCCGCATGGATCCTCTAAAATACATATTCAGCAATCCCATGTTAAATTGTCGATTGTCCAGATGGCAATTGATCCTTCAAAAATTCAATATCATCTATATAACTCAAAAGTAAATCAAAGCTCAAGGAATTACATATCAATTGGCCGAAGCACCATCAGCGAATTTTGAACCTTTGGAAACTTATTCCCCATACGATGGAATAATGACAATTCAACAAAACCCTCAAGAAGATACTGACCAGTTCTAGAAATTGTACTTTGACGGGGCTGTAAACATGGAAGGTTCAGGAGCAGGGGCAGTTCTTGTATCTATTTTTGGAGAACAGTATCGTATGGCAAACAAACTATAATTTGTCAATACCAACAACACAGACGAGTATGAAGGCTGTATAGTGGGATTGAAACTGGTCCAATCATGGGTATCCAATGGTTAGCAGTCTTTGTAAATTCTGAGTTAGTCATCAAACAAACTGTGACGCCCCCAAATCTGTGTAACATCGATTACAGGACATGGTGCTCAGGATACACATACATAACCATCTAACTACATAAACTCTGAAAATAATAATAATAATAATAATAATAATAATAATAATAATAATAATAATAATAATAATAATAATAATAATAATAATAATAATAATAATAATAATAATAATATCTATTACATTAACTGAAACATTAACTTAGCGTTTATCACTACATTACATCATATGTGGAAATATAACTTATTACATAAATAACTCTCATCATTTCATCTTAGACTTATCCTTGTCCTTGCCCAAACCCTCAGCGTTATCAGCCTTAACTGAAAGGTTTATGCAAGAATGAGCATAAATTGCCCAACAAGTATATAAAGTAGTTTGAGAACATACATCAGAAGTAAAAGCATTAGTATGAATATTTCTCAACAGTTGAAATAATTATCAAGAGATCAACAGGAATATCAAGATAAGAGTTCTGGAATTCTCAATAGTATACTAAAGGGTTTTAGATACCCTGAACATTACTTTGTTTCATCGAAAACCATCAAACGGTTTAACAATCAAATAGATTGTAAATAGTCTCTGCAAGTACTCCAGGTGATCAGCCTATTGTACCCTACATTGTGCACAAGTATAAAGTTTAAATGCATAAGCGTAAATGGGACTATATGCCCGTCATCAGTTTTACCCCGTTATCCGGGTTGTTCATCTTAGTATTCATGCGGCACCGCACCAAAACAATTTGGATTGGTAGACTTTAATTAAATATAATGAATCTGAATAATTCAAGTAATATAACGTTTCGCGTCAATAATGTCTAGCTGGAGCAAAAGGCTAGAAAGCATACTTGAAAGCAGTTCGTGAATAATTAAGAACTTTAAAGCATAACAATTGAAATAATAATTGAGTAATCATCAATAAAGCTTGTACAATGAATTTGTATAACTTACGTCATAAGAAACTTGTACATATTAATAAATAGCACAAGTTAAGAAACTCACGATCACTGAATAAGGATGGAATATTTACTCAATTAAAAGAGTAAAGCTTAGAAACTTGCTCATTGAAAAAAAAAAAATAGAGTCAAGAAACTTGTGTGATACGTCTTCTACAATTTACCGCTATCTACTAGCCCTTCACGTAACCTATTTACATGTGTCACGTTAAGCACTTAGGTTCTCGAACACCACTTCGAAGTGTAATGGTTTCCTTTTATTTTAATAAGATGATTAAACTCGCACGTATTCAAGTACAATTAAATTACATAACATGTTGCTTCGTATAGGCCACGTGGTTCAATAAAAGAATCTGGGAAACATAAAATTCTGACATTTTTCGGACCCAAACCTCCATCAAAAACATGCTTAAGGGTCTCAAGTCGGAAAACCTTATTTTCCATATTTTTGACATCTCATATTTAATTAAACTCATTTATCCATATAACATCATTTATATGAAAAATAGTAAATCAGTATCAAAAATATTTCTTTTTTGAGATTTTGCAAAATATAGTCCCACATTCAACAAATATTTTTCAACGAATTTTTAAAATCCATCTACTATTTTTAAATAGTCCATAATAGCCAAATATTCTCAGATTTTTCATAAATCGGAATTAGCTCCAAATTTTTTGAAATTTTCAAGGTTAGCTCCTGTTATATACATGTACTTCCAGGAAAAATTTCGTAATATTTGGACTTATACACAGAGAGTTATTCGGATATTTTTTCAAATAGTGCCATTAGCCGTAAAATTCATAACTCTCAAACCGTATGCCCAAAAATTCTCATATTTTTACAGGACCTTCATATCTTCTTATATTAACACTCCAAATGTTTTTAGAATTTTTAAAGTATAAAAAGTGGATGAACACGCCCCCAAGACAGACTGATCCAAAATAGTTCCAAGAAAACGGAACATCAAATTCCAACCAAACTACAGAACATCTGACCATGAAACTTGGACACAGTATACTTCATATAGCATAGTATTTTACAAAATTACTACCTACCATAATCGGGTCATAGAAACCCTGATTCCAAGGCTCCGAAAAACCCAAAAAGTCACAGATTACTAGTTAAACCCAATTTGACAAAAATCTGTGATTTTGCTTCTAGCATGCAATTAAATTGTTCCTAATGTCCAGATCATCTATACTCATATAAATACACATGTTACAATAATTGAACTCACTAAATTTCCATGATATGATCAAATTTGCATCATTGAGTCATATTATTAAATATTTGGCATACATGACATAATTTCTTGATTCTCTACGATATTGAGGCATGATTAAACCAGAACTTTCGTTCTTACATTCACATAACATCAACTAACAGTAGCATGGGATCACAAGGTCCAAAATAAATCGTTTGCAAAAAGGAATCACATAAGCATATTCTCTCATTTTTACTAAAGAACATTGAAAAGGGAGTTCATGGCTTACCTGTTTGGTGAATTCTTCTTGCTCGAACTCCTCCAATGATTCTCCTTGCTTGATTAGTCTCTGAAAACTCCAGAATTCGTCACCCTCTCAAGCTCTTTTCTCTCTCACTGTCAACTTCACTCACTGTAGGATTTTCACAAAAAGGAAGAAGAGCTTGGATAGGTAGTATATATAAACATGATAACCATTGTTTTTTTTTCAACCCTTCCATCTCCAACATCAATTATATATATTAAGTATATTGTATAAATTCAATTTAGTATGGGGTGGGGGTTAGAGAAAGGAAGAGTCTTGGATTTGTAAAGGGTTTGTAACTCCCTCCCCTCTCATTACCTTATAAAATGAATACTCCCTCTCATGTCCCAATTTGGTTGTCACGTAGGCCCCACAGCTGCTACACGTCTTTATTAAAATATTAATATAATCAATTTAATCTCTTAATACACTATTTTGACCATTTTGCCCTTCGTAGCCAAAAGTTTCGATACCAATATCGATTCCTACTAAATCGACGTTCCGGACGTCATGGGACTATCCGTTTCGTCAAATTAGCCTCTAAAAATTCGTGGTTGTCAACCGATTGACTTTTTACCTTAAAAAAGTCAATCGATTGACTTTGACCAAAAAGTCATCCACGACACATTTTGTGGTTACAGTCTATGTTGACTAATTTCGACGTTCCGGACTAAAATACGCAGTCGACGTCTCTAAATTCTGCTCCAAAATCCATCTCATATTTTAATCCCCTCCCACGCAATTAATCAATTTATTTACATAACTAACTCAAATAATTAAAGTAATCTAAACCAATTATTTACGCATACCTCATCACATAATTTAAAATTAAACATGTACGTATAACACATATACATATAATAATAGAAATCACACAAGAGTTTCACATAAATTTATTTATTGATAATTAGTAAATTACATAATAATCTCGAATATTACACTTACCTTCCCTTAAAAGGATTCCGTCCCATGAATCATTACAAGTTAAACAAAAAGACTAGGATAATTTTTCATCATTTTCTCCTCGAGTTCTCACGTAGCCTCCTCGGCGTTGTGGATCCTCCATACTTCCTTAACAGAAGGTATTACCTTATTTCATAACACTTGTTCTTTTCTATCAATTATCTGTACAGGAACCTCTTCATAGGTTAAGTCCTTTTCAAACTGGATGGGCTCCTACTCTATGACATGCTTGTAGTCTTGCTTATAGGGGAATAAAACCGATACGTGGAACACATTGTGTACATGCTCTAACTCCAGAGGTAATGCTATTTCATAAGCTACCTCACTGACTCGCCTTAACACTTCAAAGGGTCCTATGAATCTGGGACTAAGTTTTCCCTTCTTCCTAAACCTTATTTTCCCCTTCCAAGGTGAAACCTTTAGAAACACATAAGTGCTGACATCGAAGTCTCGTTGTTGCCGATGTTGATCAGCATATTTCTTCTATCAATCCTGAGCCATCACTAATCTTGCTCGTATCATTTTGATCACATCCACAGTTTGCTGAACCAATTCTGGCCCTAGCAATTGACGTTCTCCTACTTCATCCCAGCACAATAGCGTTATGCATTTCATTCCATACAAAGCTTCATAAGGTGGCATAACGATGCTCGCGTGATAACTGTTGTTGTATGAAAATTCCACCAACGGTAGGTGGTCCTCCCAGCTTCCTTTGAAGTCCATAACACATGCTCTCAGCATGTCTTCCAATGTTTGAATAGTTCTTTCGTTCTGCCCATCTGTTTGAGGATGATACGCGGTACTCAACCTCAGTTGCGTTCCCATGCGTTCTTGTAAACTTTTCCAAAAATTTGTTGTGAATCGCGGATCGTGGTCTGACACAATTAACACTGGCACACCGTGCCTGGAAACAATCTCTTTAATGTAAATCTTTGCCAACTGATCCAAGTTATATCTGATCTTGATTGGCAAGAAATGCGCTGACTTGGTCAATCGATCAACGATCACCCATACTGCATCGTAACCTTTCTGTGTAGTTGGAAGTCCTACCACGAAGCCCGTCATGATATTCTCCCACTTCCATTCTAGAATTTCTAAGGATTAAAGTAACCCGCTCAATTTTTGATGTTCTGCCTTAACTCTTTGGCATGTTAAACACCTGCTGATGCACTCTGCGACTTCTCTCTTCATATTGGGCCACCAATAATGTTGACAAAGGTCCTGGTACATCTTTGCGCTTCCCGGGTGGATTGAGTAGCTTGAACTATGAGCTTCCTACAAGATCTCTTCCTTTAATTCAGATACCACTGGCACCCAAATTCTCTTCTCAAATCTTAATAGTCCATCACCACCCATGCTGAATTTAAGCTCTTCCCCCTCAAAAATTCTTTTCCTCACCTTCTCACATTCTTCATCGTTACTTTGTGCTTCCTTGATTATGTCCGATAGAGTCGGATGAACCTCCATTGCGAACAACTTCTCATTTAACTCCCTCGGGCTCTTTATCTCGAGTTCTAATCTAGCCATCTCTTTAACTAACTCCTCCTGAGTTGTTAGTATTACTAACTTACCACTGCTCTTTCTGCTTAGTGCATCTGCTACCACGTTAGCTTTTCCCGAATGATATAGAATGTTACAATCATAATCCTTTATAAGTTCCAACTATCTTCTTTGTCTCATATTCAGCTCTTTCTGCGTGAAGATATACTTCAGACTTTTATGGTCCGTGTATATTTCACATCTTACACCATATAAATAGTGCCTCTAAATCTTTAGGGCAAATACTACCGCTACCAATTCCAGGTCATGGGTAGGGTATCTCTTTTCGTAATACTTCAACTGACGCGATGCGTACGCGATAAATTTATCGTGTTGCATAAGCACACAGCCAAGTCCTTTGTGTGACGTATCACTAAAAATCATGAAATCACCTGTATCGTATTGTAAAGACAACACCGATGCTTCACTCAATTTTTCTTGAGTTCCTTGAAACTTTCTTCACACTTCTCCGTCCAAATAAATTTTACCGACTTCTTTATTAAAATCGTCAAAGTTCCTGCTATTTTTGAAAAATCTTGGATAAATAATCTGTAATAGCCTGCCAATCCTAAGAAACTTCTTACTTCAGTCGGTGTCTTCGGTTGTTCCCAATTCTTCACTGCTTCCACCTTTGCCGGATCCACGGAGATTCCATTCTTGTCGATCATGTGCCCTAGAAATTGAACTTTCTCCAACCAGAACTCACACTTCAAAAATTTTGCGTATAACTTATTCTTCCTCAACGCCTCCAATACCATTCTTAAATGTTCAGCATGATCTTCCTGAGTCTTGGAATATATCAGGATATCATCTATAAATACAACTATGAATTTATCTAAGTATTGCTTGAACACCTGGTTCATCATGTCCATAAATGTTGCCGACGCATTCGTTAACCCAAATGACATCACCAGGAAGTCGTAGTGTCCGTAACGAGTTCTGAATGATGTCTTAGGTACATCTTCCTTCCTCACCTTCAACTAGTGATATCTCATCCTCAAGTCGATCTTGAAAAAATATTTCGCTCCTTTCAACTGATCGAACAAATCATCTATCCTGTGTAACGAATACTTGTTCTTGATCGTCACCTTGTTCAACTCTCGATAGTCTATGCAACGTCTCATCGACCCATCCTTCTTTTTCATAAATAAAATTGGTGCTCCTTAAGGAGACACACTCGGTTGAATATACTTCCTATCTAATAATTCCCGCAACTGTACAATCAGCTCCTTCATCTTCGTTGGTGCCATTCTGTATAAGGCTTTCAAAATTGGGGTCATTCCCTGTACTAAATCTATAACAAATATGGCCTCCCTATCCGGTGGAATATCTGGTAATTCCTCCGAAATACATCCGGAAATTCGTTCACTACAGGTGTCTGTTCCATCCCTATCCCTACTTTCTTCGTATCGACGATATGGGCCAAATAACCTACACATCCCTTTCTTAGCAACTTCCTTGCTTGCATCATCGTCAGACAGCTTGAGTGTCTCGACGACTTACTACCATAGAACACTACCTTAAACTGATTTGGAGTCTTAAGGTTTATACACTTCTTCTGGCAATCTATCATTCCTCCATGGTTAAATAACTAATCCATTCCTAGAATTACATCAAATTCTCCTAATGGAATCGGAATTAAATCCACAAGTAACATATATCCCCTGATATCTACAACATAATTCCTATAAATATGGCTAACGGGAATGACTTCCTTATTAGCAACTTCTATGTTCATAGGATATTCTAATTCTTCCTAGGGTAAGTTTAATCATTGGGAGAATTCATGTGATACGAAGGAATAAGTAGAACCCGAATCAAATAATACGTAAGTAGATATATCATTAGTCAAAATGATACCTAAAACCACGTCCTTGGATGCGACCGCATCCTGAACTGTCATGTTAAAAGTCCTTACTATTGGTCGGTTCTAAGTTGGTGGTCCAATAATTGTGAGATTTCCACCGCTTGGTCCCCTTCCTCCATTCCCTCCTGCTGAGTTCTTCTTTGGGCTATTCCTTGCCTGATAATCCAATGCTCCACAGTTGAAGCATCCATTTCTCTTTGGTGCAGAGCAATTGGAAGAAATGTGCCCCTCTTGCCCACAATTGAAATAGACATTCTTCCCTTTTAGACATGCACCTGAGTGATTCCTCCCACACTCCTAGCATATCTCAGTCCTCTTCTTTGCTTCCCCTAGTTTGCCCCCAGGGTTTACTGAATTAAAATTGTTGTTGCTGATGTCGTTGTTGTTCCACTTCCTTTTGTTTTATTGATTGATTTCGCAATCAATGAATACGTGCAAGTATACACTGTCAATAAGTAATAAAGTGATAAGAAAAGTATTGTTTCCACGAGGAATTATTTAATAAAAATTACCAAATACTAACTCTTAACCAAATCAATTTTAGCTAAACAATTGATTTAAGATTTTTGAATTAAGAAAACTAAATTAACTAAATAAACTAGATGTCTTTAGAAATTAATTCAATTAAATAAAGGTTAAGACTATATGAATGAAGTTAAATAATTAAAGATTAAGACTACAATATCCCCAAATTATGTACTATAAACTAATTATCCAATTAACCCAATTATTATGCCTCCTAAATTATTAATAGGAACTCTAAGTGTTAAAAGCCCTTTTCCAAGTGATCAGTTAACTTTTATTTAATTAAATTAATCTTGCGATATTCCTATGTAAAATAATTAAATTAAACTCATTAAGTTCCAATTTCCAATTTGTTACATGCAGCGAACAGATATTCCTATTCAATTCACGACCCTAATTATTCATCACATGCAAATAATTAAGCATACATGTTATCATATCCAGTTCCAACCCTAAATTTCATCTTCCGAATCCTTCCAGAGAAACACGGTAATTATTGGCCACCTAATTAATTAATACGCACAAAACATGATAAACAATTCACTTGGACATAAATAATTGGAATAAATTGAATAATTAATCTATAGACATAAAAGGTTCAATTTGTAGTCTTAATAAAATATTTAATTCATGATTTGTGAATTAAAACTAAGAATCTACAATTGAATAGACATTAAAAGACAAAACTAAGATTAGAGTGAAGAATAAATCTGTTGTCAGCAAATCTCCATCTTCCTCAAGCTATTGATATTATTCTTCAATGGTCTCCAAGTTGCTTCAATCTCCAAAACTAATAAAAACTAGGGTTTATGTTCTAATCTAATAGAGTGTATCTCTAATCTAATCTATATAATCTCTCTTTATTTTATGTCTTACATCATATATTTATAGGCTACAAGTCCAATTTCTAGCTTAGGAACAAACCCAATCCAATTTGGAGTCAAAAAAGTGTCAAAATTCGCCTCAAAACGCGTCCGGGCTTGACCAAACCCTTCCCCAGCATCCCAGCGCTGCTCACGGTGCTGCACCACTGCCTCCTAGTGCCCCAGCACTGGGAATAGGATTGAAATGGGCGCCCCCACGCTGGGGCTTTTTCGAGAATTTTTTGCTCCGACGTCCTTTGGGAAAAGGGTCATAACTTCTTCGTCCGAACTACGATTTTAATGATTCAAGATTTTTCGAAAAGAGGAGACGTAGATCTACAACTTTTATTCTTTGAGTGTTTCGAAATAAGGTCTGGAGAAATACTGAAATTGGTTTTGAAGTGGCTGCTATGTAAATGGCAAGCCGAAAACGCGAATCTAGCAACCTCAAATGTCGATCCAAGTAACTTTTGTCCCAATTCCTACAAAACAATGTAAAACATGCATGAATAGACACAAACACTTAAAAACATCCAAAAGATTAAGCTCAAACGTATTCAATTCATGGGTATAAAACTCACTCATCAAATACTCCCAAACTTAAATCTTTGCTTGTCCTCAAGCAAAAATACAAAAGAACTAAAAATAAACAACATAACTCAACTTCATGAATGTATATGCATGATCTACTTCCTAATATACTTACGAACTCAATAATAAATCTGTATGATATATAGAAAAAGGCCTCAAAGATACCAATAATACTCTAATAATATATCAAATCAAGTCGAAGTCCATAACTCTAACCAGTTAGTCAATCCAAACTTGTCATCACCCATATTGTGCGTGTGTGCTTATTAGCCATTCTAATCAACCACAATTAAAGATAATCACATAACAAACTTCTTACAAGGAAAATTTTAATTCCAATTCAATTACTTTTGTGAACATGACAACCCCGATTAAAACTAAGCAAATACCAAGTCTAAGGGTAAATATAGGATTTATTTCTACCTTTATTCAACCACGAGGGCATTTTTGCTCTTTCTCGTGTTTTATTTATTTTTTATTTTTCTCATGGCTGTGCAATATCTTATTCCCTTAGGCTTTTCAATGCTACCTTAACGAGTTTTCGACCAACGACTCCCAGACCATTAAGACCTTAGGGCGCTAGGTGTAAAGACAATCCCCTCGGGCTTACGTACTCAAGTAACAAAGGCCACAAAACTAGACAAGCATGCCACAGTGTTTATTATCTTTTTTTTCTGGATTTTCTATTTTTTTTTCTTGTCATCATTTCTTCTTTTTTTTTCATTTTGTATATATATTGTAAGACCCCAACTTTTTATAAATAAAAATCGAATTTCCTCTAATTATTATTTTGAATAATAAGGTGTTAATTTGATATAATGCTTTGGTTATGGGTGAAATGTGTAAATTTTGCAAAATAAACAAATGGTTACAAAATATTCATTTTTATCGGGAAATATTCATTTGGTCGTGGAATATTCTTGTTGTCGGGGAATATTCGTACGATGACGCAACCATTTGTGGGCCCATATCGAAAAACGGTCGGATGAAGAAAACGACAAGTTTGAGTTTTTATAAATAACGACGTAGTTGTTACCGTTAACACTGTTAGAATACCCGGTGGTTAAAATACAGTAATACGCATGGGTGCACAGTAGCACACGATATTATATAGTATTGTTGAATTATTAATCCTTACGTAAGAAGGCACTACTCAATAATTGTTACAGTAATTACTGTTCAATATTTTATTTTATTGATTCAATAATTGCTACGTTGATATTTTATATTATTGTTGTTTCAATAATTATCACTGCGCATTATCTCCATTATCAGATCAATAATGCATATTATTTGAATAATATTATTAGATAGCATTATTGGCAATGTCTAAAGAAGTTCTGTCTAAGGAGAGGTTTGGTTACCTAATTACGCGCCAGTAAGGAGAAATTATTATTGGAAAGCCCACTCTTTCTTAGGAACGAATTGGTTGTCATAATTGTGATTCTGTAATATTATTTGTGAATAATTAATTATTGATTTATATGATAAGGAAATATTTTTTTTTTATGTGGATGTAAATAAAGGAATTAATGCTGAGATGTTTTATCGGTATTTTGACAGAATGAAGGTATTAAAAATCGTCCGTATGTGAATTTCGGGCATTTTCTATTTAAAATTTGGAAAAACTTTCTTCTACAAAGTTGTAGAGAATTAAATTTCCTATGAAAAAGACATGAGATTTAAATTTTTCTGATAAAAGAGCTACTTATTATGAATTATCGAAGTTTCAAAAATAAATATTTTTATTAAAATTATGGGTAGGATCCACTTTTATTTTTTATGAAAATATGTGCTGGAATTTTTTTCCAAATGTGATGGGCTGATAGCTTTCCAAAATGGCATGCGTAGAAAAGAAAAAAAATGTTATTTTATTATTTAGTCTGCTTTGGCGTTCTAAGCATTTCCTATAAATAGGTACTTAGGTTAGAATTGAAAATCACACCAGAAACATAAGTTTTCTCTCTCTATATTATCGAGCGTATTTTTGTGAGTATTTAGATATTTTGAGAGTTACTATTCAGTGCAAGTTTCCTTCGACTTTACATCCAATATTTCGATCAGAAGTACTGTTATTTTGAGGTAAGGGATGTTATTTTCTTCGTAAATGATATTATTTCCTTCAATATCATTATGCCGAAATATTGATATGAATTTTATTGTGGAATTTCTACCTTTTTGTGTCAGAGTTACTATTCACGTATACGGCACTATTCACGTATACGGTACTATTCACGAATACGGCACTATTCACAGAAAAATAAAAAAAATTCTTCTTTGTCCAAGATGTCTAGTATGGTTACTATCTTTGATTGTATCCATGTTTTGATCTTCATTCTTGAATTTTACTCAACTATGGTTTATTATGGAGCGTTTTTTAACTTGGATTATCTAAAGTATGAATTCCTAATCTTTGTCCTTTTATCTCACTGAATTCGTTTCTTTAAAATATTTTTTACCATCCTCAGTCTTAAATGATGATATTACTGAATATCTTTGGCCTGTAGTGCAAAGATAAATGATTAACTGATGAATATCTTTGGCCCGTAGTGCAAAGATGAACAGGTGTTTAGATGAACATGACCAACTGGTGATACAAATAAATATCTTTGGCATGTATTGCAAAGATGAATATTTGATTCAAGATGCATATTGATTGATGTTACAGGGATAAAATATTGATGATGGACTTTTAAATCTTAGAAGATAATAAAATTCATTCTCTACTTGACTCTTCTAATGGATTGTTGTTTCCGCTACAGTTGTTGATCTAAAACTTGTTGTCTATTATATTTTATCATATTTTTTCCTGTTGAAGACTAATGATAATTTATTGTATATTATCTCAGTCATAATATTCTTTACTGGGCTAGTTGAGCTCACCCTTTTTCCTTTTTGTTCTAGCCGGGGTATGGAGTGATGGTTGAGGATAGTTGTTTTAGTAGTCCTCACTATTTTGTAAAGTAGTGTATCAATAATTGTAATGAGGACTTATTTGAGTGTGGATATTGTCTAGAAGACAATATTTGTATTTAAACTCACAGTTTATGTGTTGTCGTATTTTGCACAACATTTGTAGTAATGAAGTTGTATTTGTTTTTGTACCATGTATTTGGCGACTCTGAATTGGTGATGTATACCTATTTTGGGAGAGTCACATATATACCCCATAAATTCCCCCAAACTCAAGTTTTTACGTCATTCCAACCTTTACCGCCAGTTCACTAATTTTTTTAAATTTTAACCAATATTTTCCCTCAGAAAGGAATTATGGAACCCTTGAACCAAGTGGATTAAAACAGTTAAACTTTAAGTGCTAACCGGTTACATAAGTTTCAGACAAGCTCAGATTATCATCATGATTAAAATTAGAACTCATCATCAATTATCAACACTGTTCAAGTTAACATGCAAAACCAATCTTATCATAGGCCGAGCTAAGACCACACCAACCGATCGCACAGATTCATGCAAAAAAATATATAAATGTACACATACTAATGCAACCTATGTATGTATATGCAATTAACTACCATGTATTATATGCAACCTAAAAAAACACAATGCTAACACATAAAAATAACGAACTACAATGCAAATAATTAACTATATGCAGTAAGACACTAAAATACCCCCAAACTTAAACTAGACATTGTCCTCAATGGCTGAAATAGAAAAAAGTAAAGCAGAGGACTTCCTTAAAAATATAGCAATCTTCCTCCTTGTCCGCTAAGTTTGGAGAATAGGCTAGGCACATGGAACAAATTGGGCACCACACTTGAACTTGACTTGAATAACCTGTAAACCATGATAGAAATAATTTTATTAAATCCTAAATAAATCGAAATTCAAAGCTACTAATATAAAACCTAATAAAAACAAAAACTAAAAATTAAACTTGGGCTGCCTCCCAATAAGCGCTTGTTTTATAGTCTCGGCCTAACTTCTTCAATTCTCTATCCAATTCCCCTACGAAAATTGAGGAACCCTCCATCCATCAGAAGTAATGTCTCTTTTGGGAGGTTCCCATTAGCAAAGGCCCTTGAATTAAAGCCATCTAGCATGCTCTTTGTAGATAGGATCCCCATTAAGTACGACAAACCACTAGGTGTTTTCCCCATTATGTATGTGATCAAATTGTGGCATGGAAGCTTGTCAAACACGACATGGTTTTCTTCTATCTTCCCTTTCTCATCCCACCATGGCTCTAAAGTTGTCCTAGCTCTCATATCACATATAGCCTTGCTTATGACATGACTACCAATTGGACACGGTCTTGAAAAAAATGCCCGGATCCTTGAACTTTGGTGGATAAGGTACATGGGACACTATCAAAATTAGCTCATATTCGTTGGTACTCAAAGTTAGATCTTCGTTGATCTCCTTTTCTTGGTCTCCAAGTGTCTCCTCTCTTTCAACATCTATATCATTTGGCACATCCGGTTACAGATTTGGTTCGGGCTCATCATCAGTCTCGAAATCCATGTCATAGGGCCAAGTGTATTGAGGAAAAATGTTCGAGACATTGATTAGTTGTTCCATTTGGTTCGAAAAATTTTGACTTCATATCTCTTGATTAATCCTCCTCTCCTTACTTGAAGCTATGAACTTGGACAAAATTTCTTCCAAATTTGAATGTTCCTCCTGTTGTAATGGTGGTGGACACGAGAAATCCGGTGGGTATATTGAACATAGAGCATAAAATTGATCTTGATGAGTATGGCTCCATAAAAAATCTGGATGATACCCCCAATCATGATAATAGTTGTTGGGATAGACATAATTGTTGGGGTAATCACCACCATACGGTACCGGCTCGAAACTGGTGGTGCATTGATGACTCAGATGATTTCTAGCACAATAATCATAAGTAACCGCCACACTTTGATGACGTTGTGCTTCAAAAGCGTCTAACCTCCTCGAAAGTGTCTTAATATGTGCTGACAATGCAGAAAGTGTCGCGAGTCCATCAATCTCCGCTCCCCTTGGCTAAGTCATTCTCGTATACGGCCATTGATAATCAAGAACTAGGGTTTATGTTCTAATCTAATAGAGTGTATTTCTAATCTAATCTATGTAATATCTTTTTATTTTATTCCTTACATCGTGTATTTATAGGTTACAAGTCTAATTTTTAGCTTAGGAACAAACCCAATCCAATTTGGAGTCAAAAAAGTGTCAAAATTCGTCCCAAAACGCGTCCGGGCTTGACAAAGCCCTTCCCCAGCACCCCAGCGCTGATCACGGCGCTGCACCACTGCTTCCTAGCGCCCCAGCGATGGGAATAGGCTTGAAATGGGCGCCCCCATGCTGGGGCTTTTTTAAGAATTTTCTGTTCTGACGTCCTTTGGGAAAAGGAACATAACTTCTTCGTCCGAACTCTGATTTTGATGATTCAAGATATTCCAGAAAGAGGAGACGTAGATCTACAATTTTTATTCTTTGAGTTATTCGAAATAAGGTCCGAATAAATTTTGAAATTAGCTCTGAAGTGGCTGTTATGTAAATGGAAAGCCGAAAACGCGAATCTAGCAACCCCAAACGTCGATTCAAGTAACTTTTGTCCCAATTCCTACAAAACAACGTAAAACATGCATGAATAGACACAAACACTTAAAAACATCCAAAAGATTAAGCTCAAACTCATTCAATTCATGGGTATAAAACTCACTCATCATGTTTGCACCACCACCGCTGCTACCTTCCCCACGATTCCCTCCTTCATTCTTCTTTTTTTTCTCCTTGTTAAATTTCATCAGGGCTTCGCTTCTGCCCTCAGCTATTATAGCTTTCTCCAGGAGAGTCACAAAGTTGTTCGTTTATAACACCAAAAGTCTATTGTATAACCATGGCTTGAGGCCCTGTTCAAACCTCATCGTTTTCCTCTCTTTAGTGTCGACCTGATAAGGCGCGAACCTTGCCAGCTCGTTAAACTTTGCGGCGTACTGAGGTATTGTCATGTCGTCTTACTTCAGCTCCAGGAATCGCATCTCCATGCGACTCTACACACTCACAGGAAAGTAGTTTTTGAAGAAAATCTTCTTAAACCCCTCCCACGGTATCACACCTTCTCCAGCCCTGGTATGGTTTACCTACCACCAGAAGTTGGCTTCGCCCTTCAACATATATGTGGCCAAGATTGTCTTCTATTCATCTCCAACTCGGGCGATAGCGAACGCCTTTTCCATTTCTTTGATCCATGTCTGGGCTTCGATGGGTTTGGTGGTTCCTTTGAACTCAGGGGGTCCCGCGCTCTTGAAGTCCTTAAAGTGTGCCACTTGGGCCGCTGGAGGGTTGTTGGTATTCGTGGTTCAATTCTGAAGTGCCCCCACTAACATGTCTACGAATTGTTGCATGGGGTTCGGTGGATTACCAGCATTAACGCCTGACCCCTCTGGTGTTTGACGACGTCTTCCTCTAGCCATCTTTCTATGTAAATAAACTTAATGTTATCATCTTATAACTTTCTCTACAACATTTACAATTCATATAAAACTTAATCATCACATCACATATTTAAATAAAAGCATATTTATTTACAAACCATAATAACAAAGTATCTCATCATCTTATGGCATTAAGCCATTTACATCACTTTAAACCAAAGTACTTAGTAAAAACCGAAACCAAGTTTTATTTCATAGCTAAGCATTCTAAACGCTAATAGTAAAAGTTCATCACTAATAAACTAAAGACCCCGCCAAATGGCGTCTTCATGCACTTCATCCGTCATCTCCAGCACCATCCCACGAGTTATGGCATGTCTAGACCGGTACTTCTCACGTGGAAAGTGAAACACCCTATGCTGGAACCTCCCATGAGCTGACTTAAATGCGTACTTCATCCTGTCCATCCTAACCTTCTTATCTCTCACTTTCTTGTCTAACTTGCCTGTTAGCTTCTCGGCCCAAACATGGTCTCCCCTCTCATTTCCCCAGAATGTACTGATAATCTGCTTGTCAGTTTGGAGACTCTATATCCTCGACTCTAACCCATTAATGGTATATCCCAAGTGGGTCATAATAGCTTCTTTCTCATCCTCCAGCCTATCCGCCTTCTGGTTTGATACCCGCATCTTGTCAGTCAGATCCCCGTTCCTAATTACCAGGCGATGCACCAATGCCTCAAGAAATGCCGCAGCCTGCTGCTCCTCCTGATACAGCTCCTCCAACTTATGGAATCTATCGACCAACTCTGTAATCCTATCAATTAACTCATCCAACAAAGTATCCTCGGGTGCTTCTTCAGAGTCTTCCTCGGGCTCCTCTTCCTCTTCAGGATACTCCTCTGGGTCTGAGTCAGCTGCTGCCTCAGCTATAGGCTCAGGTACAACTGTCACCAACTGCTCACTCACAACGTGGATATCTCTAATCTCCTCTTTTCTTGACATCCTTCAAACAAGACAAAATAACTCGGTTAGTAGTTTAAAATAGATGTTTTTGTTTTTAGAAAAATAGATTTGACACAACCCCTAGAACTCTACGTGAGTTCATCTCCTTATTTCCTCCACTAACTTCCCTAAGGTTATAGTCTAAGGTTCCCCACCTAAGGTTTATAACCTATTGCTTTGATACCAACCTGTGACGCCCCCAAATTCGTGTAAGATCGATTACAGGACATGGTGTTCACGATACACATACATAACCATCTAACTACATAAACTCTGAAAAAAATAATAATATTAATAATAATCATATCTATTCAAATAAAACCCAAGTCTTTACAACCTTAAATAAACTAAAACATTAGCATAGTGTTTATCGCTACATTACATCATATGCGAAAATATAACTTATTACATAAATAACTCTCATCATTTCATCTTAGACTTTCTCTTGTCCTTGCCCAAGCCCTCAGCGTTATCGGCCTTAACTGAAAGGTTTAAGCAAGAATGAGTACAAATTGCCCAGCAAGTATATAAAGTAGTTTGAGAACATACATCAGAAGTAAAAGCATTAGTATGAATATTTTTCAACAGTTGAAATAATTATCAAGAGATAAACAGGAATATCAAGATAAGAGTTCTGGAATTCTCAATAGCATACTAAGGGGTGTTAGATACCCTGAACATTACTTTGTTTCATCGAAAACCATCAGACGCTTTAACAATCAAATAGATGTAAACAGTCTCTGCAAGTACTCCAGGTGATCAGCCTATCGTACCCTACATTGTGCACAAGTATAAAGTTTAAACGCATAAGCGTAAATGGGACTATATGCACGTCATCAGTTTTACCCCGTTATCCGGGTTGTTCATCTTAGTATTCATACGGGACCGAACCAAAACAATTTGGATTGGTAGACTTTAATTAACTACAATGAATCTGAATAATTCAAATAATATAACGTTTCACATCAATAATGTCTAGCCGGAGCAAAAGGCCAGAAAGCATACTTGAAAGCAGTTCGTAAATAATTAAGAACTTTAAACCATAACGATTGAAATAATAATTGAGTAATCATCAATAAAGCTTGTACAATGAATTTGTATAACTTACGTCATAAGAAACTCGTACATATTAATAAATAGCACAAGTTAAGAAACTAACGATCACTGAATAAGGATGAATATTTACTCAATTAAAAGAGTAAAGTTTAGAAACTTGCTCATTAGAAAAAAATAGAGTCAAGAAACTTGCCTGATACGTCTTCTACAATTTATCGCTATCTACTAGCCCTTCACGTAACCTATTTACATGTGTCACGTTAAGCACTTGGGTTCTCGAACACCACTTCGAAGTGTAATGGTTCCCGTTTATTTTAATAAGATAATTAAACTCGCACGTATTCAAATACAATTCAATTACATAACATGTTGCTTCGTATAGGCCACGTGGTTAAATAAAAGAATCTGGAAAACATAAATTTCTGACATTTTTTGGACCCAAACCTCCATAAAAAATCTGCATAAAACATGCTTAAGGGTCTCAAGTTGGAAAACCTTATTTTCCATATTTTTGACATCACATATTTAATAAAACTCATTTATCCATATAACATCATTTATATGAAAAATACCAAATCAGTCTCAAAAATATTTCTTTTCTGGGATTTTGCAGAATATAGTTCCATATTGAACATATATTTTTTTCGGAATTTTTAAAATCCATCTACTATTTTTAAATAGTCCATAATAGCCAAATATTCTCAGAATTTTCATAAATCGAGATTAGCTCCAAAAATTTTGAAATTTTCAGGATTAGCTCCTGTTATATACATGTACTTCCAGTAAATATTTCGTAATATTTGGACTTATACACAGAGAGTTATTTGGGTTTTTTTTTCAAATAGTGCCCTTAGCCGTAAAATCCATAACTCTCAAACAATATGACTAAAACAAATCGTTTTCAAAAAAAATCACATAAGCATATTCTCTCATTTTTACTAAAGAACATTGAAAAGAGACTTCATGGCTTACCTCTTTGGTGAATTCTTCTTGCTCGAACTCCTCCAATGATACTCCTTACTTGATTAGTCTCTGAAAACTCCAGAATTCGCCACCCTCTCAAGCTCTTTTCTCTCTCACTCTCAACTTCACTCACGGTAGCATTTTCACAAAAAGGAAGAAGAGCTTGGATAGGTAGTATATATAAACATGATAACCATTGTTTTTTTCAGCCCTTCCATCTCCAACATCAATTATATGTATTAAGTATATTGTATAAATTCAATTTAGTATGGGGTGGGGGTTAGAGAAAGGAAGAGTCTTGGATTTGTAAAGGGTTTGTAACTCCCTCCCCCCTCATTACCTTATAATATGAATACTCCCTCTCTTGTCCCAATTTGGTTGTCACGTGGGCCCCACAACTACTGCACTTCTTTATTGAAATATTAATATAATCAATTTAATTGCTTAATACACTATTTTGACCATTTTTCCCTCTGTAGCCAAACGTTTCGATACCAATATCGATTCCTACTAAATCGACATTCCAGACGTCATAGGACTATCCGTTTCGTCAAATTAGCCTCCAAAAATTCGTGGTTGACTTTTTACCCCGAAAAAGTCAACCGGTTGCTCTGACCAAAAAGTCATCCGCGACACATTTTGTGGTTACAGTCTATCTTGACTAATTTCGACGTTCTGAACTCAAATACGCAGTCCACGTCTCTAAATTCTGCTCCGAAATCCATCTCATGTTTTAATCCCCTCCCACGCAATTAATCAATTTATTTACATAACTAACTCAAATAATTAAATTAATCTAAACCAACTATTTACGCATACCTCATCACATAACTTAAAATTAAACATGTACGTATAACACATATACATCTAATAATAGAAATCACACAAGAGTTTCACATAAATTCATTTATTGATAACTGGTAAATTACATAATAATCTCGGATATTACACAAACCACCAAGGGATATCACACCAAAGAGTTGCATCTACTGCCCTAATGTCGGCAGGTCATCAAAATGGCTATAGAGTTTGAAGAAATAGCCTTTATCCACATCCCTCAAAATATAAATGATTTCACAGATGCATTGGCAACATTGGCTTCTTTGATCCACATATCTAATAGGAGAGAGATTCCTAAGATTGAATTTGTAAGCCAGAAGGCACCAGCCTATGGAAATTACATTGGAGAAGTATCTATTGAACTGCCTCCCATCAAACAGCCCTGGTATCAGGATATTAAAGAATACATTCGGGATAGATCTATACCTGTTAGGACAAGTCAAGCTGAAAGAAAGTGGATCCATAAAATGGCCATAAAATTCTACTTGAGTGCAGATACACTCTACAACAGATGCTGTAGTAGGTCTTTTGAGATGTCTAGATAAAGATCAAGCCCAAAGACTTATGGATAAATCCATGGTGGAGTCTGTGGTCCACACATGAGCGGTTCTTTACTTGCCAAAAAGATATTAAGAACAGGGCATTACTGGATATCTCTCAAAGCCGACTGTGTTGATCACGTCAAGAGATGTTATCAATGCCAAGTTCATGAAAATGTCATCCATGCTCCTCCAAATGAACTACATTGTATGAGTTCGCCATGGCCCTTTGCTATGCGGGGTATAGATGTGATCGGGCCAATTGAAACTAAAGTCAGGAATGGTCATCGATTTATCTTCACCATGATCGACAACTTCATCAAGTTGATAGAAGTTGCCTCTTTTCCTAAAGTCACAAAGGAGGTATTTATCAATTTCATCAGAAATAATGTGATCTGTCGATACGGACAACCAAAGGTGATCGTGTCGGACATTGCAAAAAATTTGAACAACCAAATAATGAAGGAATTGTGCAGCAAATTCCACATCAAACATCTTAATTTCGTCATTTATAGTCCCAAGATGAATGGAGCTATTGAAGTAGTCAACAAGAATATCAAGAAGATTATGCAAAAGATATCCGCCAATCACAAAGGTTGGCCAGACTCATTAGATCTGACTCTGTTAGCATACAGAACATCAATGCGCACTTCTACAGGGACTACCCCCTATTCGTTGGTCTATGGCATGGAAGTAGTACTCCCCCATAGAAGTGGAAATGGAATCATTAGGAGTGTTGATGAATGCTCAGATAGAAGAAGAATAATGGATAAAAGAGCGGTACCACTAGCTATCTCTAATAGACGAGAAAAGGGCAGTAGCTATTTTCCATGGTCAATTGTATCAACAAAGGATGGTTCGGTCCTACAATAAGAAGGTCTGAATTCAACAATTTAAAGAAAATGACCTAGTATTGAAAAAGGTCATCTCCAATCAAGAAGTAGCCAAAGGAAAATTCACCCTAAACTAGGAAAGCCCTTTCATTGTTAAAGAAGGGTTGTCAGGAGGAGCCCTCAGACTGCAAGAAATGGACGGCAAAGAATTTACCCAGCTTATTAATTCAGACACCGTGGAAAGGTACTATGTCTGAAATGCCTGCAAACCACCATCTTGGTCCTAAAAAAAATCAGTTAAGTCTTATCATTTGGGCTTGAACTACGAAAGACCTAATCTCCTCCCATCAATGGGAGTACGTAGGCAACCATCTCTGGTGCGGTCTAACCCTTAAAAGAAACATCCAAAATTCCAACCCCAAACATAAACCCAAATACCATTCCCAAGACACCAAAAGTAAAACATGAAAGCTGGTACACCAAAAAAGCCTAAAGATCAACGACCCATTTCAAGAGACCCTCTGACATCTCAAGTTCAGTCCATCAAGGAGAAGTTTGGGACACATAAAGATAGTAAGTCATGGAGAAATATGTCAATTATCAAGCAAAGTCAAAATATATTCAAAACGGAAGTGAGATAAATTATATTTCCTTGTTATATGTGATGTTTGATATATATAAAATGCCAAGTACATGACAATAGTGGCTAACCTAGTATAATGCAGGAAATAAAGCTACTCTATATGCCCCCAATCAAGCGGTACAACAAATCAAGCGTAGCATCCCTCTCTGAGGATGAAGGGGAATCTTTGATCTCCTAACCAACAGTCTCAAGGCGAGTCATAAGCTCCACTGCCGTACGTAAAGTACTATCATGATCATATATGAATGCACTTGTCGATGCAACTGTTGGCTTATTTTGGGTTTAACAAAATAGACACACAAGTGCAAGTATACACGGTCAACAAGTAATATAGAGTAAGTTAAGTATCGTTCCCACGGAGAAAGGTAATTATTCCTAATCTATCATGCAACAACTATATAGCTATTTATGGCTACTTAAACGATCGATTAAAAAGTGAATTAAAAACTAAAATGATTATCAACACAAAATAACTAATTAATAAGCGAAGAAATTCAAATTAGAGAGATATGGGATCCTAATGTCACTTAATGCATTATCCAGATTATACACCTCTTGTATAACTTGATTAATTACCATGGACTGCTAGTCGAGAACACGAAAGTGAAACATGATTATTTTTCAATACACCATTTCCATATCACACAAAATCCACAAAACTGATAGAATTCATATGAACATCAATATTACCTAACCCATTATATGTCTATGTGAATTACAAGTAATGTCAATTTAAGTGCAAGCTCTCTCAGCGACTACACATGGTAAGCCGGTATATGCATATTCGAATTACAAATCATAAAATCTATCACATGTAAATTTCATGAACATATGCCAATAAGGTCATATCTAAACTTATATTTTCTTTTTTAATTCCATACAAGTTATTAAAGTAGATGGTGATCAAGCATCTAAACAATAAGCGCAACCAAGTTAGGCAATCTAACTATAATCATTCAAGCATCATAACAAGGCCTATAAATCTGAACTATGCAATAAGATCTATTAGAATTCCATAATGATGATTAGTTCATCTCGTAACCAACAACCATTATGGGATTTAAACTAAGCATTAGAAGATACAACGTAAACATAGAGAATAAAGAGAATAGAGAATGCAAATCTGATTAAACTCTTACTCAAAGTCAGATTCCAACTTAGTTCAGATCCATCATAAATCCAAAGCAAAATTCTAAAAATCACAAGCTAATAGTGTTAGAGTTTATGCCCTAGAGGCCAATTATTTGATATAATTGCTTAACGTTTTGATATTATGTTTGATTGAATAAATGAATGATTGTATTATGGTTTTATTTACTGCGTTATATAAATGTTAACATAATAAAAATTCTTAGAATAATGATACAAATTATATAGTTTCAAGTATGTGACTTGAACACGAGATTATATAATTATAATTAGTATCATTGTTCTTAAATGTCCCTAGTCGAGTATCATTGTTGATGGGACAACAATAATGCATTAAGACTAGTATGTGGATTGACTGATGACCAAATCTCATTGGTCATAAATATATGAGATATTAAGTCAATGCATAGGTACATGTTAGAGAACGATGTACTGGACAGACCCACCATGAGAATTCTATATGGAGCATAATGCAAAGTGTCATTAGTAATGCTCATAGTGATAATGATGTAATGGTCCTCCGACCTGAAATCACTATATTACTACACGAGAATTTATGTACTTTGATATCATTAAATGTCACCTTTAATAGGATGGACTATAAAGGTAATTATTGGGTACATCATGAATCGTGTGAGGAATATGAGTGATCTAGATGCAATTTAACCATCCTATATATTAGGGGTGATAACCATAGGCCTCTTGATTGAGTAGGACTATGAAATGCATGGTCATGCTCAAATAGTGATTTGTTTCATATAGTCTACTCATTGATCAAGAAAAACTCAGATTAAATTATGAAGAGTATGACACATTCCATGACTCGAGTTTAATCTTGGATATTAAGGTTAAAAGGATTAAATTACATTGAAACATTGGTCACGAAAAGGTTGCATCGAATCATCGATCTTATTATTACTTGGGTAGCAGTGATGTATTACTAGATGCCGCTCACCGTTTATAACTTTATAATATGATTTTAAAATTATTGCCAACGTAATAATAACCTATAGGGTCACACACATATAACGTAATTTAAAAGGGAATTAATTTAAATTTTAAGGAATTAAATATATTAATATGATTAATAGTATTTAAATTACGAATTTAAATTAAAAGGATAATTTGTATATATGTATATTAATTAAGTAAGACTTAATTAAGATATATATATATATATATATATATATATATATATATATATATATATATATATATATATATATATATATATATATATATATAAATTTGGATTTTATGAAATTAGGTTTTGATTAATACCTTTTAACTACTATATATATGATATATAGCAGCCACTTAGGGTATTATTCAAAAACCAAAACCCTAGTCACTTTTAGAGAGAGACTAGAGAGAAACAGTTCTGAAATCTTCACCCTTGGTGGCTAGTACCATAGTTCCTTCTTCTGCAGATCGTAGGACGATTCGTGGAGCGTTCGTGTGGATACCGTAGAGGCGCGATTCATTTGGATTGCGTTGGAGATTCGAGCGCATCAATTTAATTTTCATAATCGGTATAATATCTAACCATTGAGTTAATTAATTTTCGCATGGATCCTATTTAGGGTTTCGAAATTGCTATATATTTATTCTATTTCCACTGTGTGTTTCTGTCAAAACACTTCAGTGGTATCAGAGCTACTTGCGAAAAGATTAATTCAGATTACGTGTTTTAATTGTATTCGATATATATGATATATGATGATGCATGTTTACCGATATGAAATTGAATATATGATATTACGTTGTATGTGTATTCTGGTAATATATATGATGATACTGTTAATCGTATCTTTAATCGGTGGAATAACAATATAACTGTTCTAATCGGATTAGAAGCGTGAAGAATCGTTTTAATATGATTAATCGAAATTGGACATATATGATAAATTATGGGTGTACTGTTATTCGTTTTAATATGATTAAATTGAAACTGGACATATATGATTTGTTATTATGGGTGTTTTGGTGGATTAAAATGTATGATTCTGAAACTGTTTCAGAGATTCGTATGGAAAAAAATTCTGCAATACAGATTGTAGTTCGAAAAAAATTTCCAGGGGCGCTGCCCCAGACCCCGCTCACTGACCGGTCAGCGAGACCACCCGTCGGCTGATCGGTCAGTCGGACCACTGCCAGGGGGAGACCCCCCCTTGGACCCCCCCGTCGTTGCGCACGATGGTCGTGACCCCAAATTTGTTATATATATATATATATATATATATATATATATATATATATATATTAATTTTATATAAACTATTATATGCTTATTGTGATATCCATGATGCACAGTTATGGCCTTTTTGACCCATAGGTTAGTGGTTTTGGTTTTGAAATACGGTTTGCATGTCGTGCCTTTCTATAAATTCTAATGCAATATTCTCTTCTCATCTAAATCCCCTCGAATGTAACTCGAGGGTTCTTTATGTCATGTAATAATCTGTAATTGATGAAGATGTCAAGATGGAGAACACAATGGAAAGATGATGATGGAGAGGAGGCACATGCTTGAGGAAGATCCAAGAAAGCTATTTATTTTAAGATCTTTTACCACCTTAGATTGACCTTCAATCTTTCATTAGCTTGACAAGATTGACAGTGGATTGGGCCATAACTGTGACACATTTAATTTTGCACTTTATTTATGCTTGTATGTTATATGATATGATAAATAATGTGCATGCTTAAAAAGATTAAAATTGGTGAGATCTAATTTTTTTTAATAAAATCTCTCATTAAATTATTAAGTCTAAATCAGATGCCTTCCAATGAATAACACTCATCAAGACCTTGATCAATAGATGTAAGTTTGTCAAAGCAAAGTACCCTATTTATCTAGGTAAGATGCGATAGGATAATTGTGATATCCAAACTGTTAAAATCATTGGGCCCGACTTAACTAAGTTATCTCAATAGGATTGTGGACTTAGAGGCATAGAGTTTGGTTGGTACCATTAGATGGACTAGAAACAAATGTTGTTTACCAAACTATCCAAGAGTTATATATGATATAATTGACAAAAGGGTTGTCTACCTAAATAATTGTGTTTTAAGAGATTAGCCAAAGCTAACTTAAGTCATAATGAAATATGGATCTTGGCTCACTAGAAAGATTTAATAGAAAATGCTTTCCGAATTAATGGCGAAGGCTATTAATTTGAATAAAATAGTGAGAGGTATATTTTGAATGTACTATTATCAATTACATAATATCAACTCTGCAATTTGACTTTTTATTTTGGCACTTATAAATTGTAGATATCAATGGCAAACAACAACAACACAAGTAGTCTTTCACTACGATCAGTCCTTGAGAAGGACAAGCTGAGTGGGATTAATTTCCTTGACTGGCACAGGAACTTGAGGATTGTCCTCAAACAAGAGCGTAAGCTATATGTCCTTGATGGGCCCATTCCTGCAGCACCGGCTGTCACTGCACCACGTGCAGAGCATAATGCTTACAAGAAGCATCAAGATGATGCTCTGGACGTGAGTTGTCTCATGCTAGCAACCATGAACGCTGAGCTTCAGAAGCAATATGAGTTAATAGATGCTTATGAGATAATCGAGCATCTCAAGAAATTATTCGAAGGGCATGCTCGACAGGAGAGGTATGATACAAGCAAGGCGTTGTATCACTGTAAGATAGGTGAACGTGATCCAGTTGGTCCACATGTGCTGAAAATGATTGGGTATATTGAGTACCTTGAAAGGTTGGGTTTTCCAATCACTCCGGAAGCCCAAACTGATCTTGTTTTGCAATCCTTGAACAGTAGCTACTCTCAATTTGTTATGAATTATCTTATGAATGAAATTGAGAAACCCCTTACTGAGTTATTGAGCATGTTAAGAACTGCTGAGAACAACATGAAAAAGGCAGGACCCGCTCCCATAATGATGGTGCAAAAGGGGAATGCTAAGGGAAAATGGAAAGGCAAGAAAGAGATAGGATCTAATTCTGGTGCCAAACCTAATTCCAAAACAAAACAGGCTTTAAAACCTAAAGGTGGGGTGACTAAAGAAGGTGATTGTCACTTTTGTGGAAAACCTAGACACTGGAAGAGGAATTGTCATGCTTATTTGGAAGAAGTGAAGAAAAAGAAAGGAAGTGTGACTTCTGATTCAGGTATATATGTTATAGAAATCAACTTGTCTACTTCTACATCATGGGTTTTGGATACTGGATGTGGTTCTCACATTTGTGTTAATGTACAGGAACTTCGAAGGAGTAGGACTTTGGCAAAAGGAGAGGTTGACCTACGAGTTGGGAATGGAGTAAAAGTTGTTGCACTGGCCGTAGGAACTTATCATTTATCTTTGCCCTCTGGGCTAGTTTTAGAATTAGAAGATTGTTATTTTGTGCCTGCTATAAGCAAAAACATTATTTCTGTTTCTTGTTTGGACAAGAAAGGTTTTTCATTTATAATTAAGAACAATCGTTGTTCGTTTTACTTAAATGATATTTGCTATGGTGTTGCACAATTGTTTAACGGTCTTTATATTCTTGATTTGGAAATGCCTATCTATAACATAAATACAAAACGATTTAAATCAAATGATTCAAATCTGACATATCTCTGGCACTGTCGTTTGGGCCATATAAATGAGAAACGCATATCAAAACTCCATAAAGATGGATTTTTGGATTCATTTGATTTTGAATCATATGAAAAATGAGAATCTTGTTTATTAGGCTAGATGACTAAAGCTCCTTGCACTGGACACAGTAAACGGGCTAGCGATATATTGGGACTTATACATAGTGATGTATGTGGACCCATGAGTTCGTTAGCAAGAGGTAGGTTTTATTACTTCATTACATTTACTGACAACTTCAGTAGATATGGATACGTGTATCTAATGAGACACAAATTCGAATCCTTTGAAAAGTTCAAGGAATTCAAGAATGAAGTTCAAAACCAATTTAGCAAAAGCATAAAAGCCCTTCGATCCGATCGAGGAGGTGAATACTTAAGCCAAGACTTTGATGACCATCTAAAGGAGTGTGGTATTATATCACAACTCACTCCACCTGGAACTCCACAATGGAATGGTGTGTCTGAGAGGAGGAATCGAATCTCGTTGGATATGGTACGATCAATGATGAGTCATGCAGATCTTCCAATAAGCTTCTGGGGTCATGCCCTAGAGACAGCTGCATTCACACTTAACCGTGTTCCTACAAAGATGGTTCAGAAGACACCATATTAGATGTGGACTGGGAAACGTCCTAGTATATCGTTCATGAAGATTTGGGGATGCGAGGCGTTTGTAAAACGTCTGGATTCTGATAAGCTCGAACCCAAATCTGACAAATGTAATTTTGTGGGATACCCAAAAGAAACAAAAGGGTATTATTTCTACAAACCTTCTGAGAATAAAGTGTTTGTGGCTCGAACTGGTATTTTTCTAGAAAGAGAATTTGTCTCTAAAGGAAACAGTGGGAGGAAAGTAGAACTCGAAGAAATTCGCGAACCACAAAATATCATTGAACCTGAGTTGGAACGTGAACAGGAACCACAAGAAATTGTGGAAAGTGAACCTGCCCAAATTACACAAGGAATTCGTAGATCTGGTAGGACACGCCAAGAGCCCGAGAGATATTATGGATATCTTGTGACTCAAAACGGTGATGTGATGCTCATAGATCAAGATGAGCCTGCTTCCTACCACGAAGCTATAAATGGACCAGATTCTGAGAGATGGCTTGAAGCCATGAGATCTGGAATGGACTCCACGTATACTAACCAAGTATGGACTTAGGTTGATCCACCCGAAGGGGTAAAACCAATCGGGTGCAAGTGGATTTTCAAGAAGAAAACTGACATGGATGGTAATGTACAAACCTATAAAGGTCGACTGGTAGCAAAAGGTTACAAACAAGTTCAAGGTGTTGACTATGATGAAACCTTCTCTCCAGTGGCAATGGTTAAATCCATCAGGATCTTACTTGCTATTGCAGCCTTTTACGATTACGAAATCTGGCAGATGGATGTCAAAACTGCTTTCCTTAACGGAAATCTCCTTGAGGATGTGTACATGACACAACCAAAGGGATTTTTCACTCCAAAGGATGCTGAAAAGGTATGTAAGCTGCAGCGATCTATTTATGGATTGAAGCAAGCCTCTCAGAGTTGAAATCTTCGATTTGATGAAGCAGTCAAAGAGTTTGGCTTTATTAAAAATAAAGATGAACCTTGTGTATATAAGAAGGTTAGTGGGAGTCACATTGTATTCCTGATATTATATGTTGACGACATATTAATTATTGGGAATGACATTCCTTCATTATAGGTTGTAAAAACATGGTTAGGAAAATGTTTCTCCGTGAAAGATATAGGCGATTCAGCCTACATTTTAGGTATCAAGATTTATCGAGATAGATCAAGAAAAATGATCAGCCTAAGTCAGAGTACATATATTGATAAAGTGCTGAAACGGTTCAGCATGCAAGAGGCAAAAAGAGGACACTTACCCATGACTCATGGTGTAAAGATCTCTAAGGCCCAATGTCCTAAATCACAAGATGATGAGGAGCGTATGAGAAAGATCCCTTATGCTTCGGCAATTGGATCTATCATGTATGCAATGATATGTACACGTCCGGATGTCTCGTATGCTTTGAGCATGACGAGCAGATACCAGTCGAATCTAAGTAAAGGTCACTGGACAGTAGTCAAGAATATCCTCAAGTACCTAAAAAGGACTAAGAATTCATTCTTGGTATATGGAGGTGAAGACAAACTGGCTGTAAAGGGTTACACAGATGCTAGTTTCCAGACTGATAATGATGACTATAAGTCTCAGTCAGGTTTTGTATTTTGCCTTAATGGTGGTGCTGTTAGCTAGAAGAGTTCGAAACAAGAAACAGGAGCCGATTCTACAACAGAGGCTGAGTATATTGCTGCTTCTAGTGCGACCAAGGAGGTTGTATGGATTAAAAAGTTCATCACTGAACTTGGTGTTGTTCCAACCATTGTTGATCCGGTTGCTCTATACTGTGATAATAATGGAGCCATTGCATGGGCTAAGGAACCCAGATCTCACCAACGATCCAAGCATATACTTAGGCGGCACCATCTCATCCGTGAAATCATTGATAGAGGAGATGTACATACAGGAAGAGTGCCAACATATGATAATGTTGCAGATCCACTGACAAAGGCTTTGTCGCAGCAGAAGCACGACGGTCACACTAGTTCTATGGGTAATACATGAGTGATTAGCTCTAGTGCAAGTGGGAGGCTGTTAGAGTTTATGCCCTAGAGGCCAATTATTTGATATAATTGCTTAACGTTTTGATATTATGTTTGATTGAATAAATGAATTATTTTATTATGGTTTTATTTATTGCGTTATATAAATGTTAACATAATAAAAATCCTTAGAATAATGATACAAATTATATAGTTTCAAGTATTTGACTTGAACATGAGATTATATAATTATAATTAGTATCATTGTTCTTAAATGTCCCTAGTCAAGTATTATTGTTGATGGGACAACAATGATGCATTAAGACTAGTATGTGGATTGACTGATGACTAAATCTCATTGGTCATAAATATATGAGATATTAAGTCAATGCATAGGTACATGTTAGAGAATGATGTACTGGACAGACCCACCATGAGAATTCTATATGGAGCATTATGCAAAGTGTCATTAGTAATTCTCATAGTGACAATGATGTAATGGTCCTCCGACCTGAAATCACTATATTACTACACGAGAATTTATGTACTCTGATATCATTAAATGTCACCTTTAATAGGGTGGACTATAAAGGTGATTATTAGGTACATCATGAATCGTGTGAGGAATATGAGTGATCTAGATGGAATTTAACCATCCTACATATTAGGGGTGATAACCATAGGCCTCTTGATTGAGTAGGACTATAAAATGCATGGCCATGCTCAAATAGTGATTTGTTTCATATAGTCTACTCATTGATCAAGAAAAACTCAGATTAAATTATGAAGAGTATGACACATTCCATGACTCGAGTTTAATCTTGGATATTAAGGTTAAAAGGATTAAATTACATTGAAACATTGGTCATGAAAAGGTTGCATCGAATCATCGATCTTATTATTACTTGGGTAGCAGTGATGCATTACTAGATGCCGCTCACCGTTTATAACTTTATAATATGATTTTAAAATTATTGCCAACGTAATAATAACCTATATGGTCACACACACAGAACGTAATTTAAAAGGGAATTAATTTAAATTTTAAGGATTTAAATATATTAATATGATTAATAGTATTTAAATTAAAAGGATAATTTGTATATATGTATATTAATTAAGTAAGACTTAATTAAGATATATATATATATATATATATATATATATATATATATATATTCGGATTTTATGAAATTAGGTTTTGATTAATACCTTTTAACTACTATATATATGATATATAGCAGCCACTTAGGGTATTATTCAAAAACCAAAACCCTAGCCACTCTCAGAGAGAGACTATAGAGAAATAGTTCTGAAATCTTCATCCTTGGTGGCTAGTACCGTAGTTCCTTCTTCTGCAGATCGTAGGACGATTCGCAGAGCGTTCGTGTGGATACCGTAGAGGCGCGATTCATTTGGATTGCGTTGGAGATTCGAGCGCATTAATTTAATTTTCATAATCGGTATAATTTCTAACCACTGAGTTATTTGATTTTCGCATGGATCCTGTTTAGGGTTTCAAAATTGCTATATATTTATTCTATTTTCGCTGTGTGTTTCTGTTGAAACCCTTCAAATAGATCTAAAGAGGGAAGCAAAACAGTAGTAGTAGCTATGGAATCTCTCTAGCTCTATGAAACCTTAAATATGAAAAATAAAACTGAAAGTAATTGTTGTTCGTAACTAGCAAATACACCCCTTTATAGAAATCACGCTATAGCAGACTTAAAATGAAAAGTCAAATATTGTAGTAGCCTTGACTGGCGCGACCGCGCGGCCCCATATAGCATTTGGGGCGCGGGCGCGCTGGAGTTGCTCTTCTGGTTGGTGTGGCCACACGGCTGCTTCTTGCTGCCATCTACTGCACTAATGTTGTTGTTTTGCTTATGTACTGTTACTGTTTCCTTCTTCTTCTTTCTTCATTTGACTTCTTTATCCTTCAATTGCCTCTCTCACATGCACTTGCTCAGCTTTAGTCCTCATTTTCAGCACAAGTTCATCTTGCTTTGCCACTTCCATGCCATTGCCATGCCTTAGTAGTTTCCTTGATGCAACCTACAAAACAAACATAAAAAGTAATCAAACGATACTAAAAATACTTAAGTTTAAGCAAAATTCTAGAAAGTTGATAACCAATAAGTAGGTCTAAAACCTACTTATCAAATACCCCCAAACTTGAACTATTGCTTGCCCTCAAGCAATAAACATAAATGCGAACTAACAAATGCAAACTGCATGTTATGCAGCTATACTATCATGCAAATGAATCCCAAGATTTTCAGTCATGTCAAGAATTCTAATAAGATATGCCTTAGAGAAATATCAAGATCTATGACCAAAGCATCAAGCTAAGCTAAAGGCATAATAACATACAATCAGATAATCCCAACCTGCTACAAAGATGTTGTGTGTGTGTGTTGAGTTCACAGATAAGCTTGACAAAGGTGAAGATTACACATGTTATACTTCTTAAGAAAGAAAACTGAGATTTCAACAACTACTCCAAAACATCAGTACAAGCTAAGGTTCAAAAAAAGGTTTAATCTGCTTTATTTTACTCACAAGGGTGATTTTTGTACTTTACCGCTGTGTTTATTGATATTTTTTTATATATTTCCCATGACTGTGAAATGTTTCATTCCATTAGGCTAAACAGTGCTACCCCTTAGCGAGCTTTCAACCAACGACTCCCAAACCATTCAGGCTTTAGGGCACTAGGTGTAGAGACAATCCCCTCGGGCGTACTTACTCAAGTAGAAAAGGCCCCGAAACAAGACTATCCACGGTGTTTATTCATATTTTTTAAGAAGATAGCAAGTATACCCAATGCGTTCCCAAAACTTGAGTTTTAGTGTCATATAGTCATTACTCACTTCCTACACGATTCTATCATTAAAAATAATGTTTTCCTCTCAGCAGACAAGCATGCTAATCTTAACCAACAAGCAAATAGGAATACTGTCGTGCTACCTGGTAACATCTAAACAACAGGCATGGATTATGTCATGTATAAAATTACAATTAAGCTTAAGTTATCCACCCCGTTCAAATATCTATCAAATTTCTATGTCATCATTGGCCAAACTGGAATTCAACATACTAAAATTCTGGGATTATGCCATGTAATGCAACTAAACAGATACTAGGTAGATAAAAAGAAAAAAATTTACTACAAAAATTAAACTAATAACTATTAACATGCAATTAAACTATATGCCACATGCCATTAAATTATATGATGCAATTACATTATATGCTCTAAACTACTGATAAAACCCAATACCCCTAAACTTAGAATATTTATTGTCCTCAATAAAGGTAAAGAGTAAGGAAACTCCCCTATATGTCGGCATGGCTACCCTCCTCGGGTGGAGAATTTAGAGGTGAGTATGGCACAGTGGAACCAAAGACTGGCCACTCCACTAGTGCCCCCTGCTGAGCAAATGCTTTAGCCAAAGCTCTAGACATTCCATTTGCAAACGCTGAGAAATTATCATGCAGCGCATCCACCTTCCTCTCTAATCACCTAATCCGACGATCCTGACTCTTTGAAGTAACAGGAGGAGTGGCAGCTGCCTCAGTTGGCTGTGGAGATGGCACTGGTGCTGGAGCTGACAAAATAAACCCTTCGCCATGAGGATGTGATGTGCCACCAGCCCAATCATCAAACTTTTGAATGGTGGCATGTGTAATATCCTGACTAGGTAGTTGAACTTGCTCATTCTCCCAGTCTACTCCATCTTTAGCACAGAGATGGGCTACGACTGATGCATAAGGGATACTGCCCGTGGTGATCCCCCTAATATAATGTAGCATATTTTGATGGACAAGGTGGCCCACATCAATGTATTTCCCTGTGATAATGCCCCACAATATTATAGCCCTCTCAGCTGGAATGTTGTGCTAGTGCGTAAATGGCATCAATTTAGTACAAATGAACAGGTTCCAAGCCTTTACGTATCGGTTAAGTGTTGCACTAGGAAAGTTGGTGGGCGTGTTTGTGCCCTGCTTGTAATTCCACCTAGTGCCTGGCACACACATATCCTCAATCACCTTATCCAAGTTAGTCTTAAATCTGTCTTCTTCCACCTAGTTTGGTCTATCAGTAGAAGGGTTGGGCAGGTTAAACACTTCATGAATCGCACGTGGGCGATAATCAACATGGAAGCCTCTAACAAAAGATATGCCACTATGTGTCTCTTTGGCATTGGCATAAAATTCACGAACAATCGCCATTGGAGTACACACAGGAGTGGCTACTACTCCCATCCAACATCGTTCTCTGATCATATCCAGCAATTGCATATCCTACTTTCCTGGCTTGAACCCCCTTTTCTTTACAAAGGTTTTCGCAACAATCCCATAATACTCATTCTGTGCAGCAAGGCTGATGAATTTTGTCATGTCTATAATATCTTCATCTTGACTACTATTGGAAGAAGACTCAGGGGTACGTGAGTGTTCTCTTTTTGGTGCAATGAAATCTGTCAGATATTTTTCTTGTAAACCTTATATTGTGATGTGAATGGAGAAGAAGAATCACCCCCAAACTTAGTCTCGTGACTGCTCTGAACAAGCCCTAGAGATACTTCAGATGAATCCCCAAACTGTTCTGACCAAACCCTAATCAAATCTTCTATATGTGAATGGGCTATTTGTGGTAACCGAGTATGAAAGGAGAGGGAATTGTTAGTTAGGAGAAGGAGAAGATGAGGTAGTAGTGTAAACGGAGAAGGAGAAGGACTTTTGGGTTGCGTATGGGCTCTCTGTGCACTACGGCTGAAGGAAGAAGTATATAATGAAGTGGGTCATGTTTTAAGTACTTTAAAATATCCATACCCAAACACGGGCACGGGCGCGCCGACTATGAGTGGGGATGCTACGCGGGCGCACTGAGTGCTTTATGCTCATTGATGTCTGGCGCGGGTGCACCGGCCTTGACTTGAATGATGGTGCGGGCACGCCGCCCTGAGCCCAGGACCGATTCTGATTTGCATCAAAGAAGGAACAAGCAACAAACTGATTTTCACCATCTAACCTGCACACATAGTATTCACAAAAATTAGATATACTGATATCAAAACTAAACCATGTAACATGTATGTATGATTGTATACCCAAAAATGCTCTATATGCAATGTCTACCAAAAAGATATGTGCATTAAGCTCCTACTCAAAATTGGTTCCCACAATTTTCATGATTTAAAGAATTAAACATGGGGAGAATAAGAGAGATATGCAATCAGAATTAAACACTAGGAGGAAGTAGAGATATATGTAACTGAGAATTAAACAATAGGGACGAATAGACATGAGCAGTTAGAATTAAACAAGAGAGAGAAGCATAAATGATGTATATAGAATTAAACAGTAGGGAGAAGAGAGATGATGGGGTGCCTCCCATCGAGCGCTTGTTTATAGTCCATTAGCTTGACTATCTCTGTCCTGGTCATGTTGTTGAAAGGATTGAGGCGACCTTCAGTCTATCGACCTCACTACCATAATAATGCTTCAACCTCTGTCCATTTACTTTGAAGGGTTTGTCTGGGTATTTGTCAAAAATCTCAATTGCACCATGTGGAAATATTATCTTTACAGGTCCTAACCACCTTGATTTGAGCTTTTCTGGGAAAAGTCTATGTCTAGAATTGAATAACAGTACTACTTGCCCAGGCTTAAATTTCCTTTCCATGATTCTGTGATCATGCCACCTTTTCAATTTCTCTTTGTACAACTTGGAATTTTCGTAGGCCTGCAATCAAAATTCATCTAACTCATTGAGTTGGAGAAGGTGTTTCTCCCCTGCAGCCTCCAAGTCGAAGCTTAGGTTCTTAATTACCCAATAGGCCTTATGTTCAAGTTCTATGGGAAGGTGACAAGCCTTCCCATACACTAGCTAAAATGGCAACATACCCAGTGGTGTTTTGTAAGCAATCTTATATGCCCATACTGCATCGTCCAGCTTCAGAGACTAATCTTTTCTAGTGGGGTTCACAACCTTTTCCGATATTCTCTTCACCTCACGGTTTGACACCTATGCTTGGCCATTTGTTTGGGGGAGGTATTCACCCCATATTTAACCAAAAGTGCTGTAAACTGGCGATTGCAGAAATGGCTACCTTCATCGCTTATGATTGCCCTAGGAGTCCCGAATCACGTGAATATGTTCTTATGGAGAAATCTCAAGACCACCCTAGCATCATTTGTCGGTAGAGCTGCTACTTCCACCCATTTAGATACATAATCAACTGCCAGAAGGATGTACAAGTTCACACATGATGAAACAAAAGGCCCCATAAAATCTATCCCCCAGACGTCGAAAATCTCAACCTCGAGGATTATATTCAAAGTCATTTCATTTCGTTTTGATATGTTTCCTACCCTCTGACATCTGTCACATTTCGGCACAAAGTTTAAAGCATCCTTGAACAGAGATGGCCAATAAAAACCTGCCTGTAAAACCTTGGCAGCTGTTTATTCTCCCCCGTAGTGACCTCCATAAACTGATGAGTGGCAATCCTATAAAATAATCTATGTCTCACTGTATGGAATGCACCTTCTAATCATTCTATCAGCACACTGCTTGAACAAGTAAGGCTCATCCCAAATATACCATTTGATATCGTGGAGAAACTTCTTCTTTTGTTGTCTAGTCAAATCAGAGGGGATAATATTGTTCACTAGAAAGTTTGCATAGTCCGCGAACCATAACACTTCGCCTTTCACCACAAACAATTGTTCATCTGGGAAGGATTCATTGATCATCACTTTGTCATTAGTATCCTTTCCCAAATTTTCCAATCGGGATAAGTGGTCAGCCACTTGGTTCTCGGTCCCTTTTTTGTCTTTGATCTCTAAGTCAAACTCCTGTAGAAGTAGAATCCACCTGATCAGACGGGGTTTTGCATCTTTCTTGTCTATCAAGTATCGAATCACAGCATGGTCGGTGTATACAATCACTCTTTTCACAATCAGATAAGAACGAAATTTGTCAAATGTGTATACCACCGCTAGAAGCTCTTTTTTTGTGGTAGTGTAATTCAACTGGGCGTCAGTCAGGGTCTTGCTAGCATAATAAATAACATGAAAGATCTTGTCCCTGCACTAGCCCAAGAAAGATCCTATAGCAAAATCGCTTGCATCACACATCAATTTGAATGGAAGAGACCAATCCGGAGCTGTAATAACGGGTGCCGTAGTCAAGTTCTTTTTCAAATGCTCAAAAGCAGCCAGGCATTCCTCATCGAATCTAAACTGGACATCTTTCTCTAACAAACTACACAACGGCTTAGTAATCTTTGAGAAGTCCTTGATAAAACGACGATAAAAGCCTGCATACCCCAAAAAGCTACGGTCCCCTTTTACAGAAGTAGGTGAAGGTAAGTTATAAATAGTTTCCAGTTTTGCTATGTCCACCTCTAACCCTTTCCTCAAAACTTTATGTCCCAAAATAATACCTTCTTTTACCATAAAATGGCACTTCTCCTAGTTCAGAACTAGATTAGTTTCAACACACCTTTTCAGCACCATCAGCAGATTCTCCAAACATAAGTCAAAAGAGTCTCCAAAAATTGAGAAATCATCCATGAAGACTTCAATGTTTTGCTCAACCATATCAAAGAAAATGGCCATCATGCACCTCTGGAATGTAGCCGGGGCATTGCATAAACCGAAAGACATCCTTCTGAAAGCAAATGAACCATATGGACAAGTGAAGGCAGTCTTCCCTTGGTCTTTTGGGGCTATCACTATTTGGTTGTATCCTGAATAACCATCCAACATGCAGTAGTACTCATGACCTGCTAACCTATCCTTCATTTGATCAATAAATAGGAGAGGGAAATGATCTTTCCTTGTAGCTTTGTTCAGTCTGCGGTAGTCCATGTAGACCCTCCAACCTGTAACTATTCTCATAGGTATTAGCTCATTGTTTTCATTAGATACCACTGTCATACACCCTTTCTTCAGCACACACTACACTGGGCTCACCCAAGAGCTGTCTGAAATAAGATAAATGATCCCTGCATCTAACCACTTCAATATCTCTTTCTTGACAACCTTATTCATGATGGGATTCAATCTTCTCTATTGCTCTACTGATGATTTACAATCATCTTTCAGAAGGATTTTGTGTATGTAAAATGAGGGGCTAATCCCCTTGATGTCTGCTATAGTCCATCCAATTGTTGATTTAAACTCTCGCAGCACTCACAACAATTTATCTTCCTGGCAAGACGTTAGTGCAGCAGTAATTATAACAGGCAACTTTGAAGATTCACTTAAAAATGTGTACCTTAAATGATTTGGAAGAGGTTTAAGGTTAAGATCGGGAGGCATCTCAAGAGAAGGCTTGAGTCGTTCTGATGTCTCTCTTGTAAGTCTGAGTGGCTCAATAGGAATCTTAAATTTTCGCATCGGTGATGCTGTGTCTAGAATTTGTACATACTCTACAACCTCAATATCCTCCATATCAGATTCTCCCAGTATAGCACTCTCCAATGGATCAATGTCAATCAAATTTCCAGCCTCTTCATTTAATACTTTGTCGACTACATCGATTCGGAAGCACTCTTCTTCGTCAGTGGGGAACTTCATAGCCTTAAAGACATTAAATGTGACCTCTTGGTCTTTGACTCTCATGGTCAGCTCTCCTTTCTGTACATCTATGAGTGTTCGCCATGTGGCTAGAAAAGGTCTCCCAAGAATGATTGGTATGTCTCTGTCCACTTCATAGTCTAAAATAATGAAGTCGGCTGGGAAGATAAACTTGTCTACTTTTACCAAGACATCTTCTACAATACCTCTTGGGTATGTGTTGGATCTATCGGCAAGTTGTAATGATATATTTGTCAGATTTGGAGCCGGTAAGCCCAACTATGTGAATACCGATAGAGGCATCAAGTTTATACTTTCCCCCAAGTCATATAAACATTTGTTGAAAGAAAGCTTTCCAATGGAGCATGGTATTATAAAACTTCCCGGATCTTTGAGCTTTGGAGGTAGCTTACGCTGCAACACTGCACTGCATTCTTCTGTCAAGGCCATTATCTTATAATCCTCTAGTTTCTTCTTCCTTGATAGAATGCCTTTAATAAACTTCGCGTAGCTTAGCAAACTATTTATCTTCTCTTTGCTTTTGAAGTCTCTGTGGGTAAGGAACAGGAGGGTATACGAGTGGTGGTGTGGATGTGGCTTTCTCAGCCAACTCTTTATGATCCGTCTCAACTACCCGCTACTCAACACCCCCATCTGACAAGCTATGCTCAAAAGTCACTACACCTTGGTGCGGGCACGCCAGGGTCTCTTCACTACTGGGCGCGGGCGCACCAAGCTCCAAATCTGCAGTTTGTTTCCCTGATCTCAATGTAATGGCCTGACATTACTCTTTCCCTTCCTTTCTTGGATTTACTTTAGTATTACTTGGCAGAGCTCCTTGTGGTCTATTTTTCAACAAGCTAGCCATCTGGCCCATTTGAGTCTCCAAATTCTAAATAGCCACCACTTGGCTCTTTATCATCACTTCAGTGTTTGCCATATATTTCAACATCATTTCTTCCATCTCAGACTTCTTTTCTGGTTGAGGAGCAGGAGGTGGATGATGTTGGTGTTGTTGTTGCTGAAATCCAGACAGGTAAGGAGGTTTAGGTGCATACTGCTGATGAGATTATTATGGTTGATGTTGTTGTTGTTGAGGTTGATATTGTTGTTGCGGTTGGTGTTGTTGAACATTCTTATTATTACTCCAACTAAAATTGGGATGGTTTCTATTGTTGGGGTGGTAGAAGTTCTGAAACTGATTTTGTGGCTCTTGGTAATTGTTGATGAACTGTACCGACTCTACAGTGATAGCACATTGTTCTGTTTGGTGTGACCCTGCACAAATCTCACAGACATAGGCAACTTACTTAACTTTGTTCTCAGCCAAGGAGTCAATTTTCTTTGCCATAGCTGCCATTTGGGCTGATAATGTTGTCATGGTATCACCTCTAACAACCCAGTAACTTTTGGTTGAGGCATTCTGGCCGTTAGATTCTGAAAATCATTTGCCGCCATGGTCTCAATAAGTTCATAGGCTTCTTCACAGCTCTTAGCCCACAAAGTTCCTCCTATAGCGACATCAATGATTGACCTAGACTGCCAACCCAACCCATTGTAGAAAGTATTAATAACCATCAAGTCAGGCATCCCATGGTGAGGGCATTTTCTTAGCATCTCTTTATAACGTTCCTAGGCCTCATACATCAACTCTCCCTATTGTTGCTCAAACTGAGATATAGCAGTCCTCATCTTCGCTGTCTTAGCCCTAGGAAAGAATTTGGCTAAAAATTTATGTGTTAAGTCCTCCCACGTGGTTATTGACCCAGATGGCAATGAATGAAGCCAACTTCTTGCCTTATCCCTCAAAGTTAAAGGAAACAGTCTGAGTCGCACTGCATCATCTGACACACAACTATACTTGAATGTGTCACATATCTCAATAAAACTCAGCAAGTGCTCGTTAGGGTCATCAGTAACAGCACCCCCAAATTGGACCGAATTCTGTACCATCTGTATTGCTCCTGGCTTAATCTCAAAGGTATTTGCTGCTATGGTTGGCCTAACTATGCTAGACTATAGCTCATTCATTTTTGGCATATAGTAGTCTCTTAAAGCCATGTGTTCTTCTCTATGCTCTTCTTCCATGTTTGTTGATGTTTCAGTGTTCTCTTGTGTATTAGAATTACGTGCACTCGCTCTCCAAGTTTTACCGTTGATATTGTCTTGCCTAGGTACCAACTCAAAATTTGAAGATTGAGTGTGCATATACTAATCACAAGTACCTGAAACGCAAATAAAGGAAAATAGAAATGAGATAGGATAAGAGTTGTTCAAGTCAGACAAATTTAACTTAAGTTGATGACAATAGTAATAAAAATAAAAACCTATCCCCGGCAATGGCGCCAAAAAACTTGTTGGCTTGTTTCGGGTTTAACAAAATAGACACACACGTGCAAGTATACACGATCAACAAGTAATATAGAGTAAGTTAAGTATTGTTCCCACGGAGAAAGGTAATTATTCCTAATCTATCATGCAACAACTATATAGCTATTTCTGGCTACTTAAACGATCGATTAAAAAGTGAATTAAAAACTAAAATGATTATCAACACAAAATAACTAATTAATAAGCAAAAAGATTCAAATTGGAGAGATATGGGATCCTAATGTCACTTAATGCATTATCCAGATTATACAATTCTTGTATAACTTGATTAATTACCATGGACTGCTAGTCGAGAACACGAAAGTGAAACATGATTATTTTTCAATACACCATGTCCATATCACACAAAATCCACAAACAGATAGAATTCATATGAACATCAATATTACCTAACCCACTATATGTCTATATGAATTACAAGTAATATCAATTTAAGTGCAAGCTCTCTCAGCGACTACACATGGTAAGCCGGTATATGCATATCCGAATTATAAATCACAAAATCTATCACATGTAAATTTCATGAACATATACCAATAAGGTCATATCTAAACTTATATTTCCTTTTTCAATTCCATACAAGTTATTATAGTAGATGGTGATCAAGCATCTAAACAATAAGCGCAACCAAGTAAGGCAATCCAACTATAATCATTCAAGCATCACAATAAGGCATATAAATCTGAACTACGCAATAAGATCCATTAGAATCCCATAATGATGATTAGTTCATCTCTAAACCAACAACCATTACGGGATTTAAACCAAGCATGAGAAGATACAACGTAAACAAAGAGAGTAAAGAGAATAGAGAATGCAAATATGATTAAATTCTTGCTCAAAGTCAGCTTCCAACTCAGTTCAGATCCATCATCAATCCAAAGCAAAATTCTAATAATCATAAGCTAATAGTTCTAAAGAGAGAAGCAAAATAGTAGTAGTAGCTATGGAATCTCTATAGCTCTATGAAACCCTAAATATGGAAAAAAAATTGAAAGTAATTGTTGTTCGTAACTAGCAAATACACCCCTTTATAGAAATCACACTACAGCAGACTTATAATGAAAAGTCAAATATTTTAGCAGCCTTGACTAGCGCGGTCGTGTGGCCCCGTATAGCATTTGGGGCGCGTTCGCAGGCGCGTCGTGCTGGAATTCTAGAATCCTCCTGGCACGGGCGCACTGGAGTTGCTCTTCTAGTTGGCTCTATCGCACGGCTGCTTCCTGCTACCATTTACTGCACTGTTGCTGGTGTTTTGCTGATGTACTGTTGTTGCTTCCTTCTTCTTCTTTCTTCACTTGACTTCTTTATCCTTCAATTGCCTGTCTCATATTCCCCCCTTACATTCACTTGCTCAGCTTCAGTCCTCATTTTCAGCACAGGTTCATCTTGCTTTGCCACTTCCATGCCATTGCCATGCCTTTAGCATGCCTTAGTAGTTTCTTTGATGCAACCTACAAAACAAACATAAAAAGTAATCAAACGATACTAAAAACACTTAAGTTTAAGCATAATTCTAGCAAGTTGATAACCAATAAGTAGGTCTAAAACCTACTTATCAATAACGATGTCCTCTGTATAGGATATGAGAGTGGCATGATCAGCTACATCAGTATCTCTAGCCATCTAGAACTCATCCCGAGCTAAGTAAGCAGCATCCATGGCCACCTGGGCCTCGTCCCTCAGCATCTCTACTAGATGAGACCCTCAACAATAGTGCCTTAGCCTGGTCTCGCTCAAAAGTTAAAAGTTGTACTCGTTGCTCCAGTACCTCTCTAGGTAATAAAGGGACAGAAGCAGAAACAGAGCTGGGAGTAGACATGCCTATATTTGTCGTCAAAGCCTCAAACATGTCATCCTCTAAAGGGGAGGGTGAATCCTCCATAGGCTCCTCATCATCTAAATCAAAAGGCAACTCTGGGCGGATAACATGGGCCGCTACTATATCTGTATCCAGCTAAGCAGTGTACTCCGCTGAACGGCCAAAATAACTCTCACTAAACTCAGATGACTCAGTGAGGGTCCATAAATCATAAACCCATTCCAAATCATCAACAGACATGGGCGAAGTAGATAACCAGTAATCCAAATCGCCATCAAGGGGATGAAAATCCTAAAATTGCTCGAACTGACCCTGGATAGCCAGTAGATGATAGGTAGTTACAGCTCTCAAACCCGCCAATGAAAGGAAATCCATACCGGTTGCATGAGTGATGAACCTCAATGGGGAGCAGAATCCTGGATAAAGCAAAATAGAGAATGGGTCCTCAATAGCATCCAGAAAAGTCAATCATGAGGCTGCATCTATGCACTCTGTAGGGCAAAAGGAAAAGAACTTCACTTTATCATGCCCAAAGCAATATCCAAGGCACCTCAAAATGCCTATTGGCCGAAGATGTGTTATGAACCATACATATAGTAAAACTATGCTGCATCAAAAATATCCATCATCCTGACTATGGCAGTATGTAGCTGAAATGAAAGTTTCTACAAGAATCATGGGAAGAATGGTACAACCCTCCCGTAAAGCTCTGACTGCAGTAACTAAGGCAATGTCCAAATGGTTCAGATAAAGTGGCATATATAAATAGGCCACAACACACATCAATAGAGTGTCCACCTGGGCTATCCTCCAGTCATCCTCGGATATCAAGAAATCCTCTTGATAATGTGAGAGGTTATCCAAAGATCTAAAGCGGTCAATCAGAAACTCCATAGATATAATACGACCCGAGGTGACCTCAGCTAAAAACATTGGCCGTCGTGTACATATCATGTCCATGAACTGACGGCGCATCTGACCAATCGCTACCCAGGCACACGGTGCATATAAAAATAATCTGGTAATACAGAAATACTCCTCCAAGGTAGGAGTCAACTCATCAGAACCAAAGTGGAAAACTTGTCTAGCGGGGATCCAATGAGATAACATGCCCTCTACAAAATTGTCGGGAACTCTGAAGGTTAACAAAGACATATAGTGGCCCAACATGCCACCTACTAACATGCGATCTGACTCTAAAAGACTATCAAACCAAGACCGCGAATTCGTAGCTATACGGCTGGCGGGAAGTAAATCAATGTGTGATACTAACGAGGAAGACATATGTAGAATCGTATATATGACCATACATGGGTCAATTTTAAACCGTAAAATGTAAATAAATTATATAATGCATGCATCATGATGAATGATAATATAATAAGTGCAGGAAGTAAAAGCATTATAGAATATAAACCTGCGTAAATCATAAATACATCATCTCTGTTCTAAAAATGAAAATAAAAAGTACAAGGAAGTGGGGCACAGCAGCCCCATGTCTAACAAAAGCCTATCAGAAGAAGTCATGAATATCTATATCCCCTAGGTGATCAACACGATCCAACTCCTCTTGAGTCATTATATCTATGCTAAAGGAGATATCTAGGCGGTACAGAGAAAGATCTGATCCAGTAAAATCAGCAGTGTGTGGGCCGCTAGATGTACCAACACCTGAGTCAGAGGAATTGAAAGTACCTACCTCTGAAGGATCTCTGCCTAAATAGCGAATAAAAAGATGTGCCATTTCCAGCCGATGAGTCAAATTTGATATCTAGTCCAGATGGGTAGGCTCTTGAAAGCAAGTAATCCAATATGTCATCATAACTGATCCAGGTACCAGGTCCATCGTGAACTGAGTGGCCCGGGTCTAAGCCCCTATGGTACTGGGAATCCACTATGAACAGAATGTGTCCGGTGTGCAAAGTCCATCTGATAAGGTGAAACGATCTAAAACTATCACGGGAATGTCTGTAACAGGCAGGGATAAAAGCTAATGTCACCGAGCAGGAGGAAAGTAGGGAATTTAAATTTTTCCTGTGATACACCTTATCGCTCGCTCTCCCAAATAGAGCTCCCATCCTTCCTCGGTCAAGAAGGGAATCCGACGAGTGGATAAAGCATACTCTAACCCTATCGGGAAGTTATCTTTAAAGCCTATTGACAGATAATTAGGGGTGTAAGGAACCCAGGCAATGACATCTACAGTCAGTAACTCCAAATGTAAGCGAATGTGTGTAAAATCATCCGCTACAGGGACCTCTATCAAAGTAAACTGATGCCAATGTCGTCCCCGCGGATATGTCTCCAAGCCCAAAGTGGTAACTGGCCAAAGGTAAGGAAGCCTCTCATAAGCCCAGAACTGAAACAAGCAGAAACCAGGTATATCAATTTATCAATTAAAAATACCCGAAGGTTGGGAATGAAAGATCTATTATCAGTACTTACCAACAGAAAGAGGTAGAAGCGTAACCAAGCCTCTGTAGCACCTTCAGAACGTAGGTGCATCCCTCGAAGGAAATATGCAAATGTGAAAGAGCCCCAATCAAAATCCCTGATGCGATTTACATCTCGAAGAGCATTAATGAGGGAAAATGAGACAATCGATGAGTTATCTGCAATAAAGCAGCCCCTCATGATTATCAAAAATAGACGACGAAGATTGCAATCTCTCGCTGCCTGATCATCGGAAGGAGGCTCTGATAAAGCCCAACTACAAGTATCAATGCTCAATGGACCGGAACTGACGGCCCGACCCTTGAGGGCTGAAGGAGGGATCCCTAACAAAGATCTAACAGTGGCGGGAGAAATATTTATCGACAATGGCACCCTCTCACCTGTAAACTCCAAGCCGGTAATGAACCGTCAATCCATCAGAGTTATCATCACCTCACAATCTAGCAAGTGGAGGGACTGAGCCTGATGCAACCATCGCTCGGATAAGGGTCTCATATAACCCCGTGAATAGTGTCGTGGTGTGATGGAAAAGAAAGCCTCAAGGCCCTATAAATGTATAATGGCTCAGTACTCGGGATGCAAGTTCTGATAAACAAAATGAACAGTAAACTAGTTCCCCTCGACTGAGTAAACCCGGGAACCTACATTGCAAATCCAGGACCGACCATTGTTAAAAAATGGGAGGAGAAATAAAAGAAAAATTGAAAACTCCCATTACTTCATTAGAATAAAGATGGACCGATGGATGACGTCTCAAGTCGCCCAAAAGATCAAGAATGGGCACATGTATACCGGGAAGGTCCCGGTGCAGTGTAGAAGAAGGATATGTATCTACAATAGGGTCATCATCCTCATCAATGGCATCCACCCTATCAACTCTAATGGGATGGATCATAGACTCGGCCAAATGACGCGCATGTCGGGTCGGTCTGGGTAAAGGAACAGTCGAAGTCGCCCTCCTAACCCCAGAAGAAACCGTACACGGAATAAAGTTGTTTGGCTGGTCAAAATTCATACTTGGAAACAAAAATCTACAAATTGCCTCAGAAAGGGAGAGGTATGATTTACTTGCAAATTAATTGAGTAAGTGCATGACCTTAGGACATTAGAATCCTAGAAAGTTAGAAATCACATCATGCATATCCTATGTGAAAACATGCATTAGTTTAACATGATTCCCCGGTAAAGTTAAAATTGCATGCATATCAAAAGCCCAGACTCGCAAAATTTTTTGCTAGAGTCTCCTTTGTAAAATGGACTATCCGCATACATATAGGCATGATTAGGTGGCTATTCAGTAGCACACCAACCCAAAATCATGAGCATTTCATATGTATGAAAAAACTCCCCATGGCATCTAAATTACCATGTGCACTTTTTTTTGAAAATCCATGCTCATTTGTCCTCAAATAGGATAAAGAAAGTAAACAAAAATGGTGAAAAATGACTGTGTAAGACCCGGGAATTTACAAACAATTATATTTGTAATTTTACGAATAATTTTTTTTTTTATTATTATTATTTTAAGAATATTGGTATCATGAATAATATTTTAAAATTTATGATATATGGATTTAGCAGGATAGTCAATTTAAATTTTTAAGTTGACTGAGAATGAAAGTTAAGTCAGTTATAGTTCAAAGCCATAATTATGGATTTTGAATAAAGAATGAGAATATTAATATATAATAATTATATTTCAGTGCTATAAATATGTAATGGATGTGTATAGTGATAATGGTTGGCCAATTATAATGTAACATGACAAAAACCTAGCATTACTTTAAGAAAAAGTCTAGGGGGACCGGCTATTTCCGACCGGGGTAGTGACCGGCCGGAATTTTTTTATTTTTTTTTTTTTTGCTTTTGATTACAAAATAATTAATGCGATTTATTGGAACTGAAATTTTTATAAAATGCAGTGATTTAGGCGTCCGTTTGGATACGCGTAACAAACAGGGTTGTACAGACTGTACAACCCTGTTTGTTACGTGCATCCAAACGGACGCCTAAATCACTGCATTTTATAAAAATTTCAGTTCCAATAAATCACATTAATTATTTTGTAATCAAAAGCAAAAAAAAAATAAAATTCCGGCCGGTCACTACCCCGGTCGGAAAACGCCGGTCGGCGAAGAAGGACTCTTACTTTAATAAACCTTTGAAACTCAAATAGGTGTTCAAGACTATTAAGTAATTGTGTTAATATGATTAATGACAAGTATTAGAGACTTTAATGTTAATTAGGGAAAACCCTAACTAGTAAATTAGACACCCTAATTTATAAATTAGAAACCCTAATCTCTAATTTAGAAAGCTAAATGTTAATTAGTAAATCCTAAACTTAATTTGCAAGATCTAAGTAATTAGGAAACCTAAGGTAATTAGGAAACCCTAATTTCCATTTTTAGAAAGTTTAAATTTCCATTTTATACCATAATTAGAAACCCTAGAAAATCAATGTGCAAAACCTTAGGGTTAAACCCTAAGGGTCAAATATTAAGGGTTACCTAAGTTACTAAAGTGCCATTAAAATTGTAAGTAAATGGACTAAAATACCCTTTTAGCATTCTTTATTAGGAAACTTGTAAATCTTGCCAAAATTGGAGTTGGTGACCAACTCTAGATCAGCCATGTAATCAGCCACATATATCAGCTAAGTTCATTTCATCATCATATATATATATATCAAGAGATAGAAAAGTTCATAATTTAGCCCCATTTGCTCACATATACTCAACCTAGACCTTCTCTCTCTACACCCACAAAAATCAAAAGTGATTCAGTCCCTTATCAAGCTCCTAGCCTAGAATCAAGATTTGTCAAAGTGAGGTATAAACCCTAAATCTGATCTTTAAAGCTATGTTAGATTTGGTGTTTTAGTGTTTAAATATGTTTTATGTTATGTTAATAAGTGATCTGGTTGTTATATTGTGGATCTATAACATCTACATGCACGAAATTGAATATTTCAAAAAATCTGGAAAAAACTTTAAAATGTTGTGTGACAGGCAAATGTCAGACCTTATAGATCGATACTTGTTAGTTGTTTTAGTGTTTTAAAATTTGTACTTGTAGTATGTTATAAGGGATTTGATCTAGAACTGGAATCAGGGTCAAATTATGTATATATTACAAGTTATGGATGGTCAAAACTCATTGACCGACCATGACTTCCTGTTTCTGGGTAACCCAGAACTTGCCTAGAAACGTCTGACAAAAAGTTCATGGGCTCGGATATGTCATTTGTTTGTTGATATGATTATGTTATTGTATCTAGGTTATAGTCTGGTATATGGACTACAGATTTGTGTCTTTAGATCACCTATATAACAAATATATTTAATGCAGTGGCTGGTCAAAGTAAGCCAGATGATCACGGATTGTGTTTTCTGGGTAACCCAAAAAACTCAAGAACGTGATCTCTGACAGGGTTTGACCAGCTTGGATCTTAAGATTGTGTTCTTGTTAGACTGATTTTATGTAATAGATTTGTTCCTTGACATGTTATCTACAATCTGGAACCATTAAACCACCAAAACATTACATGGATAGCAAGTTGTGGAAGCCCAAAATTAGCCACTCGAACTGTTCTTATTTTCTAGGTAACCCAAAAAATGAAGAACAGCTCTGACAGCTTGTTCAATGGCTTAGATCTTGCTCGTGTGTTGCTATATGACCCTGTTTATGATTGGTACATGTAGTATTACATCAATACTACATGATCAAAGCTTTAGATGGCCTAGAAACATTTTGAACAGTGAATTAATGTTAGTCAAACATGACATCTAGAACACTGCTTATGAATGTTCTTGAAGCTCAAGAACACATTAGGTGACACTTTCTGTCACTAAAGGCTTTAGCGACAGATTTATTAATATTAATTAATTTAATTTCCAAAACTCATTTACAAATAGAAAATAATTTCTGAAAATTCTGAAAATTACGAAATTAGTTTTAAAAATTATTTTAAGTTATAAAAATTAACTTTTAATAATTTGACATATTTTTCATTAATATTATTATTTATTTGAATATTAATGATATTAAATTTATTTAATAAATAAATAAAATATTAATTAAAAATGATTTTATTAGATTAAAAATTATGTTGAATGAAAATAAAGTATCTAAAAATATTTTAAGTTATAAAATATAACTTTAAATATCTTAAGACAAATTTTATTAATTATTTAATATTAATGATATTAGATTTATTTAATAATTATATTAAATAAATTAGTTAAAAATAATTTTAATAATATAAAAATCATTTTAAATAAAAATAAAGAGTTTAAAAACATTTTAAGATATAATAAATGACTTTTAATATTTTTATGAATAATACATTACTATTTAAATATTAATAGTAATTATTTAAAAATAATTTTAAATATTTTTAAAATTATTTAAAGGTAATATTAGTACTTTAAAAATATTTTGAGTTATTATAAATAACTTTAATATTTTGGCAATGATTTCATTAATATCTTAATATTATATAAATAATAATGATAATAGAATTATTCAGTAATTAAATCATTAAAAAATGATTTCAGTATTTGAAAAATCATGATAAATTATAATAATTATTTAAAAATTATTATAAGTCTATGAAAAATAATATGATTAATATTTGAATTATCTAATATGATATTGAAGCTACAGAATAAAAGTTTACTAAAAATAAACTCAATAATTATCCGATAAAGCCGTCGGTACACTGAAATATTTCCAAAATTGATTTAGACCGATATAGTTTGACTTTATAAGGGATTATTTATGTTCTAATGACTGATATAACTATGTGACAATGTGATTAAGTTATGTGTTGACTGCAAATAGTAGTATTATATGTTACGATATATTATTCTAATTGAAAGAATGATCTTATTAATGATAGGTCTTTGTATAAAAGATAAAACTAAGTTGCGTAACTGTAAGCAGCAGATCAGGCAAGTATCCTACCCTTTGCATTTATTTTATGCAATGGACATGCGTAAGCAAGTTTATGAACTATATCCTTGTTATACAAGTTTCTTAACATTATTATTATCGATCATGTATCTAAACCTTTGTATTTATGCAAGTTATTGAACTCTATTCTTTCATTGTTTACCCATACAGTATTATTGTATGATACAGATATATATTTATATTGTTCGTTAATTTCTAAGATTGGTTATACAAGTGTCCTCAGGATAATTATTGTACTTGTTGATACATATTTATTGATTTCCAGTATGTATACATTAATTCAAAATCGTCTAAGCTATTTGACTCGGCTAGACACAGATTTAAAAATATCGTTGAACATGATAGAATTTTATTATTATCCAACCGAATTATTTTGGTTCGGATTCCAAACTAAGTATGAACATCCCGAACATGGGAAACTTTTGTGTGCCAAAGGCGAATATGATGAACGAAAATATTATTCGAACACGTAGTATTGATCAATACAGGGCATAACGGGTTGATCACTCTCCGTGCCCGTAAGTTATGACGGTTTACAGACGAAGTTCGATATAACCTTTTCAAAAACTGAAAACAAAGTTCATAGTATGTCAACCGATCACCATTCATAGTCAGTACGTAGTTTCAAAAATATAAATTATGGGTTATGTTGTTCAGTATTGGTTCAGTTTACTTCACAACAGTTGTTCTGTTGTAGAAGTGTTGTACAAAGAAAACATTTACTTCTTTTAGCTAAAGTTTATTATCTACTATTACTTGTTGGGCAATTAAATGCTCATTCTTGCTTTAAATTTAAATGTTTTCAGTTAAGTTAGACCGACCTGAAGGTTCCGACAAAGACAAAGGAAAGGGGAAGCTGAAGAACTAGACTGTTAAATGTTACTTGTAATAACTGAATTTATGATAATTTATTTATTAATATGTAATGAATAACTTAAAGGTTTTCGAAGCTGGGGATGTAGACAACTTTGATATAATATTTTTGTTTAATTAATAAATAAGTAGTTTGAATGAAGGTTATCGTGTAGCACCAAGTACGGGTTTCAAGTACTCGGATTTGGGGGCGTCACAGGTTGGTATCAAAGCTTTAGGTTAGAAACCTTAGGTGGGGATAGACCTTAGGCTATAACCTTAGGACAGAGGAAAATGTTGAAAATACAAATAACTCAAATAGAGTTTAAATGAGATGAATTAAATAAATTCATCGTAAAATAAAATAAAAGATAACTTACATAAAACTATTATTTGTTGTGTGTATATATTATATACTAATCAAGATAATTTATGTGTAGATGTCAGATGAAAAAGGATTAGGATACTTTCAGACTGTAAAGAAGGAACAAATCTCCATAACCGAGCCAGTATCAAAGCCAATGGCTGAAATAAAGGCTCACATTGAAAACAACCCTGATGAAGTAGTTATAGTGGAAAATATGGTAGCGGAACCAAAAGTGGTGGCACTGGCAGATATTGATTCGGACACTAAAGTTGGAGCTGACCAGGCCTCAATGGAAGTGCAGAATCTGACGAACGAGGTTTCTTCTCTAGAAAGGCTGTGGGAAATAGAAAAATTGTTAAATAGTCAATTGCGGAAGGCGTTAATCGAAACCATGGAAGAACAAGATAAGCTTAAAATCCAAATTGATCAAATGGAAGCCAAAAATAACAAACCGTGTGTAGCTTCGAGCAAAAAGGGGAAAAGGAAGATAAAAGACCGTCATTTAGGGAATTGCGATAATAACCAAGGGAACATTAACAAAATAGAAAAGTGTACAAACTATAAAAAGAAACATGAAGGCTTACGCAGGAAAAGGGGAAAATATTTGTTACAATTGCGGACATGAGGGACATTTCTCTCCTCATTGTCCCAATCCGAAGCAAGGAGTATGTTTTATTTGTGGGGTGGAAGGTCATCAGGCGAAAGGTTGTCCAAGAACAGGAAAAGGCATAGGAAATAAGTAGTATTAGTATTATTTGAATATGTATGATGTGTATATGATAAGTATGTGTGTGTAATATAATGTTCTCAACTTTTGTATAAGTTATAATAGCGATTCTTGACTTTTGTGATCACAAAGGTATAACGAATGTTTAAATAGCGATATATGTTATATGATGTAAAACACTATAAATTAGTTGAATGAATATGAGTATATGTTTGGTTAAGGAAATCCAATATTTTGAGTACATGATTGTTTGAGTTTGAAATTACGCGTGCTATGTTAAACTTATATGATAAGACTTAAAATAAAGAATAATTTATGATTTTATTTAATCAGATAATGCCGCCAAGAAGACAAAACCAAAACCAAAGAGCCGAAGAATCTGTTAATAATGCTGGAGGACAACCAGACCCAATGCAAAACTTTGCAAACATGGTAGCTCAAGCTATGCAGAATGGAATGCCAGCCGCGGGGAATCATCCAGACAGTCGATTGGCAAATTTTAAAGATTTCAAAGTAGTAGGACCGCCAAAATTTAGAGGTACAACTGACTCTATAGAAGCCCAAACTTGGTAAAGGAGATAGAAAAAGCTTTTGTGATTGCTAGGGTAGCTGAGGGGCAAAAGACAACTTTTGCCACCTATATGATGAAAGGGGAGGCAAATTTTTGGTCAGAGGCTAATCAAACTAGAGCCGGAGAAGGAGTGGTAACATGAACTAGGTTCAAGACACTGTTCTTCGAGAACTATTTCTCGTCCAGTATGCAGGCCAAGATAAAGGTAAAGTTTTTGGAGTTGAAGTAGGAGAACATGACAGTCTCGAAGTACGCCCCAAAATTTAATGAATTACCTAGGTTCGCTCCACATCAAGTTGATACGGAGGTAAGGAAGGCAAGGAGGTTTGAGCTGGGATTAAAACCCTGGCTCTACAATAAGGTGGTTGTGTTGTAGATTAATACTTTTACAGCACTCTTGGAAAAGGCTATTATAGCCGAAGAGGGAAGTGAGGCCATGAGCCTCTACAATAAGGAGAAAAAGAACAAGGGTAAGGTCGAGGGAGCTGTAAAGGTGGAAGCAAGTAGTGGGAGTAGGAATGAGAAAAGAAAAGGGGACAATTTTGGAAATATCAAGGTTAAGCAAAAAGGTGCAAAGAAACAAGTGGTGCAGTGTGGGAGTTGTGGGAAGAATCACTCGGGGGAGTGTTTAAAGGGAAAGTTTGTGTGTTATAAGTGTGGGCATGAGGGACATATCTCTCCTAACTGCCCCAATCCAAGGATGAGTAGTGGGTGTTTAATGTGTGGGTCGATGAAGCATAAGGAGAAGGAATGTCCGAAAAGGAGAATAGATGTGGGAAGCGTGATTACGGGGAAAGGCAGTGGGACATTAGCCATAGCAGGACCAACTTCAACAAACAAACCAACAAAATTAACCGCCAAAGTCTTCAATATGACCGTTCAGGATACTGTAACAGCCGGTGACGGAGTTCCATATATCAACCCGATCAACGATCTTCATATATATACCTGATTCGTATTTAACCCATTTTCTTTACCGTGCGTTTGTTAATATAAGTAAGTTTACGTTAGGAACCCTTATAGGCATACGAGACACAATATAATAATTCAATAATAAAAAGATTTTTAAAGGAAGAATTTGAGTTCCAGATTCGTAACAGGAATCTTATAAGGAGGGGAGAATATAGTAATTCAATTTTTCATAAATAAAAATCTTAGGATAAAACATTAATTTTAAGTGTAAGGTAATGGTTATTCCGGGAACGGAATCTTTATAAGGAGGGGAGAATGTAAAGACTCAGGAATTTTCAAACAATTATATATGTATTTTTACGAATAAAATTTTTATTTATTTATTTATTTATTATTATTATTATTTTAAGAATATTGGTATCATGAATAATATTTTGAAATTTATGCGATATGGATTTAGCAGGATAGTCAATTTAAATTTTTAAGTTGACTGAGAATGAAAGTTAAGTCAGATATAGTTTAAAACCCTAATTATGGATTTTGAATAAAGAATGAGAATATTAATATATAATATTTATATTTCAGTGCTATAAATATGTACTGTATGTGTATACTAATAATGGTTGGTCAATTATAGTGTAACATGACAAAAACCTACCATTACTTTGATAAACCCAAATTTGAAACTCAAATAGGAGTTCAAGACTGTTAAGTAAATGTGTTAATATGATTAATGACAAGTATTAGAGATTTTAATGTTAATTAGGGAAAATCCTAATTAGTAATTAGAAAACTCTAATTATTAGATATCCTAATTGTCAAATTAGACACCCTAATTGCTAAATTAGAAACCCTAATCGCTAATTTAGAAAGCTAAATGTTAATTAGTAAATCTTAAACTTAATTTGCAAGATCTAAGTAATTAGGAAACCTAAGGTAATTAGGATACCCTAATTTTCATTTTTAGAAAGTTTAAATTTCCATTTTATACCATAATTAGAAACCCTAGAAAATTAATGTGCAAAACTTTAGGGTTAAACCCCAAGGGTCAAATCTTAAGGGTTAGCTAAGATACTAAAGTGCCATTAAAATTACAAGTAAATGGACCAAAATACCCTTTTCGCATTCTTTATTAGGAAACTTGTAAATCTTGCCAAAATTGGAGTTGGTGACCAACTCTAGATCAGCCATGTGACTAAAATCTTCACAAATCAGCCACATATATCAGCCAAGTTCATTTCATCATATATATATATATATATATATATATATATATATATATATATATATATATATATATAGATTAAGAGAGAGAAAAGTTCAAAATTTTGTCCCATTTGCTCACATATACTCAACCTAGACCTTCTCTCTCTAAACCCACGAAAATTAAAAGTGATTCAGTCCCTTATCAAGCTCCTACAACATCACAAACAGTTCCAAAAGCCTAGAATCAAGATTTGTCAAAGTGAGGTATAAACCCTAATTTAAAATCTGATCTTTAAAGCTATGTTAAATTTGGTGTTTTAGTGTTTAAATATGTTGTATATTATGTTAATAAGTGATCTGGATTGTTATATTGTGGATCTATAACATCTAGATGCACGAAATTAAATATTTCAAAAAATCTGGAAAAAACTTTAAAATGTTGTCTGACAGTCAAATGTCAAACCTCATAGATCGATACTTGTTAGTTATTTTAGTGTTCTAAAGTTTGTACTTGTAGTATGTTATAAGGACTTTAATCTGGAACTGGAATCAGGGTCAGATTATGTATATATTAATAGTTATGGATGGTCAAACCTCGTTGACCGACCATGACTTCCTATTTCTGGGTAACCAAGAACTTGCCTAGAAACGTCTGACAAGAAGTTCATGGGCTCGGATCTGTCAGTTGTTTGTTGATATGATTATGTTATTGTATCTAGGTTATAGTCTGATATATGTACTACAGATTTGTGTCTTTAGATCACCTATATAACAAGTATATTTAATGCAGTGGCTGGTCAAAGTAGGCCAGATGATCACGGATTGTGTTTTCTGGTTAACCCAGAAAATTCAAGAACGTGATCTCTGACAGGGTTTGACCATCTTGGATCTTAAGATTGTGTTGTTGTTAGACTAATTTTATGTAATAGATATTTTCCTTAACATGTTGTCTACAATCTAGAACCATTGAACCACCAAAACATTACATGGATAGCAAGTTGTGGAAGCCCAAAACTAGCCACTTGAACTGTTCTTATTTTCTAGGTAACCCAGAAAATGAAGAACAGCTCTGACAGCTTGTTCAATGGCTTAGATCTTGCTCGTGTGTTGCTATATGACTCTGTTTATGATTGATACATGTAGTATTACATCAATACTGCATGATCAAAGCTTTAGATGGCCCAAAAACATTTTGAACAGTGAATTAATGTTAGTCAAACATGGCATCTAGAACACTACTTATGAACACTGCTTATGATTTTATTAGATTAAAAATTATGTTAAATGAAAATAAAGTATTTAAAAATATTTTAAGTTATAAAATATAACCTTTAATATATTAAGACAAATTTCATTAATTATTTAATATTAATGATATTAAATTTATTGAATAATTATATTAAATAAATTAGTTAAAAATAATTTTAATAATATAAAAGTTATTTTAAATGAAAATAAAGAGTTTAAAAATATTTTAAGTTATAAATATAACTTTTAATATTTTAAGAAAAATTTCATTAATAATTTAATTTTAATGATATTAGATAATTATATTAAGTAAATAGTTTTAAAATGGTTTTATTGATTTAAAAATCATTTACAAAAGGATATAAATGTTTTAAAAATATTTTAAGTTATAATAAATGACTTTTAATATTTTGGTGAATAATACATTAATATTTAAATATTAATAGTAATTATTTAAAAATAATTTTAAATATTTTAAAAATTATTTATGGGTAATATTAATATATACTTTAAAAATATTTTGAGTTATTATAAATAACTTTAATATTTTGGCAATGGTTTCATTAATATCTTAATATTATTTAAATATTAATGATAATAGAATTATTCAGTAATTAGATCATTTAAAAATGATTCCAGTGTTTGAAAAATTATACTAAATTATAATAATTATTTAAAAATTATTATAAGTCTATGAAAAATAATATGATTAGTATTTGAATTATCTAATATGATATTGAAGCTACAGAATAAGAGTTTACTTAAAATAAACTTGATAATTATCCAATAAAGTCGTCGGTACACTGAAATATTTCCAAAATTGATTCAGACCGATATAGTTTGACTTTATGAGTGATTGTTTATGTTCTAATGACTGATATAACTATATGACAATGTGATTAAGTTATGTGTTGACTGCAAATAGCAGTACTATGTGTTACGATATATTATTCTAATCGAAAGAATGATCTTATTAATGATAGGTCTTTGTATAAAAGATAAAACTAAATTGCGTAACTGTAAGCAGCAGATCAGGCAAGTATCCTACCCATTGCATTTACTTTACGCAATGGACATGCGTATGTAAGTTTATGAACTATATCCTTGTTATACAAGTTTCCTAACATTATTATTATCGATCATGTATCTAAACCTTTGTATTCATGCAAGTTATTGAAGTCTATTCGTTCATTGTTTACCCAAACAATATTATTGTATGATCCAGGTATATATTCTGTTCGTTAATTTTTAAGATTGGTTATACAAGTGTCCTCACTTGGATAATTATTGTATTTGTTGATACATATTTATTGATTTCTGATATGTATACATTATTTAAAAATCGTCTAAGCTATTTGACTCGGCTAGACACAGATTTAAAAATATCATTGAAAATGATAGAATTTTATTATTATCCAACTGAATTATTTTTGTTCGGATTCCAGACTAAGTACGAACATCCCGAACATGGGAAACTTTTGTGCGCCAAAGGTGGATATGATGAACGAAAATATCTTTTGAGCACGTAGTAATAATCAATACAGGGCATAACGGGCTGATCACCCTCTGTGCCCGTAAGTTATGACGATTTACAAATGAAGTTCTGTATAACCTTTTCGAAAACTGAAAACAAAGTTCATAGTCTGTCGACTGATCACCATTCATAGTCAGTACGTAGTTTCAAAAATGTAAATTATGGGTTATGTTGTTCCGTATTGGTTCAGTTTACTTCACAACAGTTGTTCCGTTGTAGAAGTGTTGTACAAAAAAAATATTTACTTCTTTCAGCTAAAGTTTATTATCTACTATTACTTGTTGGGCAATTAAATGCTCCCTCTTGCTTTAAATTTAAATGTTTTCAGTTAACCTATACCGACCTGAATGTTCTGGCAAAGACAAAGGATACGAGAAGCTGAAGAACTAGACTATTTAATGTTACTTGTAATAACTGAATTTATGATAATTTATTTATTAATATGTAATGAATGACTTAAAGGTTTTCGAAGCTGGGGATGTAGACAACTTTGATATAATATTTTTTTTAATTAATACATAAGTAGTTTGAATGAAGGTAATCATGTAGCACCAAGTACGGGTTTCAAGTACCCGAATTTGGGGGCGTCATAGACTGTCTCATAAATTAATTTTTTTCACATCAGAATGTTCAACATGGTAAAATACAAACATTTACTAGGCCCATTCATTTTTGTTAAGTCATATAGACATACATATTTACTATATTGGTTTTAAACTTACTAACTATGAAATATAGCGTTCTAATGGTAAAAACTTAAAAGAAATGGATGTAAACGTTACTTGAAGTGTGCAAAACATTTGTACGGTAACGAATTTTGAAATGAGTAGATCTAAGATGGAAGGTCCAAATTTCTCTGAATAGTTCAAACTAAAAATAACTTAAGAAGGTCTTGGGGTTATAAAATAACTCGCGGCCTTCCCCGGGTATACCTTCGAAATCCACAGGTCTACCTGTGGAAATGTAGGGTGGGTCTCACCCCCTCTAGTTCAGTCCGATTTGAGGTCCGGTAGGGCTCCCGGAAGCTAAAAAGTTAAATCAGGAAAAAAGGTTCTCTACGCGATTGAGCGGAAGAGGCCTAAAATATGGAAACGTAAAGTCAATCTCTGATAAATGAAAATCTTCATGTAAGTCATTGGTGTCAATACCAATGAAGCCTCAGGAATGTCAACATTAGAGATCGTTGAAAACTGCATTCAATAAAGCCGGTGATTCATCAAAGTTAACTGCCTCGAATTCTCAAGATTATTCGAGAATGAAACTTGGCCTCAGCATTGGTGTCTGGAATGTCTGGTATTACGAACCGTCATTATCATTACAATCAACATCATGAAAGCCTGTCGGTGACGACTAATGGAAACTATCTCCATCGGGAAAGACCAATGATGGAATCTGTTATAAATAAAATCTCCAATTTAATCAAATCAGTTTAGTAATGATCGACTTCTGTAAACTACCGCTCGAGTAGGCATCAAAAAGGTTCGATGATGGTCAAACCTTGAAAACTACCATTCGAGTAGGTATCAAATCAGTTCCGTGATGGTCAACCCTATAAATTACTGTTCGAGTAGGCATTGATCATTAAAAACTCTATCCCCGATAACAACAACGACATTAACCGGATTGAAATCCAAATCATTAGTGACAGTCCCAGCATAACGTCGGGAAAGATCCAATGATGTAAACCGATGTAAACTATCATCAGGATAAGCATCGGGAATCCCCAATGAGGCCACTTGTTATGAAAGGAATATCCTCATAGGAGGCTAAGTCAGAAAGCATATGTGAAGATAAGGAACTTTGGTGACAACCTCGACGTTGAATTCTAAAATGGTCCAGTGGTATCAGCCATAGAAAAATCTCCTCAGCAGGTATCTTGAAAACATCTATACAACATTTTGTCTAATCAGTCTCGGTAGCACTGATGGATACTTTAAACCATTGACTTCAACCCAATGTAGCATCGAGACAGTTTGGTGATGAAAGCTCTGTAAACTATTGTTCAAGTGGGCATCGAGACAGTCCGGTGATGAAAGCTTTGTAAACTACAGTTCGATTAGGCACCGAGACATTCCGGCAATGAAAGCCTTTGTAAACTACCGTTCGATTAAGCATCGAGACATTTTGGTGATGAAAGCCTTTGTAAACTACTATTCGAGCAAGCATCAAAGAGTTTCGGTGAGAAAAGCATTTGTAAACTGATGTTCGAGTAGGCATCGAGAAAGTTTGGTGATGAAAGCCTCTATAAACTACAATTCGAGTAGGCATCAAATAGTTCAAAGGAGATCATCATTGATAATTCCATCCCCAACAGAAATGGTGGGAGTAGTCAGTGATAGAATACCGTTGGAAGTAACTTCAAACAAAAATATTCAGCATCCATAACATCATATCATGCTGCATTGCATGGCATCATTTAATCTTGTCATATTTCAAGTGTCTAGTAATATTTATCATGTTCATTCCATTCCATTGCATAAACATGATAAAGAGCGGCATCTGTAGACACTCAAAATTTTGTATTCCTGTTACTAACCATACAGGAGGATAGAATCATCTTTTATCTTCTAGAGACAACCCTTGAATTGAGAATCATCAAAAGAACCCCGACGATAACACCAGGAAATCATCAAGCCAGAACCCTGACAACAGCACCGGGAAATCATCAAACAAGACCCCGAATAACAGCACCGGGAAATCATCAAATCAATCCCTAGAGATAACCCTGAGATATTAAACCAACCGTCGGAGACAACCCTAAAGTATCAAATCAATCCCCGGAGACAACACTGAGGTAAAATAGAATCAGTTGTGATGAAACCTCAAAGATAACCCCGAAGGACAGCTAAAAGCCTTGTCAACCCTAGAGATAACCCCCGGAAGGGAAAACGGTCATTTTGATAAGTTAATTTCAAAAAACATAAAATAGCTACAAATAGGGTCACAAAGAGCCATTACAACATTTTTTAGCGCAAACTACGCAAAACAGCTCAACGGACTACCTGCGAAGACCTGAAGATGCCATTTTAGACATGAACCCATCTTTCTGGATTCAGAAAAGGGTTAGCCCTATGTCATTTTGTAGCTCTTGGAGAGAGCTTTTCGGAATGGTATGGCACATCTCCATCCAGGAATTGTAAGTTGCAAGCTTTTTAGCAGACTGCACGTCGATCGGGATTACATGTACTTCAAGGCAGTGAGACCCCCTGGGCCCTTCTGTAGGTCTACCTACGGAAGCCGTGCCTTTATACATAAGCTCACCAGCAGCTTGTTAAAGAAGAAGAAGAAAAAAAAAAGAGAAAGAAAGAGGAAAAAGAGAGATTTCAACTAGAAATCGCTCGAATCTTGTTTCTAAAACCTGTAAATCTCACTTGTAAGCTTTCATATACAGATCTATTGAAACATCTCAAGTTTTAACCAGTGGAAAAAACTCGTTCGATAGTCCTTGTGCAAGGCTGTAAGATTTTTTCAAATTTTCATTTTTTTTCTTGCTTATATACCTATATATGAGTAATATATATGTATATTAGATAGTTTTACTGGTTAAAGATCGATCTTTTGCTTTTCCTTGCAATATTGTATATATATATATATATATATATATATATATATATACATATATATATATATATATAGTTTGTGATTCAATATCGATTGTAAATGTTCATTTGATGTAAATCTGTAATATTCAAAGTTTATTGACTAGATTTATCTAAATCTAACCATATCTAGCTTTTAACCAGTTCAAAAGTTGTAAAACTGGAACCGTTAAGCTAGAATGGTTAAGATTTAGTTAAATTTAGTTTTCTTTTTAGTTTGTAAATATTTAGCAACCACGCGGCCTTAGATCTGTATCTAGAGGAAGCTGGAAACTTTAGCTACGCGCATGCGAGGATTTAACTAATGAATCTCTTGTTTTGTGACGTCTAGAGTTAAATATGCATTTTATTTCAGTATATTCATTGTGCAAGTTTTAAATATACGTATGAGCCTAGGAACTACAAAGCATTGATGATTCAATCAATGGATCTAGATCTGGTTCCGAAAATAGACTTGGTTAAGTTGTAAATGTTATCTTGCAAATATATGTACTTGTAAATATAGGACCTTAAAACGGTTATCCGGATTTAAGGTCCCCATAATAGTGGAAAATCTTATGCGTGGTGCTCGGACATACTTTGATGGCTTTCATGCCCATATATATATATATATATATATATATATATATATATATATATATATATATAAGACCCCAACTTATTATAAATGAAATTGAATTTTTCTATTTATTATTTTGAAATAGTAAGGGTTGAATTGATTAATGTGGTTAGTTATGGGTAAAATGCGTAAATATTTCAAATAAGCAAGTGGTTGTAAAATATTCATTATTGTCTGGGAATATTCGTTTGGTCGTGGAATATTCTTACTATCGGAGAATATTCGTATGACGGCGCAGCCATGTGTGGGCCCCATAATATTATTAGATAACATTATTTGCAATGTCTAAAAAGTTCTGTCTAATGAGAGGTTTGGTCATCTAATTGTACGCCAGTAAGGAGAAATCCATATTGGAAAGCCCCCTCTTTCTTGGGAACGGCCTGGTTGTCAGTATTGTGATTCTGTAATATTATTTGTGAATAATTAATTATTAATTTATATGATAAGGAAAATATGCATTTTATGTGGATATAGATGGAGAAAATTTTTAAAGTGACAATTGTTGAAAATTGATATTTTATCTTTTCTAATAAAATAATATTTTATTGATATTTTTATAATGAATGTAGGATATATGAATAAATGAGGAGGAAGAGTATTTTTGTTACAAAAAATATTTAAAACATGTTTTTCATGTTGGTGGACCCCATTTCTTGACTGAAATTTGATTATAGACTGTAAAATCGTCCGTTTCTGAATTTTGGTCAATTTCTGTTTAGAATTTGGAAAAACTTAAAAATACAAAGTTGTAGAGAATTGAATTTTCTATGAAATGGACATAAGATTGGAATTTGTTTGATAAAAAGGCTATTTATTATGAATTATTGAAGTTCCGGATTAATTGATTATTTTTTTTTTTGAAGTTTTAAATGACTTTTATATGAAAAACATTTTTGTTGCTTTTATTGAGTGGATGGCTGATGTTTGGATTCAATGAGTGTGCATAGGAAGTTTTAGAAAAATAATAATATTATTTATTAAATTTTCTGCTTTGGTGTTCTAAGCATTTTTCTATAAATAGGGTGCTTAGGTTAGAATTAAAAATCACACCAAAAACTAAAGTTTTCTCTCTCTATAATATCGAGCGTATTTTTATGAGTATTTTGGTACTTTGAGAGTTGCTATATGGTGCAAGTTCCTTGAGCACTATATCCAGTATTCTAGTCAGAAGTACTGTCTTTTTGGAGGTAAGGAATGTTATTTTTTTTCGTAAATGATATTATTTCTTTCAATATCATTATGCCAAAATATTGGTCTGAATTTTTATCAAATTTGGAACTTTTAGGGTTGGGGTTACTATTCACGTATACGACACTATTGACGCATACGGCACTATTCACGAATACGACACTATTCACCGAAAAATTATTTTTTTGTTTTTTTTGTCCAAGATATCTATTATGGATACTAGTTTTGATTGTATCCATGTTTTGATCATTCTTGAATTTTACTCCACTACAATTATTTATGAAGTATTTTTGAACTCGGATTGTTTAAAGTACGAATCCTTAATATTTGTTCTTTTGTTTCACGGGATTCGTTTTCTTTAAAATATTTTTCATCATCCTCAGACCTAAATAATGATATAACTGAATATCTTTGGCCTGTAATACAAATATGAATGATTTTCTGATGAATAACTTTGGCCCGTAGTGCAAAGATGAACAGGTGTTTAGATGAACATGACCAACTGATGAATATCTTTGGCCTGTAGTACAAAGATGAATATTTGATTCCAGATATATATTGATTGATGTTACAGGGATAAAAATAATGACGATGAACTGTTAAATTCCTATATAGAAGATAGAAGATTTCATTCTCTACTTAACTCTTCTAATGAATTATTATTTCCGCTGCGAATATTGATTTATAATTTGTTGTCTATTGTATTCTATTAGATTTTTCCCTGTTGAAGACTAACGATAATTTATTCTATATTATCTTAGTCATAATATTCTTTACTGGGCTAGTTGAGCTCACCATTTTCCTTTCTATTCCATTTTTCTTAGGAGGCGAGACTGTAGCGAGTACTAGTCGGGGTATGGAATGATGGTTCTAGAAAGTTGTTTAGTAGTCCTCACCATTTTTGTAAAATAATGTATCAATAATTGTAATGAGGACTTATTTGAGTGTGGATATTATCTAGAAGATAATATTTGTATTTAAACTCACAGTTTCTGTGTTGTCGTATTTTACACAACAGTTGTATTAATAATATTGTAGAGGTTTCTGCACCATATTTTGGTGACTCGGAATGGGTGATGTATACCTGTTTTGGGGGCTTCACAGTTGGTATCAGAGCTTAGGGATATGATCTCTGGCGGAGATCGGGGAATAGAACTAGGAGGGGAGAGATGAGTAAATCATTCGCTAGTGTGTCCTACCTAAGCTTATTTGTTGGTTGGTTAGAATATAGAGATATTGTGTGATATGTTAATTTCTTTAATTAACCCTTATTTTATGGCAGTATTTGAGAATGGCAACTGAGAATGTTTATAGTGGAGTAAACGAGACCGTGGAGACACCTTTACTCACCAATGAGGAGAACGTGCAACAAGCCGGCAATGTTCCTCCTGTAAACAACACCACTAAGCAGACGATGAACGATGAGATGTTTAGAAGCTTTTTGCGGTTCATGCAAAACCAGACGAGGGAAACTCCTGTTCAAAATACAGGTAGAAATAATGGCAATGCACAGCTGGTCACAGCCAAGCAGTTCAAAGAGTTGGGACCACCAGAATTCTGGGGAAAGTCAAACCCGATTAAGGCAGAAATGTGGGTCAAGCAAATTACCAAGATATTCGATGTCTTAGGATGCACGGAAGAACAGAAGGTTCCATTCGCCACCTTTATGTTCTGTAATGAAGCAGATTACTGGTGGGAATCTGTGAAGCGTACCCATCCAGCCACACTCAGCATGTCTTGGGAGACATTTCAGAAACTGTTCAATAACAAGTACTTTCCTGAAAGTATTCATCATATGAAGGAGGTAGAGTTTATTAGACTGGAGCAGAACAATATAACAGTGTCCCAATACGAGGCGAAGTTCGTGGAGTTATCCAGGTTTGCACCTCATTTGATGGAGAATGAGGAACGTATGACGCGGATGTTTCTGAGAGGTTTGAAACCCAATATACATCAGTATCTCATTTCTCATAAATTTTCTCTATATTCAGATGTTGTCAATAGGACTCAATTATTAGAGCTAGATAATGAGTATGTTCAACCGAGGGACCACAACCAGGATCGTACTGGTGACAGCAGTCATTGGAGTAATGATAACCAGCGGGAAAAGAAGATCACGGACAAAAGCGGTAACCACTCTGGTGATAATCGTGGCCGTGATAATAGAAGAAGTGAGTGGGGGGAGATTTTAAAAAGATAAAATTCAACAATGACAATGTGAAGACGTCAGTACTAGCAGCAACTGGTTCTAAGGGAGGAGAACGACCACCGGTCGTATGCTACAAATGCGAAAAGAGGGACATATCAGCCCAAACTGTCTGTAATAGTTCAAGGTATGCTATAATTGTGGAAAGGAAGGACATATCACTCGAGATTGTACGGTAGAGAAACCAAGTCCAGCGGGGATGGTGACTCAAAAGGTTGTCCCAGAAAAGTCAAAGTCAACAGTTCCTAGAAGAGCATTTGTTGTGACTGGTCAGAATACAAGGAACCCAAACGAGATGATCACGAGTAAGCTAATCATAAATTCTTGCGAAGTTTATACCTTACTAGATACCGGTGCTACCCATTCATTTATCTCTCCTGCATGTGCTCAACGTTTAAACTTGACTCCGAAGAAATTAGACTTTGACTTATCTGTGGAGACTCCATTAGGAGAAACATTTATTACATCCACTATTTATAAATCTTGTTTGATCCAAGTTGGCACCATCACATTACCTGTTGACCATATCTCTTTAAAGATACTTGCATTTGTCGTGGTTTTAGGGATTGATTGGTTAACTACTCATCATGCCAAAATTGATTATTTTCGTAAGGTTGTTAGTTTTCATACTCCTAACCAACCTGTTATTCGAATTCAAGCAACTAAACCACTAAAATCAATCACTGTAATATCAAGCCATAAAGTCATTCGTTTATTAAAAAATGGATGTCAAACTTTCTTAGCCCATGTTATGGACTTGAACAAAAACACGTCAGATTTGAATAAAATTTCTATTGTTAGTGAATTTCCTGATGTATTTCCTGAAGAACTTCCCAGTCTACCCCCGGAACGTGAAGTTGAATTCTTTACTGACCTTGAACCTGGTATAAAGACCATTTCTAAAATCCCATATCGAATGGATCCTACTGAACTTCAAGAGTTAAAGGTCCAACTACAAGAGTTGTTGGACATCAGTTTCATTCGTCCTAGCACATCTCCTTGGGGTGCTCCTATTTTATTTGTAAAGAAAAAAGACGGGAGTATGCGACTTTGTATTGAATATCGAGAATTAAACCATGTCACCATCAAGAATAGGTATCCGCTACCTCGTATTGATGACCTGTTTGACCAGTTACAAGGAGCACAATTCTTTTCAAAGATCGATCTTCATTCTGGATATCATCAGCTGAAGATTAAAACTGAGGATATTCCAAAGACTGCCTTCAGAACTCGGTACGTGCATTATAAATTCTTAGTCATGTCTCTTGGATTGACTAATGCTCATGCGGCTTTCATGGATATGATGAACCGAGTATTCAAGGAATATTTAGATCAGTTCGTTGTTGTCTTTATTGATAACATCCTCATATATTCCAAAAGTCGTGAAGATCATGAGCACCATTTGAAGCTAGTACTCCAAAGACTTCGTGAAAACAAGTTATATGCCAAGTTGAAGAAATATGAGTTCTGGCTTGAGGAAGTAGCATTCCTAGGGCACATGGTGTCAAAGCATGGATTATCTGTTGACCCAGCAAAGATTGAAGCAATACAAAGTTGGGAGCAACAGAAGTCGGTGACCGAAGTACGTAGCTTTCTGGGCTTAGCTGGTTATTATCGGAGATTCGTGGAAGGGGTTCGAATGGATTTTCTATCTACAGTGATGCTTCAAGCAAAGGGTTAGGATGTGTTCTCATGCAACGTGGAAAAGTCATAGCCTATGCCTCGCGACAACTTAAAGAATATGAGAGGAATTATCCTACTCATGATCTAGAGTTGGCAGCAGTCGTTTTCGCGCTAAAGATCTGGAGGCACTATCTATATGGGGAGAAAGTGGAGAAATATTCAGACCATAAAAGTCTCAAATATTTCTTCACCCAAAAGGAACTCAACATGCGGCAACGACGTTGGCTTGAGCTGTTAAAAGATTACGACCACACTATTCAATACCATCCTAGAAAAGCGATAGTGGTAGCTGATGCGTTGAGTAGAAGATCATATGCGGGAACGAGTGCGATGTTGTCAACACAAAGGCCCATTTTGTGTGGTTTACAAAAGATGAAGATAGAATTCAGGACTCTGGGGACCCATACGATGATGTCAAGTATACGCATAGAACCAACTTTAATCGATAAAGTTAGAGTTGCTCAAGCCACAAACCCGGAGCTGATGCGTATGAAGAAGAAAGTGCAAGAAGGTGTTATTCCAGAAGCAAGAATCGATGAAGAATGAATACTTCGAGTCAACTCCAGACTTTGCGTTCCTAACGATTCTGACTTGAAACATAGAATCGTGATGGAGGCACACAACACACCGTTTGTAATTCACCCTGGAAGTTCAAAAATGTATCGTGATCTTCGACATACATTTTGGTGGAGCAATATGAAAAGAGAGATCGCGAAGTTTATCTCGAGGTGTTTAACTTGTCAACATGTGAAGGCGGAGCATCAAGTGCCAAAGGGTCTATTGCAACCACTTGAGATTCCAAAATGGAAGTGGGAACATGTTACCATGAATTTCGTTACGGGTCTTCCCAAGGTTTCTCAAGGCGTAGATGCGATTTGGGTTATTGTTAATAGATTAACCAAGACTGCTCATTTCTTGCCAATACGAGAGACTTATTCCCTTGAATGTCTTGCTCTTATGTACGTGAATGAGATTGTGAGGTTGTATGGCATGCCAGTATCCATAGTTTCGAATCGTGACCCAAGATTCACTTCACGTTTTTGGGTTAGCTTTTAAAAAGCTTTGGGCACGGATTTACGATTCAGTTCGGCATACCATCCTCAAACGGACGAACAATCAGAGAGGACTATTCAAACTCTTGAAGATCTATTAAGACTCTATGTCTTTTACTTCAAAGGGAGTTGGGATAAGTATTTACCATTGGTGGAATTCTCTTACAACAACAGTTATCAGGCAAGTATAGGTGTGGCTCCATTCAAAGCATTATATGGACGAAAGTCTCGCTCTCCAATATGTTGGGATGAGGTGGGTGAAGCAACATTATTGGGACTAGAGTTGGTACGTATGACTACAAAAAAGATCCAAATGATTCGACAACGTATACAAACGGCACAAGATCAACAAAAGAGTTATGCGGATCTTCATCAAAAGGACGTAGAATTTAGTATTGGGGATCATGTATTGTTACGAGTTGCTCCATGGAAGGGAGTTACAAGATTTGGGAAGAGAGGAAAGCTTAATCCACGATTTATTGGTCCATTTCAAATTCTTGATCGAGTAGGAAATGTGGCCTATAGACTCGCGTTACCTCCAAGTATATCTCGTGTTCATAATATTTTTCACATATCTATGCTTCGTAAATATGTGAAAGACCCGAACCACATCATTAACTTAGAACCGGACGAGATAGCCGAAGACTTAACGTATGAGGAAGTACTTGTCAAGATCTTGGATAGAAAGGAGCATGTCCTACACACAAAGGTCATACCACAAGTTAAAGTTTTGTGGAGGAACCATGCTATTGAAGAAATGACCTGGGAGTTGGAAACGGAAATGAAAGCGAGGTATCCATACCTTTTCGAAACACCAGGTACGTACGTCAATTTCGAGGACGAAATTTCATAAAGAGGGGAGGTTGTAAGACCCCAACTTATTATAAATAAAATTGAATTTCTCTATTTATTATTTTGAAATAGTAAGGGTTAAATTGATTAATGTGGTTAGTTATGGGTAAAATGCGTAAATATTTCAAATATGCAAGTGGTTATAAAATATTCGTTATTGTCGGGGAATATTCGTTTGGTCGTGGAATATTCTTACTGTCGGGGAATATTCGTACGACGACGCAGCCTTGTGTGGGCCGCATAACGAAAAGTGATTAGATGAAGAAAACGATAAGTACAAATTGTTTATAAATAACGGCGTAGTTGTTACCGTTAATACTGTTGGAATACCCGGTGGTTAAAACACAGTAATACGCGTTGTTGCACAGTAGCACACGGTATTGCACCAATTATTGATTCTTACGTAAGAAGTCACTACTCAATAATTGTTACAGTAATTACTGTTCAATATTTTATTTTATTGATTCAATAATTGCTGCGTTGATATTTTATATTATTGTTGTTTTAATAATTGTCACTGCACAGTATTTTCCATTATCAGATCAGTAATTCATATTATTTGAATAATATTATTAGATAACATTATTTGTAATGTCTAAAAAGTTCTGTCTAAGGAGAGGTTTGGTCATCTAATTGTACGCCAGTAAGGAGAAATCCTTATTGGAAAGCCCCCTTTTTCTTGGGAACGGCCTGGTTGTCAGTATTGTGATTCTGTAATATTATTTGTGAATAATTAATTATTGATTTATATGATAAGGAAAATATTCATTTTATGTGGATATAGATGGAGAAAATTTTTAAAGTGACAATTGTTGAAAATTGATATTTTATCTTTTCTAATAAAATAATATTTTATTGATATTTTTATAATGAATGTGGGATATATGAATAAATGAGAAGGAAGAGTATTTTTGTTAAAAAAAAATATTTAAAACATGTTTTTCATGTTGGTGGACCCCATTTCTTGACTGAAATTTGATTATAGACTGTAAAATCGTCCGTTTGTGAATTTCGGTCAATTTCTGTTTGGAATTTGGAAAAACTTAAAACTACAAAGTTGTAGAGAATTGAATTTCCTATAGAATGGACATAAGATTTGAATTTTTCTGATAAAAAAGGCTATTTATTATGAATTATTGAAGTGCTGGATTAATTGATTATTATTTTTTTTGAAGTTTTAAATGACTTTTATATGAAAAACGTTTTTGTTGCTTTTATAGAGTGGATGGCTGATGTTTGGATTCAATTAGTGTGCGTAGGAAGTTTTAGAAAAATAATAATATTATTTATTAAATTTTCTGCTTTGGTGTTCTAAGCATTTTTTTATAAATAGGGTGCTTAGGTTAAAATTAAAAATCGCACCAGAAACTAAAATTTTCTCCCTCTATAATATCGAGCGAATTTTTGTGAGTATTTTGGTACTTTGAGAGTTGCTATACGGTGCAAGTTCCTTCAGCACTATATCCAGTATTCCAGTCAGAAGTACTGTCATTTTGGAGGTAAGGGATGTTATTTTTTTCGTAAATGATATTATTTCTTTCAATAGCATTATGCCGAAATATTAGTCTGAATTTTTATCAAATTTGGAACTTTTAGCGTCGAGATTACTATTCACGTATACGGCATTATTCACGAATAAGACACTATTCACCGAAAAATTAAATTTTTATTTTTTTGTCCAAGATATCTATTATGGATACTAGCTTTGATTGTATCCATGTTTTGATTATTCTTGAACTTTACTCCACTACAATTATTTATGAAGTATTTTTGAACTCGAATTGTTTAAAGTACGAATCCTTAATATTTGTTTTTTTGTTTCACTGAATTCGTTTTTTTTAAAATATTTTTCATCATCCTCAGACCTAAATGATGATAAAACTGAATATCTTTGGCCTGTAGTGCAAAGGTGAATGATTTTCTGATGAATATCTTTGGCCCGTAGTGCAAAGATGAACAGGTGTTTAGATGAACATGATCAACTGATGAATATCTTTGGCCTGTAGTACAAAGATGAATATTTGATTCCAGATATTTATTGATTGATGTTACAGGGATAAAAATAATGACGATGAACTGTTAAATACCTATATAGAAGATAGTAGATTTCATTCTCTACTTAACTCTTCTAAAGAATTATTATTTCTGCTGCGAATATTGATTTAAAATTTGTTGTCTATTGTATTCTATTAGATTTTTCCCTGTTGAAGACTAACGATAATTTGTTCTATATTATCTTAGTCATAATATTTTGTACTGGGCTAGTTGAGCTCACCCTTTTTCTTTCTGTTCTATTTTTCTCAGGATGCGAGAATGTAGCAAGTACTAGTCGGGGTATGGAATGATGGTTCTAGAAAGTTGTTTAGTAGTCCTCACCGTTTTTGTAAAATAATGTATCAATAATTGTAATGAGGACTTATTTGAGTGTGGATATTGTCTAGAAGACAATATTTGTATTTAAACTCACAGTTTCTGTGTTGTCGTATTTTACACGACAATTGTATTAATAAAGTTATAGAGGTTTCTATACCATGTTTTGGCGACTCGGAATGGGTGATGTATACCTGTTTTGGGGGCGTCAATATATATATATATATATATATATATATATATATATATATATATATATATATATATATATATATATGTATGTATGTATTATTTTGTCGAAGATGCTTCGCATCTCGAGAATAAAATCAGAATAAGGCGAATACGGTATAAAATGAAAGTATCAAAGGCCTCAATTACTATGTGAGCATAAGGGTTTGAAAACCTATTTTCAAAACATCATTTTATATGCCTTATATTAAAATTAAACTTATATACAAGTCAACCCCTTTGTATATAAGTGGAAAAGAGGCATAAAACTACTTCCAAACAAACCACTTAGGCCTAATTAATAGCAAGGCACACACACACATACACACAAATTAGGGAATGAAAAAAGTGTGGTAACCGTGTTTCACAGAAGTCTGGGGGTGCCTAACACCTTCCCCCTTCTTAATCAAGCCCCCGAACTCTATGAATGTCGATTTTTAAACCAATTAAATAGAGTCCAATAATTGGGCTATTTTGCAAAACCTTTCAAAACTCGGTTGAGTTAGTACAACCATTTAACTCATACCAACTGGCGACTCTGTCTAATTTGGACCAATAAAATTAAATCTTTTCAAATCGTCGACATTATATGTCGGCCTTTTCCTGAAAATCTCACCCTTTAGATCAAACCAAATTCACATAGAAAACATAAAGGGTAAGAAACACATTAGGAAGAGGGAGATCAAAAATCTTTCTGGCGTTGACAAGCTTCTCAAAGGCTGTCAAACACTCCTTATCAAATTTAAAAGGCACATCCTTCTCCAAAAACCTACATAAATGTTTTGTGATCTTCGAGAAGTCCTTTATAAATCTACGATAGAATCCAGCATACCCTAAGAAACTGCGAATTCCCTTAACTAAAGTTGGTGGTTGAAAATTTTCAATCATCTCAAGCTTGGCTTTATCTACCTCTAGCCCCTTTACTGACACCTAATGCCCGAGGATGACCCCTTCCTGAACTATGAAATCGCATTTTTCCCAGTTAAACACTAGATTGGTATCCACGTATCTTTTCAGCACCAAGATTAGATTTTCCAAACAACTGTCATCCATGAACACTTCAACATTATGTTCTACCATATCTGAGAATATTGCCATCATACACCTTTAAAAATTTGTCGATGTGTTACACAGTCCAAAAGACATTATCCAAAATGAAAATATGCCATACGGACAACTGAATGTTGTCTTTTCTTGATCCTCCAAAGCAATAGCAATCTTATTATAGCCCTAATATCAACCTTCCAGACAATAGTACTCATTCCCTGCTAATCTGTCCAACATCTGATCAATGAAGGGTAAAGGAAAGTGATCCTTCCGGTTTCCTTTGTTGAGTTTTCTATAATCTATACAGACCCTCTAGTTGGTCCTTGTCCTCGTCGATATCAGTTCATTATTCTCATTTGCTAAAACTGTTATACAACCCTTCTTCGGGACACTATACTAGGCTCACCCATGAGCTATCGGAGATAGGGTAAATGATTCCATCATTAAGCCATTTTAGAATTTCCTTTTTTACAACCTCTTTCATAATTGGGTTAAGCCTCTGTTGTTGTTCAATTAGTTGTTTCACATCGTCTTCCAAGAGGATCTTATGCATACAGAATGACAGACTTATCTCCTTAATATATGCGATGGTCCATCCGATTGAAGTTTTATACTCGCAAAGAACTCACAACAACTTACTTTCCTGTTAGTCGTTAAGTGCAGATGAAATAATAACATGCAAAGTAGATGAATTACCCAAATAAGCATACCTGAGATGGTTTGGTAAAGGTTTCAGCTCTAACGTGGGAGGCACTTCTAGAGATGATTTCATACGATCCGAAGACTTTTCTGCATACTCCAATGGCTCGAAAGGAATTTTGAACTTACTTACCCTTTGCAATGCATTTAATATCTGCAGATACTCTATCGATTTTGGATCATCCATTTTTATATCCCCCAACAATGTAGTTTCCAATGGATCGGTAGTCAACATCCTCAAAAACTCATCGTCTGCTGCTTTTTCGATCACATCCCTACGATAGCATTCCTCATCATACTTAGGAAACTTCATGGCTTTGAACACATTAAATCTCATTTCTTGGACTTGAACCCTCATTGTGAGTTCTCCTTTTTGCATGTCGATAAGTGTTTTACCGGTAGCAAAAAATGGTCTCCCAAGTATAATTGGAATGTACTTATCCTCTTCATAATCCAATATGATGAAATCAGTCGGAAATATGAATTTATCAACTTTTACTAGAATATCCTCCACAATTTCCCTCAGATGTGTCACTGACCTGTTTGTAAGCTGTAGAGTGTTATTTTTCAGTCTCGGTACCGGTAGCCCCAACTGAGTGTAAATAGATAACGGCATCAAATTAATACTCGCACCCAGATTACACAGGCATCTTTTGAAAAATTGGCTTCCAATAGTGTATGGAATAGTAAAGCTGCCAAGATCTTTAAATTTCGAAGGTAGCTTCTTTTGCAATATGGCGCTGCACTCTGCGGTTAAAGCCATTATTTTAAAATCTCTTAGTTTCTTTTTCCTGGATAAGATATCCTTCATGAAATTAGCATAACTAGGCATCTGCTCTAACACTTCTGCAAACGAGATGTTGATATGTAACTTCTTAAATACCTCGAGGAATTTGGAAAAGTGCTTATCTAGTTTTTGTTTCTGGAACCGTTATGGATATGGCACGGGTGGAAATACTGCTGGTTTTTCTACTTTATCCTTTACCACTGGTTCTTCCTCTATCTTTTTCTCATCATTTGTTATCTACTTTTTCATCACTTTCTGGAACCTTTGTTGGACTGTGTGCACTTTGCTCATCTAACTGTTTCCCAATACGAAGCGTCACGGCTTTACACTTCTCTTTCCTATTGTTTCTCAGATTGACTTCCGTGTTACTTGGTAAAACTCCCTGAGGCTCGAATTGCGCAGACCTAATCTCCCCTCATCAATGGGAGTACGTAGGAAGCCATTCATGGTTCGGTCTCACCCCTACCAAAATATAAAAACTTGTGAATGGTATTGGGATCATCCTTCAAACCACACCTCATCGGCTTAGACCAAAGGGATGGAACTACCTGACCTCCCCTCACTAATGGGAAAATTGGCAACCATCTAAGCTGTGGTTGAGTCCTCAAAGAGAAACACCAATCCATGAGAGATGGAACTACCTGGGATCCCCAATACAAAGGAGTATCAACGACCATCTGTGGGGCTGTCAATCTCAGAGAGGAAAGCCACACTCCTCTCCACAACCACATACAGAAACCAGTCCTAAGACACCAAAGGGTAGGGAATACACACAGATCAATGATCTATTCTAAAATATCCTTAGACATCTCAATGTCCATTCATCAAAGGGGAGTTCAGAATACATCAAGATCACAAGCCCTGGAGAAACAGGCAAATATCAAGCAAGTGAATCAAAATATATTTCCCTGCCATATATATAATGTTGTTTGATATATACAATGTGTACTGTACATGACAAAAATGGCTAAGCTAGTCTGTGCAGGAAAATCCAAGCCCATCTATAAATCAGTGTATATGCGCGCTATCAAATCCAATATGGCATCCCTCTCAGAAGAATGGGGTAACTCTGTGAGCTCCTTCCTAAGGGTATCTACACGAGCCAAGAGGTCCATAACCATATGTATGGTAACACTATGCTCATCAATATATGGGCTCATCTCTACAATGATATCAGCAGTGTGAGACCTCAATGCAGTACTATCTGCAATAGCGGCATCTTGGGCAGATATAGCGCCATCCTGCTCAATAATAATTGCATCTCTAGATGATCTAGCCTCATCCCGGTCAGCAACATCGGTGTCTCTACGAGCTAAAGCATCATCTCTCTCAACTAGAGCGACATCTCTCCCAAAAAGAGCTGTTAGCATCAAGGCCCTAGCCTGATCTCTCTCAAATGTCATCAGATGTAGACTCTGCTCTAAATACTCTGCCAAATGTGGGGTCACAATAGCATTCATACTGAGAGAATCAATCTGAGTTGCTGTCAACCCAGCGAATAGCTCATCCTCAGTGGGAGAATTAGCGTCCTCCATGGGTTCCCCAGCATCAGAATCAATCCCCGACTCGGTGGATACAACCCCAGCCGATGTAATCTCTGCCTCCATCCATACAGAATACTCTGTAAAATGACCCGAATAGCTAATAGTAAACTCAGCCCTCTCATACTGGGCCCAACAGGCATAAACCCTGGATCTATCCTCTACTGATAAATATGGAGAAGACAAACGCTGACCCAATGCCCCCTCAAAGGGATGAACATCCTGAAACTGGTCGAACTGTGCCATCACAACTAGTGGGTGATAGTTTGTCATACCCATCAAACCAACCAGAGGTAGAATATCCATGCCAGTGCATGAGTAATGAAGCTGTAGGGAGAACTAAGCCATGTACACTGTAAAATATCAAAGGGATCCTCGATTCCTACCAAGAACACTGACCAAGATGCAGTGTCTGAACACTCCGCTGGTTGAAAGGAGTAAGACATAGCTATCTCATGGGAAAAATAATACCCATGGTGTCGGAAGGTGCCAATTGGTCTCAGGTGTAACATGAACCACACATACAGCAAGATCGAGCTGCTTGTGAATACCCCTGCAGAATGGGTGTGGCAATACGTGGCTGACCTCAATGTCTCTGCTATAATCATCAGTACAATGGTATGTCCCTCCCGGAGAGCCCGCACTGCCATGTCTACATCGATGTTCAAATGATCCATATACAGTGGCTTATAAAGATAAGCCACTACACACATCAAGAGTACGTCTACTCTGGCAACACACCACTCATCCTTCGACGTGGTGAAATCCCCGGAGTGCTGTGCATAATTGTCCAAGGAGCCAAATCTTTCTATCAGAAAACACTGGGACACTATATGCCCGGAGGTGATCTCATCTTGGGCAACTCTACTCCTCAAGCTAGTGAAGGTTATAAACTGTCGGCTTATATCGTTGATAGCCATCTGAGCGCAAGGCTTATCCAGTGGAAAAGCTGTCAAACACTCATACTCCTCTAAGGTGGGAGTCAACTCCTGGGTGTCAAATCGAAACACATGTCTCTCTGGTACCAAGTGCTCCAACATACCCTCTATAAATCCCAATGGAACCTGGAACATTAGGAGGGTCATGGAGTGATGCAACAGCTGATCTACGGTCACCCTATCTGGAGGTGACAAACTATCATACCATGATCTCAAACATAAGGCTACCAATACTGGTAGGGTGTGATCAATGCGGCTAAGTGTCAAGGAAGACATCTGTGTGGGCCGTATCATAAGACCATCTAGGGGTCAATGCTGAACATCTCTGGACATACATATGCATAACATAATACATGCATGATAAATAATAGATGGCAATATGATGTAGGGAATGGAAAACAGTATATATACATTCCTAAGTACATCATCATCTAATACATCATCTCTGTGTACAGCTAGTAAATACAGGGAAATGGGGCACAGCCGCCCAACAACTAACAGAGGCCTATTAAAAGATATAACATGAATGGGGCATAGCTACCAAGTATCTAACAGAGGCCTATCAAAAGATATAGCGAGAAATATATTAGAAGAAGTCAGTGGTGTTGATGTCTACATCATCTATCCAATCCATCTGATGTAACTCCTCTTGAGTCAGTAGATCTCCGCCAAGGGGGATATCATGCCGATACAATAGAGGATCTGCACCGACAAAATTATATGGGCTACCTGAAGGGCCAGCCCCTGAGCTGGAAGGATCAAAAGTATCCGCCTCGAAAGGATCTCTGCCCAAATGTCGGGTCAAGCTATCAATCTGCGTCAAATGAGTAGGATCTCAGACACAGGTCATCCAATCTATCATCATCACGGATCCAGGAACCATATCCCCTATGAACTAAGTGGCGCGGGTCTGGGCTCCGATGGTATGAGGGCACCACTAGCGGTAGAATACCTCCTGAGTGAATGTACCCTCTAACAAAGTAAAGTCATTAACTCCCATCAACGGTATATCACTGACAGATGACTGCGACAGATCGGTATACGAATCTCTCCTGTGGTGCTCCTAATAGCACGCTCTCTAAAATTGAGCTCTCATCCTCTATCTGTGAAGAGAGGAATTCGACGGGTGGACATCACATGTTCGACACCATTCGGGAACCCATCCTCAAAGCTAATTGTCAAATGGTCCCCACAATAGGGAACCTAAGTAATGACATCGGTTGTTAACAGCTCCAACTATAGGCGACAATGGGTGAAACCCTTAGCTACAGAAACCTCCGCCAACGTCGAGAGATGCCATCGTCGTCCCTGTGGATAGGTATCTAAACCTAACACACTAATAGAACATAGACATAGGAACCTCTCATAGGCCCAAAACTATCGATACAAGAGCAAACATACGCGATCAGTCAACACTCATAACTTGTACATGGGAAATCAAAGGAGAAATACTCACTAGTAAAAACGGGTAAAATCCTAGCCAAGCCTCTGTCAAGCCCTGCGAACGCATGCGCATTCCCCTAAGGAAATAGGCAATGGTATAGGAGCCCCAGTCATACTCTCCAATACGGTCCACCTATCGTGTGGCGCTGACCAAAGCGAACGACACCGTGGATGAGTTACCCGCTATGAAATAACCCCGAAGGATGACCAGGAACAATCGCCAAAGAATGCGATCCCTGACTCTCACATCATCGGGTATGGGCTCACTCAATGCTTTACTCATAGCATCTACACTCAAAGGACCAATGCGGACTATCCTGCCTTTGAGCGCCTCAGTCGGGACTCCTAGTAAGGATCTGATGGCAGTCGGGGTAATGTTCGCCGCACAAGGCACTAGCGTGAAATTTAACTAGGCACACTTAGAAGGGGGGGTTGAATAAGTGTAGGAGCAATCTATGACCAACTTTTAAAAACTATTAATTTCAGGCTACTATAACGATAGAAATCAGCTTGCTGAATTAATATAGCCTTTTAAATAAAATACTTGATGTAAAAGAATTATCTTAATATAGTGCAAGTAGTAAAATTAAGAAAATTAAGTAACTTATGTGATTTTAAAGTAAAGCAAATAATAAAATTAACACCAAGATTTTTACGTAGTTCAACTATCACCCTTTATGATAATAGCCTAGTCCACGTCCAATACCAACTAGTATTGGAGACTCACTTTATTTATTTCTTTATAAATAAATACAGATTACAAAACAGATTCTAACAAAAATTAATTAACAATTAATTTCCCTTGAGCTCTTTTGCTCCTTGTGTACCTATGCACCCTTCAAGCACTTTTGCTTCCTTGAACCTGTTTGTAATCTCCTTTTCTAATCCACCAGGATTAAAACCTTTAGACTACACTTAGTCTAAAAAATAGAAAATTCAATACAATATAGAGGTCTATGATCAATGCAAGAATAATCAATTTAATAATTAAAGGCTCAACTATATGCAATGATCAAATAGCACAATATAAATATGCAGTTAATTCTCACCAAGTATCAGCTAATAAATATCAGAAAATAAAACACTTAGCTGATCATACGTTGCACAGGATAAATGTATATTGCTCAAAAATATCAGTATAGTGCAAGAGTAAATTCGTGAGTCCTATTTTTCCAAATATCAGAATACTCTTTTTATAGCTCACCATATAATGCTACCGTTAATAAAAGATATGTATTAATTAAATAAACGTCAATCTATAGACTTCACAACGGTAAAGCTAAGAGACCAAGTCCATATCTTTAATATATATCCATAGTAAGAGAACAGACTTTGTTAGTGGAAAAAATCGAAAGACATAATAGATAATATCTTTGACTTAATCTCCTTACACAAAAGTGACGTAGAAGCAAATCAATCAATTATCTTTCCAAAGCATTAGACCTTTAAGAGTCCAAGATAATGATAGTAATTTTTCTTTGAAACTCTCACACACATATCAATAAAGAATTATCTAGCAGGAGTATGAAGTAATCATATCATAACAAATCCTTAAAAAAAATCGCACATGTAATAAAGTAGCTGTCATATCACAATCCACCTTTTTAGCTAACAAAACATACTGATATAAATAACCACATGTAACATATATTAAACATAAAGAATTAATTTCTTTTGAAATAGATGATATATATTAATCTTTAGCTTTTCAAAGTAATAGAGTCCATATCTTTCATGATTGCACATATTGAGAATAGCACACTCTATAGCTGGCAGGCACAATTACTCCTTAATATCCGTTCATGCAACAATTTCAATTAAAGATGTATGCACATAATATGACCGGATACTTAAATGCATAATATTTTAAATCCATTTTTCATTTAAGACATTTAATAAAATATAATGCAATAAAATGTCCTACAGCCTTTAAATGAAAAATCAATTACTATGCAATTGACCTTATATTGATTTTCCTAGAAAAGAGAAAATCCTTTAATTTCTTGAATATCCAATCAAAGCTCTTTATCACCAAAATACCTGAAATGCCATAAAACAATTTAGTACTTGAACATTTCATCATTAAAACATAAGGCTAGAATATGACTAAGTCAACATTCTCCCCCTTTTTGATGATGACAACCCAAAATTGTTTAACTCTCATAAACTCCCCCTGAATATATGTATAACATAATTTAATCCTCCTAAAACCATGCAACAATATCATTTCAGGATACTGAAATGTGAAATTCAATTTTCCCTGCAGTAATCGTTAGTTCATCAAATATCAAAATATTTACTGCAAATATATATTAAATATAAAAAAATTTAATCATAAGTCTTTTTGGCGAACCATACCAAACCAAAACCAATCATAAAATTTTTAAAAATTTGTCAGCAGCATCCCAAAAACCAAAAACACTCTCCCCCTTTATCATCAAACAAAAAGGAAATTGGAGAGAAGAGCTATCACTCGAGTTCTACCACTGTTGCACGTTGTTCATCCCTTTTGGTGAAGTATGGACGATGTTGGGCACGATGAATCCTTTTAGCAAGGGTGAAATCACTAGCAAAGCGAGGAGGATGAGGAATAAATGTGCCAGGAGGTAACGGTACGTCCAAAAATTCCCCTTGATACTCGGCTAACCAGTTGCAATGCACCCATTCTGTAACAGTGGAGTTCTTACGCTGCATGTGGAGTTTAGAACCAACATCATTGAAACGGGTAGACATAAACTCGGCCAATTCTCCTACCTGATTACTGACAAACTTGATCTCCTGACTTAACTGACAGGAATTTTGATTAAGATGTCGTTGCATTAACTCAGCCAAGGCAGTTGTTTGCACCTCAAAACTAGCTTGTAAATCAATGAACTCATCTTCAGTGTTATGATACAGTTTATTGATTTCAGGTGCACCCAAAGGGAACTTACATTTTTCCAACACAGACATTCTATTATGAAGGGCAGTCATTTCAAGTTGCATTTTTTCTTGATTACCAATAATTACTTTCAACAAATCAACAACTTCAGGAGTGGATTGAGTAGGGGGCTAAACAGGGGATGAGGGAATTGATATTGGAGTAGCAGAATTCTCAGATGTAAGACGAACAAATTGACCATCAATTAGAGTGATACGAGAAAGCTTTAAAGTGTTGACACTGAAGGACTCATTCACAACAACAGAAAGTTCATTTTCAAAAGATATTTTAAAGTGATTGAAGATAGTGGTCAGACTAGCACTGTAAGGCAAATAGGTTTTTGTTTTTCTCAAACAACTTGTCATGTGATGGAGCAGCATGTGAGATAAATTAAAAGACAGACCTTTTAAAATCATGGCAACAATGATCAAATCTTGATAAGTAAAATCAGCACTACTACCTAAACGAGGCAAAAGATTAAACCTAACAAGATGATGAATCACACAAGCCAGGGGAGCGACATCGACAGTTTTTGGAGTAAAAACATCATTCAACAAGGGATTATCCATGACAATTTTTACTTGTTCCAAAGGAGAAAAGGGAAAATGAACAGCCCCTTTTCGAGTGAATGGACAATCACCAGTGAATGGAATGTTTAAAATGCTACCGAAGTCCATGCCAGTGAAATACAAAGACTTTCCCTTAACAAATGAAGTATAAAACTCTCCATGACATTCCAAATTATTATAGAACTATTGAATTAATCTGGGATATGCAATAGAAGGAGGAAAGAGCATGGAAGAGATACCACAAGACTCAAACAAAGTTTTCAAAGGAGACTCATGAAAATAGATTTGATCCATAGATTTTTCATAAACAAATTGTTTCAGAAAAACAACAGTTCTAAACCGTACCTCATACGCATTACTTCTAAAAAAGTTTTCAGGAAGATTGGAGGAAAGGTTAGGGTTTATCGAAATCGGAGGAGGAGTAACCTCTGGCTTAAAAGATGGAGTCCGTGTCTGATGTCGTCGAGAGGGTCCAGTAGATTTAGACAGAGAGGGATTAAAGGTTGACTCTTCAGAAGATGAAGAGTCCAAGTACTCTGTTTCCTCAGACACGACTTTCTTCATTTTTCGTTGCTTGCGTGAAGGTCCGGCTGTGGACGGCGGTGGAACCATCGTCTGATCGTCGTCAGAATCAACAAGGGATCTCTTGTGAGTACGGGTTCTCATGGTGATTGAAGATGTTAGATGAGAAGAACAAATGAGGCGTAAAATGAGAGAATAATAATCAGAGGATAGAAAGAGAATGGAAAGATACAAAATATATAAAAGTGAATGCATGTATCTTGATATCTTTTAAATCCATATGTCTCTCAAGACCTTACGTTTCCCAAGAAACAGAGCTGACTCGTCTTTTAAAAAAAATATAATGATAGGCATGTACACATACGTCTCCCAATAAACTAGGCAGCCGTCCAGTCTTTTAGGTTTCCAAAGCTAATTGTGATATACTCCTTGATTCTCGCGTCCATAAATTAAGTGATTTAAATTTGCAACCGAAAACATAATTATCCTAACAGTTAATACAATATACATGCAATATTAGGAAAACACGAATACAAATATAAAAAAAATCATGCAGTACACATCCCAAGTTCTCTACGAAACATGCAAAATCTATCTTCACTCAAGGGTTTTGTAAAAATGTCTGCAATTTAATTTTCAGTAGGAATAAAAATTAATTTTATAAAACCTTTTGACACGTTATCACGTAAAAAATGATGTCTAACTTCTATATGCTTTGTACATGAATGTAACACAGGATTTTTATATATATCTATAGCACTTGAATTATCACAATATATAGGCACACAATCACATAATATATCAATATCACAAAGAGTTTAACGCATCCATAATATCTGAGAACAGCAACTTCTTGCAGCTAGGTACTCACCCTCAGTAGTTGAAAGAGTCACTGAGGTTTGCTTTACTATGCCATGAAACGAGACTTTGTCCCAAGAAAGTACAAGCACCACTTGTATTTTTTCTATCAATTTGACATCCTGCATAGTCAGCATCTGAGTATCCAATTAGTTCAAAATGATTGGAAATTGGATAAAACAACCCTAAATTTATTGTCCCACATAAATATTTCAAAATCCTTTTAACAGCATTTAAATGTGATTCTTTTGGTTTAGCTTGAAACATTGCACATAGACAAACACTATACATTATATCGGGTCTAGAAGCAGTTAAATATAACAAACATCTACTCATACCTCGATATTTTGTTATATCTACATCAATACCTTTCTCATCAGTGGTGAGCTTTATTGATGTGCTCATTGGAGTACCTTTCGAATTAGCTCCTTCAAAACCAAATCTCTTGAGTAGTTCTTTTATGTATTTGGTTTGATGAATATATATTCCGTCCTTTGTTTTCTTGATTTGTAGTCCCAAGAAGTAATTAAGCTCTCCCATTAAGCTCATGTCAAATTCTTTATGCATGCACTTGGAAAACCACTCACAAAGGAAATCATTAGTAGCACCAAATATTATATCATCAACATATATTTGAACAATAATAATATCGACATTTTTATGCTTAATAAATAATGTTGAATCTATTTTACCTCTAATAAACCCATTTGATAAGAGATACTTACTTAACATGTCGTACCACGCTCTTAGAGCTTGTTTCAAGCCATAAAGAGCTTTCTTTAATTTGTATACATGATTAGGATACTTTTCATGCTCGAATCCAGGAGGTTGCTTTACATACACCTCTTCATTAATGTATCCGTTGAGGAAAGCACTCTTTACGTCCATTTGATACAGTTTAAACTTTTTGTAGCATGCAAATGCCAACAAAATTCGGATTGATTCTAACCTAGCCACTAGTGCATAGGTTTCTTCATAGTCGATTCCCTCTTGTTGGTTATACCCTTGGGCTACTAGCCTTGCTTTGTTTCGAGTGACTGTACCGTGCTCATCAAGCTTGTTTTTGAATACCCATTTCGCGCCAATGATGGAGGCATCTTTTAGAGGAGGCATGAGTTCCCATACTTGGCATCTCTCAAATTGTTGAAGCTCTTCTTACATTTCCAGTAACCAGTTTTCATCGAGAACCGCATCTTTTACATTCTTTGGCTCAACCTGTGATAAAAATACAGAGAATGCACAGTGATTTTGTAAACCTCTCTGTGTGGTTATACCTTTATTGATATCTCCAATGATACTTTCTAGAGGATGATTCTTGATGTATCAAGCTATTTTTGGCATTTGGATATCATGCATAACTTCCTCTTGATCATTAAACTCATTTTCAGCATCCTGCAAGTCTTCAGGTTCATGTTCATGTTGATCATTCATTTTAGGTTGCTGAATTTGTTCATTCGGTCTCCTGTTTTCTTCATTTCAGTTTGCTGAAATGTTGACTATCACCAAATTTCCTGCATCTTTTTCACTTTCTTTTGGAAGATCATTGTTAGTCTCATTGAAAGTGATATGAACTGATTCTTCAACACAAGACTTTTTAATATTGAAGATGCGATAAGCCTTACTATTTTGAGAATAACCAATAAATATTCCTTCATATGAATTAGCATCAAATTTTCCCAAATTGTTACTTGTATTTAAGATAAAACATTTAGAACCAAATATTTTGAAATAACTTATGTTTGGAATTTTATTATTCAAAAGCTCATATGGTGTTTTTAAAATAATAGGACGAATGAGTACTCTATTTAAAACATAACATGACGTACTTACTGCTTCGGCCCAAAATTTCTTTGGAAGCTTACTTTCTTATAATAGTGTTCTAGCTGTCTCTTGTAGAGTCCGATTCTTCCTTTCCACCACTCCGTTTTGTTGAGGAGTCCTTGGTGCTGAGAATTCATGGCTAATACCTCTTTGATCATAAAAGGTTATAAAATCTTTTTGAAATTCAGTACCATGATCACTTCTAATTCTAATGAGTTTATAACTATACTTGGTTTCAAGATTCCTTATTAATTTTTCAAACTTTTTAAATGCTTCATCCTTAGTTCTTAAAAATAATACCCATGTGTATCTTGAAAAATCATCAACTATTACAAATGTATAAAATTTATCATTAATACTAGAATGTCTTTCCTGTCCAAATAAATCAAGATGAAATAATTGCAAGGGAGAGGAGGTTGATACCCTATTCTTTGCTGTAAAAGAAGTTCTTACTTGTTTTCCCAGTTGACAAGGAATGCATATTCCTTTCTTTTCAAACCTGATTTTTGGCAACCCTTTGACGAGATTCTTTGAGGATAATTTCTTAATTAAGTCCATGTGAACATGTCCCATCCTTTTGTTCCACAAGTTAGCCTCATCTTGTACAGATGCTAGACATAATTCTTCATCCTGTTGCTCAAAGTCAATAGTATATATATTTCCTTCTCTTTGTGCAACTAGAGTGATATTGTTAGTACCATGAGCAATAGTGCATTTTTCTTTATCAAAACTAACTTGGTGACCATTATCCATTAATTGACTGATACTAATAAGATTAAATTCAAGTCCATTAACAAGGTGTACCTTATCAATATTTACCTTACCATTTCCAATTTTACCTTTTTCGATTATCTCGCATGTTCGATTATCTCCAAATGTAACTGTACCATTTTTCTTCTTGATTTTTAGCTCCACGAACTTTGTTTTGTCACCAGTCATGTGACGAGAGCATCCGATATCAAGAATCCATTTTTGAGATGGAACTTTTGCTTTTAAGCATACCTGTCAAGAAAAGATAGTTCATCTTTTTGGTACCCATATCTTTTTGGGTCCATTTATGTTAGTAGCAAGTAAATCACTCTTTTTAATCCATACCTTTTTAACCTTATTTCGTTTCTTAAAACAATTTATATCTAAATGACCTTTAATACCACAATGTTTGCAAGTTGTGAAAGGAGAGCTATAATTTAAGCTAAAACGTGATTTTGAGTTTAACATTTTCATATTACTCTTTTTATGCATAGAATTAAAACCAATTCCTTGTCTTTCAAAACTAGGTCTTTATTTTCCTAATATGACATTTAAATTTTTTTCACCTTGTACAAATTTAGCAAGAGATAATTTTAATGAAGCTATTTCTTTTTGAAGTTCATTATTAGGAAAGATCTTAACAGGAGATTTATCACTAAATGCATCGATACACACATCTCTCATTTTTAGCTCATTAGTCAATTTTTGGACTTCACTATTCAAGAAATTTACCTTGTTGAAAAGTATTTTGTTATAATTATCTAAATAATTAATTTTTGCAATCAAAATCTTTTCTTCTTTACATGTAGATTCTTTTTCAATTTCTTTCTTTTCATCTATTAGTGAATCTACTTCATCCATTAGTTTATTAACTAATCCTTTTAAGCTTGCATTCTTTTCTCTTAATTTCTTAATTTCTTGTTCTAAAGAGTTTAGTTCATTAAAAGATACCTGATTAGATTCACCTTCAATTCCCACGAAGCATACTTGTGCTATCTCATCTTTAGCATCGATCTCTACTTCTAATTCTTCATCACTCCAGGTAATAAAGGCTTTGTTCTTCTTGTTGTCTTTGAAGGTTGTCTTCCCTTTATTCTTTAATTGAAAACAGTCTTTCTTGAAGTGACCAGGGCGTCCACATTCGAAACACGTCTCTTCAGTTTGCTTTCCTTTGAATTTATTTGAATTGAAAGTGTTCCTTCTCTTGTTTTTCCTTTGTAGTAACCCCTTTAGTTTCCTTGACATCATTGCTATTTCTTCATCGGAGTTATCATCAAGTTCCTCTTCATTATATGCAGTAAGAGCTAAGATCTTTCTTCGAGGAGTTTCCTCCTCATCATCATATCTCTTTAACTGATGTTCATATTCTTCTAGTTCACCAAACAAGGTTAAAGTATCCATGGAAGAAATAGTAACAGAATCTTGAAGAGTAGTGATTTTAAAAGCAAACCTTTTGGGCGTAGCCCGAAGCAACTTACGGTTGATCTCACTTTGAGGAATAGTCTTGTCCAGCAATTTCAAGGAGTTTATAAGGACTAGAAATCTTGTTTGAGCTAGCTTGATGGTTTCATCTTTTTCGAGCTTGAACATTTCATAATCGTGCATAAGCATGCTTAGCTTGACTTCTCGTACTTTTGAAGTACCTTCATGACTTACCACTAAAGTATCCCACATCTCTTTGGCAGTGTTGCATGAGGTGACTTTATCTATCTCGGATTGTACCATGCCGCTGAGAAGTGTGTTCATAGCCTTTGAATCATATGAGACCGTGTAGATTTCAGTTGAATCCATTTCTAGCAGAATCTTTGGTGTCCCATCATCTCTTCGTGGAACAACTGGTCCGTTCTCTACAACCCACCATTCCCAAGGATCTCTTTTAAGATAGATCCTCATTCGGAATTTTAAGAAGTTATAATTTTCTGTGCCAAACAGCAGAGGAGGTCTATTGGTAGATTGACCTTCTTGATAGTTGTTTTCGAACTGTGCCATGTTAGAATCATTCCCTACAAGTCACCTTTAAGACCAAGATAAGTAGAGCCAAGCTCTGATACCAAATGAAATTTAACTAGGAACACTTAGAAGGGGGGTTGAATAAGTGTAGGAGCAATCTATGACCAACTTTTAAAAACTATTAATTTCAGGCTACTATAAAGATAGAAATCAGCTTGCTGAATTAATATAGCCTTTTAAATAAAATACTTGATGTAAAAGAATTATCTTAATATAGTGCAAGTAGTCAAATTAAGATAATTAAGTAACTTATGTGATTTTAAAGTAAAGCAAATAATAAAATCAACACCAAGATTTTTACGTGGTTCAACTATTACCCTCTATGATAATAGCCTAGTCCACGTCCAATACCAACTAGTATTGGAAACTCACTTTATTTATTTCTTTATAAATAAATACAGATTACAAAACAGATTCTAACAAAAATTAATTAACAATTAATTTCTCTTGAGCTCTCTTGCTCCTTGTGCACCTCTGCACCCTTCAAGCACTTTTGCTTCCTTGAACCTGTTTGTAATCTCCTTTTCTAATCCACCAGGATTAAAACCTTTAGACTACACTTGGTCTAAAAAATAGAAAATTCAATACAATATAGAGCTCTATGATCAATGCAAGAATAATCAATTTAACAATTAAAGGCTAAACTATATGCAATGATCAAATAACACAATATAAATATGCAGTTAATTCTCACCAAGTATCAACTAATAAATATCAGAAAATAAAACACTTAGTTGATCATACGTTGCACAGGATAAATGTATATTGCTCAAAAATATCAGTATAGTGCAAGAGTAAATTCGTGAGTTCTATTTTTCCAAATATCAGAATACTCTTTTTATAGCTTACCATATAATGTTACCGTTAATAAAAGATATGTATTAATTAAATAAACGTCAATCTACAGACTTCACAACGGTAAAGCTAAGAGACCAAGTCCATATCTTTAATATATATCCATAGTAAGAGAACAGACTTTGTTAGTGGAAAAAATCAAAAGACATAATAGATAATATCTTTGACTTAATCTCCTTACACAAAAGTGACGTAGAAGCAATTCAATCAATTATCTTTCCAAAGCATTAGACCTTTAAGAGTCCAAGATAATGATAATAATTTTTCTTTGAAACTCTCACACACATATCAATAAAGAATTATCTAGCAAGAGTATGAAGTAATCATATCATAACAAATCCTTAAAAAAAACCGCACATGCAATAAAGTAGCTGTCATATCACAATCCACCTTTTTAGCTAACAAAACATACTGATATAAATAACCACGTGTAACATATATCAAATATAAAGAATTAATTTCTTTTGAACTAGATGATATGTATTAATCTTTAGCTTTTCAAAGTAATAGAGTCCATATCTTTCATGATTGCACATATTGAGAATAGCACACTCTATAGCTGGCAGGCACAATTACTCCTTAATATCCGTTCATACAACAATTTCAATTAAAGATGTATGCACATAATATGACCGGATACTTAAATGCATAATATTTTAAATCCATTTTTCATTTAAGACATTTAAGTAAATATAATGTAATAAAATGTCCTAGAGCCTTTAAATGAAAAATCAATTACTATGTAATTAACCTTACATTGATTTTCCTAGAAAAGAGAAAATCCTTCAATTTCTTGAATATCCAATCAAAGCTCTTTATCACCAAAATACCTGAAATGCCATAAAACAATTTAGTACTTGAACATTTCATCATCAAAACATAAGGCTAGAATATGACTAAGTCAATATACGCCCCTCCAAACTTTATACTGGCGATAAACTGCCAATCCATTGGTATCATCATCACCTCACAGTCCAGTAAATGAAGAGACTGAGTCTGGTGAGACTAGCGCTTAGACAACGCCCTGAGGTAACCCCAGGGACAACGGCGGGGGAGGATGAAAAAGAACGTCTCAAAGCCCCAACCATGCACAATCTCTCGATACTCCGGATGAAGAGTCTGATATAGAGAGTGTATGCTGAACCAGTTCCCTCGAGGCTGCGTAAAGCCGGGAACTTACATCACAAAAGCAAATCAAGATCAGAACCTTTGCTCCTCATCAATAGAAAAAAGGAAGACTAAACTTAGTGTTTACCTCGTTCGCATGCAAGTAGACCGAGGGGTTACGAATCAAATCATCCTGAAGCTCTGGAATCATCACATTAATTCTTGGAAGATCCCTGCGGGGAATATGAGCAATAGGAGCGGGGGTCACAACCGATACATCCTCCTCCTCGTCCTCAACATCCGGTACCTCAACCCAGATAGGACGAATCACTACCTCCACCAAATGACGAGGCTATCAAACTGCACGAGGCCGAGGCACATTAGAGGCCCTCCTCCTCACACCTGAAGTGGTCCTGTAGGAACTACTTGGCTGATCTGGATCCATATATCTGGACACAAATCTCCAAATCACTTCAGAAAGGGTGTGTTAAATTCTAACCTGGAGCTTTTTAAATGCATTTTATGACTATAAGCATGCATGCATTACTTTAACATACGCCTGCAGTAGAGTTAAAAATGCATGTCTACTCAATGCTTAGGCTTATGGAAAAATTTCTCCAGAGTCTCTTTTGTAAAAAGGACTATCCACATGCACGTAGGTATGACTAGGTGGCCATTCAGTAGCATACCAACCCACAGTCACAAACATCATATATGCATAAAAATATCAAAGTCATAATCTATAAGGGTAACCTAATTACCAGGATTACTTTGCTTTACAACCTTTGGTCATTTGTCCTCAAATAGGATAAGAAATAACAAAAAAAAAAGGTTCCAATTTGACTATTTCAAAAGTAAAATTTTTTCACATCATTATGTTCATCGAGGTTAAATACTAACATTTACTATGTTGAATATTTTTTATCAAGTCATATGAGCATTCATATTCACTACTATGTGTTTAGAAGCATTTCATGTGATAACTCATTTTCCAACGGATAAAAATTGGAAAAGAAGACATGCATACGTTATCATGATAATGCAGAACACTTGTACGGTGACGAATTTTGCAAAAAATAGTCCAAACTCAGCAGATCTAAAAAACTCTCGAATTCTCTATGTGGCACGACTTGAAAATGACTTGTGAAAGGGAAATGACCAACAAATACACCCACGAATGGCTGCAGGTGTATCTGTGGCTGTCCAAAGTGGGTCCCACCCCTCCAGCTCGGTCCAATTTGAGTTTCAAAGGAGGTCTCACAAGCTGATAAGTTAAATAAGGAAAAAAGACGCTACGCGATTAAGCGGAAAAGCCTGAAATCCTGATTTTTAGAGACCAAACTGCGGGTCTACATATCATTCATTGGTGTTTGCCCAGACAAAGGGTTCACAACACCGATGATCATAGCTATTGCAAACTACGCTCGGCAATACCTCACAAAGGTCTGATGCCATCAACTTGAGGTTATAATTCTAGTAACAACCTCTCCCCAGCGGAATCTTCATACAACATCAGTCGTTGAAGCACATTTCAACGAAGGTCAAGCAACCTTAACATTCTTCAGCCATTGGCAAGTAAATCAAGCGAAGTGTCAGAATTAATCTGATGATCTCAGCCGTTAAAGCACATCTCAACGAAGGTCAAGTAACCTTGACGTTATCCAGCCGTTGGTAAGTAAATCCAGCAAAGCATCGGAAATGATTCGATGATCTCATCTGTTGAAGTAAATTTTAATGAAGGTCAAGCAACCTTGACATTATTCAGCCATTGCCAAGTAAATCCAGCGAAGCGTCGGAAGTAATCCGATGATCTCAGCCGTTGAAGCACATTTCAACGAAGGTCAAGCAGCCTTGACATTATCAGCCGTTGGCAATTAAACCCAACGAAGCATCGGAGATGGTCTGATGATGGTATCCGTTAAAGTACATTTTAATGAAGGTCAGGAAACCTTGACAACACAAACTGTTTGCAGTAACTCCGATAGAACACTGGAAAGACCTGGCGATACAAACCAGGGAAAGCCATCCTCATCGGGGAGGACCGATGATGGAATATGTTATACAAATCTTTATCAAACAGAGCACAATTCCCCATGAGTCTCTTGTATATGAGAGGTACATCTTCGGTGGGAAGTATGTACTCAGGATTAAAGACTTTGGTGAAAACCCCAATGTCAACATTCTGGAAGTTCCTGTGAGCTTTGGAGTAGACATCCAAAAATTTTATCAGGGTCATTAGTGATAACTCCAATCCCCAACGGAAGTCGTGGGAACAAACAATCATCACATCCCTTTGGAAAATGGTCCAACAAGCCACATTCAGCACACATTTGCATCATGTTGCATTACATTGCATCATGATTATCCAGTCACATTTCAACTGTCTAGTATTCTTTATCATATCCATGCAAATGCATTGCATAAATATGATAAAGAGGGGCATCTGTAGACACTTAAAATTTTGCATTCCTGTTACTAACCTTGTATGAGGACAAAATCGTCTTCCAGAGATAACCCTGGAAGTCAAATCAGCTCATTCCCGAAGACAACCCCGGGATACTCAGTTTTCCATCTCAAAGACAACCCCGAGATACTCAGTTTCAGTTTTGGATATAACCCCGGGAGATTCAGTTCTCACCTCAGAGATAACCCCGAGGGATACAGTTTCAGTTCCGGAGATAACCCCGGAAAAGTTTGTTCTAATCCCCATAAGTCTGAGGTGCTCAGTTCTAACCCTGGAGATAATCTCGGGAGGTTAGGCACACCTTAGAGACAACCCTGAGGACATTCAGTACCTACAGCAGCCCAATCTCAGAGATAACCCTGAGCAACGACTGTTAAATCAGCCTAGAGCTAGAGAAAACCCTGGTGAGCGGCAAAATCATCATTTTGCCACCTCGATCCCACATTCATGTCATCTTAGCATCATTTCATACCACATTCTACACAGAAGTGTCCCACAAGAACCATAGCTTAAATCCCGAGTGACTGCTACGCAAGACAGTACACTGGATAGAATTTGATGACTTAAAGATCTGGTCATGGACCCATCTTCCCGGCTTCGTACAACCTCTTATCCTATGTCATTGTGTAGCTCTTGACAACATCATTCCGAAAAGGTATTATATGCCTCAATCGGATGCCCGAATTAAAAGTTATGAAGGTTCAAACGGACAAAGCGTTGCATGCATGCACGTACTTCGAGACAGTGGGGCCCATAGAGCCCGGGGCACCCCGGGGAGCCGCGGGTAACCTGTAGCTCCCCCTATATAAATAGAGGGCTTGGAGTGGCCATTTTAAGAAGAAAAAAGGCGAGCAAGCCCTGTCTATTTTGCTTTGTACACACTTTAAACTGAGTGCTTTCTTTTTCCAAACACCTGTGAGCTTGTGTTTTGCTATATTTTACCGGTGGAAACCAAGTATTCATTCATTTAAAGCTATTTGAAGTCTTCTTGACAACCCACTGTAAGACATCTCAGATTTCTTTCAGCTTTTCTCCATTTCTATCCGCACATACTTATTCAAGTTGAGAGTCGTGTTGCGTGTGTATGCCCAGATCGTCGATCCGTGGCTGTTATTGCTTATATATATATATATATATATATATATATATATATAATGTTATATATTATTATCGAACTATGCTTCGATTGAGCCCGAATATAATATTCGGAGCGTTTACTGCTTTAATATAAATATATATACTTATATATATCTACTCATCAAACTCAGTTTCATTGAGCCTGGATTTATATCCGGAGAGTTTACTGCTCTTATATATATATATATATATATATATATATATATATATATATATATATATGAGTTGTAAACGCACCGGATATCACACCCAGGCTCAATCGAATCGAATTCGATAATAGTGTATATATATAAGTAATTATATATATATATATATATATATATTTATACAGCTTTTATATATATATAACTGTTTACAGCTTTTGTACATATTACTTTGTCATGTGAGCCTAGGAATCATGTGATCACAGATTCAGTTCCTGAATTTAGATTTGGTTCCCGTGATGGACATTTTTAGCTGCAGCCAACTTGTAAATTATTCACGGTGACTGAATTTTCTTAGATGGCTCTCATGCCCACAAGGAGTTCGGTGCTGCTATGTACCTTATTTTCTCGAAGATGCCTCGTATCTCAAAAATAATAAAAGCAATCAAGCCGAACACATAATAAAATGGAAGTATCAAAGGCCTCAATTACTATTGAGCATAAGGGTTTGAAAAATCTGTTTTACAAAATATCACTGCCATATCTCGTTAAAATTGAACTTTTATACAAAATTCAAACCCTTTATATATAGGTGCAAACGAGGCATAGCACTACTTCCAGATAACTGCACATTGACCTACAACACACATTCAGATAAAAGTTTAAATTGAAAAGTGGTGGTAACCGTGTCAATGCAGAAGTCGAGGGGTGCCTAACACCTTCCCTCCGCTTAATCAAGCCCCCGGACCCTAACGAATCTCGGTTTCACAGACTAGTTAAGCAGTGTCACATCACTAGGTCTTTGTGCAAACTTTTTCTCGGTTGAGTTGGTGCAACCATTTAAAAATACCAACTGGCGACTCTTACAGTCCAATCATCGACATGTACATGTTGGACCTTTTCACAACTTATTTTTTCAAACAAATCTCACCTAACATAAGAACACCAAAAGACAAGAACGGAAAGGGACAAATAAAAATTCCGACGTCGACACCACCTTCATGTTGCGAGGAGAGGCAGATCGTTGGTGGGAATCTGTAAAATGTACTCAACCTACTGCACTAAAGATGTCTTGGGAGAAGTTTTAAGAATTGTTCAACGACAAGTACTTTTCCGAAAGTATTCGTCACATGAAGGAGGTAGAATTTATCAAGCTGGAACAAAATAATATAACCGTATCGCAATACGAGCCTAAATTTACGAAGTTATCCCGGTTTGCATCTCATTTGGTAGATAACGAGGAGCGTATGACGCGAATGTTTCTAAGAGGTTTGAAACCCGAAATACGTCAATACCTCATTTCTCACAAACTTTGCTTGTATTCAGATGTTGTGAATAGGGCTCAGTTATTGGAGCGCGATAATGAGTCAACCCAACCAAAAGATAGCTGTCGGCAAAATGATAATACCAGTGGTAGCAGTCATCGAAGCGGTGACAACAAACGTGGAGAAAATCAACATGGCAGAAATGGTAACCACTTTGGTGGTAATCATGGCCAAGATAGTAGAAGTGGAAATTTCAAGAAGAGAAGGTTCAACAATGATGGAAAGACAGCAGCATCAGCACTCGTTTTTAAGGAAGGAGAACGACCACCGGTCGTATGCTACAAATGCGGAGGGGAGGGACACATCAGTCCAAACTGTACGTAGTAACCCAAAGAGTGTTATAATTGCAGAAGAGAAGGTCACCTAGCCCGATTTTGTCGTATAATGAAGTCAAGTATAGCTATGATGGAGACACCAAAGGCCGTCACAGACAAGTCAAAGCTGGTAGTTCAAGGGAGAGTGTTTGTCGTGACCTCCCAAAAAGTGAGGAACCCGAACGAGGTTATCACGAGTAAGCTAATCATAAACTCTTGCGAAGTTTATACCTTATTTGATAATGGTTCTACCCATTCTTTTATTTCTCATACTTGCGCTCAACGTTTAAATTTAACTCCGGAGAAATTAGACTTTGACTTATCTGTTAAAACTCCGTTGGGAGAAACCTTCATTACTTCTACTATTTATAAATCTTGTTTGATTCAAATTGGCACCTTCACGTTACCTGTCGATCTTATACGAATTCAAGCAACCAAACCACTAAAGTCAATCACTGTCATATCAAGCCATAAAGCCATTCATTTATTAAAAAATGGATGTCAAGCTTTCTTAGCCCATGTCACGGATTTAAACAAAAATACGTCATATTTGAATGACATTTCTATTGTTAATAAATTTTCTGACGTATTCCTTGAAAAACTTTCTGGTCTACCCCAAGAGCGTGAGATCGAATTTTATATCGACCTTGAACTAGGTGCAAAACTCATTTCCAAAACCCCATATCGAATGGCTCCTATTGAACTTCAAGAGTTAAAAACCCAACTGCAGGAATTGTTAAACATCGGTTTCATTCGTCCTAGTACGTCTCCTTGGGGTACTAATGTTCTACTCGTAAAGAAGAAAGATGGAAGTATGAGACTTTGTATTAATTATTGGGAGTTGAATTATGTCACCGTCAAAAATAGGTACCTATTACCTCGCATTGATGCCCTATTTGACCAATTGCAAGGCGCTAAATTCTTTTCAAAGATCTATCTTCGTTCCGGATATCATTAGTTAAAGATTAAAACTGATGACATTCCAAAGACTGCTTTCAGAACTCGGTACGGGTATTACAAATTCCTATTCATGTATTTTGGATTGACTAATGCTCCTACTGCCTTCATAGATATGATGAACCGAGTATTCAAGGAATATTTGGATAATTTTGTGGTTGTCTTTATTAATGACATCCTCATTTATTCCAAAAGTCGTGAAGATCATGAGCAACACTTGAAGCTGATACTCCAAAAGCTTCGTGAAAACAAGCTATATGCAAAGTTGAAGAAATGTGAGTTTTGGCTTGAGGAAGTAGCATTCTTTGGGCACGTGATATCAAATCACAGAATATTTGTTGACCCAACGAAGATTGAAGCGATTCAAAGCTGGGAGCAACCTAAGTTAGTAACCGAAGTACGTAGCTTTCTGGGCTTAGTTGGTTATTATCGGAGATTTGTAGAAAGATTTTCTCGAATCGCTACTCCATTAACTCAGCTGACTCGAAAAGATACAAAATTCAGTTGGAGCGAGAAATGTGAGAAGAGTTTTCAAGAACTCAAGAAGAGACTCATTTCAGCACCTATTCTGACAATACTATCTGGTTCGGAGGATTTGTCATATACAGTGATGCTTCGGGTAAAGGTTTATGATGTGTTCTCATGCAACATGAGAAAGTCATAGTCTATGCTTCACGACAACTCAAAAAATATAAGAGGAATTATCCTACTCATGATCTAGAGTTGGCAGATGTCGTTTTCTAGCTTAAAATCTGGAGGCATTACCTATATGGGGAGAAGGTGGAGATCTATACAGATCATAAAAGCCTCAAATATTTCTTCACCCAAAAGGAACTAAACATGCGGCAACGACGTTGGCTCGAGCTATTGAAAGATTACGATCATACCATTCAATACCATCCTAGAAAAGCGAACGTGGTAGTTAACGCGTTGAGTAAAAGATTATATGCAGGTACGAGTGCGATATTGTCAACGCAAAGACCCATTTGGTATGACTTACAAAGGATAGAGATAGAGTTAAAGACTCTAGGGACCCACGTGATGATGTCAAATATACGAGTAGAACCAACTTTAATCGATAAAGTTAAAGCTGCTCAAGCTACAGACTTGGAGCTGATGTGTATGAGGAAGAAAGTACAACAAGGTGCTATTCCGGATGCAAGAATCGATGAAGAATGAATACTTTGAGTCAACTCCATACTTTATGATCCTAATGATTCTGATTTAAAGTATAAAATTATGATGGAGGCGCACAACACACCGTTTGCAATCCATCTTGGGAGTACCAATATGTATCGTGATCTTTGACATACATTTTGGTGGAGCAATATGAAGAGAGAGATAGTAGAGTTTATCTCAAGGTGTTTAACTTGTCAACGTGTCAAGGCAGAGCATCAAGTGCCAAAAGGTCCATTGCAACCACTTGAAATTTCAGAATGGAAGTGGGAGCATTACGATGGATTTCATTACTAGTCTTCCCAAGGTTTCTCAAGGCATAGATGCAATTTGGGTCATTGTTGATAGATTAACCAAGTTTGCTCATTTCTTACCTATACGAGAAACTTATTCACTTGAACGTCTTGCTCGTATATACATAAATGAGATTGTAAGACTGCATGGTATACTAGTATCCATAGTTTCTGATCGAGACCCAAGATTCACTTCACGATTTTGGGTCAGTTTACTAAAAGCTATAGGCATATATTTACAATTCAGTTCGGCATATCATCCTCTGACGGACGGGCAGTCGGAGAGGACTATTTAAACTCTTTGAAGATCTATTAAGACTCTGTGTCCTTGACTTCAAAGGAAGTTGGGACAAGTTCTTGCCATTAGTGGAATTCTCCTACAACAACAGTTATCAAGCAAGCATAGGCATGGCTCCATTCGAGGAGTTGTATAGACACAAGTGTCGTTCTCCAGTATGTTAGGACGAGGTAGGTGAAGCAACGTTGTTAGGACCGAAATTGGTACGCATAACTACGGAAAAGATTCAAATGATCCGACAATGTATAAAAACCTCACAAGATCGACAAAAGAGTTATGTTGATCTTAATCGGAGGGACGTGGAATTCAATGTTGAAGATCATGTGTTGTTACATGTCGTTCCATGGAAATGAGTTACGAGATTTGGAAAGAGAAGAAAGATCAATCCTCGATTCATTGGCCCATTTGAAATCCCCGATCGAGTAGAAACTGTGGCATATAGACTCGCCTTACCGCCAAGTATGTCTCGTGTTCATAACGTTTTTCACATATCTATGTTATGTAAATATATGCAAGACCCGAACCACATTATTGAATTAGAACCAGACGAGATAGCGGAAGATTTAACGTATGAAGAGGTGCATGTTAAAATCTTGGATAAGAAGGAGCATATTCTATGCTCCAAGGTTATACATCAAGTCAAAGTTTTGTGGAGAAACCACGATATTGAGAAAATGACCTGAGAGTTAGAATCTGAAATGAAATCAAGGTATCCTCACCTCTTCGACATACCAGGTACGTACACCAATTTCGAGGACAAAATTTCATAAGAAGGGGAGGTTGTAAGACCCCAACTGTTATGAATAAAGATTTAATTTCTCTAAATATCATTTTGAATATTATGGTGTGGATTTGATATAATGTTATAGTTGTGGGTAATATTTATAAATTTTGCAAAGTAAGCAAGTTGTCATAAAATATTCGTTTGGTCGAGGAATATTCGTTTTATCAGGGAATATTCGTACGACGACACAATTATTGGTGGACCCCACAACGGAATTACTGTCGAAGTTAGAAAATGACACAAATAACTTTTTATAAAAATAACGGCAAAAGTTTTACCGTTAACTGTTGAAATATCCGGTGATAAAAGTACAATAATACGTGTGGTTGCATAGTAGCACACGGTATTGTACAGTATCTTTGATTATTGATGCTTACGTGAGAAGTCACTCAGTTTTATTCAATTATTGCCACGGTAATTGCTGCATACTATCTCACATTATTGATTCAATTATTGTCACAATATTTTATATTATTAAATCAATAATTGAGACAACAAAGTTATTCATATTATTATTTGTATTATTGACGATATCTAAAAAGTTCTGTCGAGGAAAGGGGTTTGGTCACCTAATTGCGCGCCAATAAGGAGAAGTCCTTATCGGAAAACCCCCTCTTTCTCGAGAATGATCTGGTTGTTAATATTGTGAGTTATAAATGATGAATAAATGTTATTAAAAATGTGTTTTGTGAATTCAAGTGAATTGAGATAAATAGAGGAAATTTTTATGAAGTATTTGTCGTAAGTTTGGTGTATTATTTGGACCCCTTCTTACCCATTTTTCAAAATCATCAGTAGAAAGTTATCTCAGTTTATATATATATATATATATATATATATATATATATATATATATATATATATATAGTATAAGGTTTTTATGTAAAATAGAATTAATATATTATATTTTATTATGTATAGTACTGTATAGTGTTGCATAGTACTGTATAGTGTGTGCATAGTGCATCATAGTAAAATCAAAATTTTTAAAAGTTTCAGCAGGTGCGCGCCCGTGAATTTTCAATTACTATTCACCCGTGATTTTCTAATTCAACTAGTATCTTGTCATTCTCCTCTAAATAGGATACTTAGTTTAGAATTAAAAATCACACCAAAATCAGAGAATTTTTCTTCTATAATATTGAGCGTATTTCTTTTGAGTTTAAGGAAATTTTGAGTGTAGAAAACAGTATAAGTTTTCTTCAAGAATATCTCCGATATATCAGTCAGAAGTACTCTCCTTTTAAGGTAAGAGATATTATTTTTATTCAATATTCGAAAGAAATAATATTTTCTTCCCTACTCTGTAGTATGTAAGTAATATTATTTCATTTCAGATTCTGAATTATACACTCATTTTGTTAAGTATTGCTTCTATACTCCTTGAAATTATTAGAATATCCTTAAAATTTGCGCTTCATCTAGTATCGTTTCACAAGGATATTTTTCTGAATATTCTTGTTAAATTTTGATCTTTTCATGTCGGGGTACTATTCACTCAGGTACTATTCACCCGGGGTACTATTCATGATAAAATTTAATTTTTTTTCTGTCCAAATTATTTTTGATACAATATTATTCTTGAATTTTACTCTACAAAGCAGTTATCATGTTGACAATTTGGATATTTTTAAACTCTGGATAAATTAAATTTTTTTAATATTTATCCTTGATTTCGTTTGATTGATGCTTATATCATTGTCATAAACCTCATGCTTATATTATGATAAAAATTATCTTTGGCCCGTAGTGCATAGATGGACTGTTGATTGGTATGATTATGACTATATATCGGTATAATCATGAACTGTAATGTTACAAACGATGTGGTAAAAGTGCTAATTGGCTCGTAGTGCATTGATGGACAGCTGTTGGCATGATCATGACCACTGGTGAAAATAATGAATATCATTTGGCCCGTAGTGCATGGATAATTCATGAATATGATAATAATGAATATCATTGGCCCGTAGTGCATGAATAATTCATGGATGTGATACTAATGGATTGTTTATTCCGCTGCAGTTAAACTTGTTGTCTATTGTATTCTATTAGTTTAACACTGTTGAAGGCTAACGATAATTTATTTTGTATTTTTATAGTCATAATATTCTTACTGGGCTAGTTGAGCTCACCCTTTGCTTTCATTGTTCTCTTCAAGAAATGAGAACATAGTCGGGACTATTCGGGGAATGGAGTGACGGTCCGAGATGGTGGCTGTAGTAGTCCTCACTATTTTATAAAATAGTGTGATAATAATTGTAATGAGTACTTCATTTGAGTTTGGATATTATCTACGAGACAATATTCGTGTTAAAACTCAACTATTGTGTTGTCGTATTTTGCGCGACAGTTGTATAAATTAAGTTTGTATTTAAGTTATGTACCATATATTTGGCGACTCAAAATGGGTTGTGTATACCTATTTTTGGGGCGTCACACCCGCGAATTGCATCGCGATATAGGGCACATTAAGATTTGCTTTATTTTTATAGCAAAGTTTAAAATCCCCATTTGGATCAGTAGTGGATTCTATACCAATAATTTCCTTCAACGTCGGGGAGATATGTTAACGTAGTCCTTGAGTCGATAATTATGTTACCACGGTCCAACTTTTTTTCATTAGATTTCGACATAGGTTTTAATTCAAATGTTTTGTTCCCAATAATAACCTTTCCCAAATTCAAAAAAAAGAAAGTATCCATAGGACCTAGAAACAATGGTGTCGAAACTACGCCAGAATTGAAAACTAAAGTATTAACACCAAAAATTATTGTATTTGTTACATTTGAACCATTATACATAAGTACCAGACAATAAGAAAATATTCCTTTAATCGATTCGCTTAATTGAGTAATAATCGAAAGTGGTCAACCCCCTAGCTAGACCAATTATTCCCATTGAAGTGTCACTAAATATTCCCCAATTATTGTGCCCACATCCAAAAATAACCTTTTTAATCGGAGTTTTTCCTCCGAAAACAACTTTATAATTAGTTATTGATATTGTAATAGTGATGATTTACTTTATTATAAAATTATATTGTATTTTTCAAAAAGTAAGGCTGCAAAAAAAGAAGATTTGATTGGTTCTTGATATTTCAATAATTGTTATGTACTTGATTATGAAATTATATTGTATTTTTCATAAAGTGAGACTTTAAAAAATGATTATGACTTTCGAAAATTAATTTGAAACTTTTTAAAAATTAATAGTTGTTATGATTCATTGAAATTATGAAACAATAATTATTACAATGAATAATACTTTTTAGATATTTTAAAATATTCATCATTATATTGCTAAAATTTAATGAATTCATGTCAATATTAAGTTTAAAATGTTTTCAGTTAACTTTTAAAAGTCAATAATAATCTAATATTTTAAACAGTTGGAGTATTACATAGTCCAATAGTCACAGTTCACACAACATATTAGAGGGTAATTATTTTATCATTAATTGTGAGGTCAATTAATGAATATTATTTGAGGAAATAAAAAACTTAAAATTAAATTCATTAAAACAAATGATATTACAAGTAATCGGATTTTCAATAATTACATTGTACTAATTTTCTTACTACTACGATAAACTCCCAGTGCCAGAAATGGGATAACTTTTATTCCAAAAAAATTAATAAGAAAAAAAACCTAAAGTAACATTTACTGTGGAACAATGAGAGGGAGAGAGATAAAGAAAAGGTATAAAAGCTTTGTGTATTTAATTATTTCACAAAAATAAGCATACACAAATTTTGTTAATGAGTGATATGATAGTAATCACCATACCCAAAACATATTACATTATCAAAATGAATAATCTCAACATGCTAATTCATGCAATTTTGAAATAAATATATTACTTCTTGCTTGCTGCAATCAGTAGGCATAAATGAAAATTTCTTTTTGAGGAGATCGTAAGAAATCAAAAAATTCTCCTGCAACAAGTTTCCAAAGATAGACACATAAGAAGAAGTTGGAACCATTGTGAAGCACACCAAACCATCATCCACCTCTATAAACGTGTTCGATGGGGGCAATTCTAATTTTGCCTCCGTGAACTGCATCGCGATATAGAGCACATTAAGATTTGTTTTATTTTTATAGTAAAGTTTAAAATTTTCATTTGGATCAGTAGTGAATTCTACACCAATAATTTTCTTCAACGTGGATTCCAATCCGTCATGACATTTACCTTTGGATAGATATGTTAACGTAGTCCTTGAGTCAATAATTATGTTATCACGGTTCAACTTTTTTTCATTAGACTTGGACATAGGTTTTAATCCAAATGTTTTGTTCCCAATAATAACCTTTTCCAAATTCAGAAAATAGAAAGTATCCACCGGACCTAAAAACAATGGTGTCGAAACTACACCAAAACTGGAAACTAAACTAAAGTATTAACACCAAAATTTATTGTATTTGTTATATTGGAACCTTTATACATAGGTATCAGATAATAAGAAAATATTTCTTTAATTGAGTAATAATGGAAAGGGGTCGACCCCCTAGACCAATTATTCCCATTGAAGTGTCATTAAATATTCCCCAATTGTTGTGCCCACATCCGAAAATAACCTTTTTAATCGGAGTTTTTCCTCCAAAAATAAATTTTGATTGGTTTTTGATATTAATAGTGATGATGTACTTGATTATGAAAATATATTGTATTTTTCAAAAAGCAATGCCGTAAAAAAAGAAGGTTTGATTGGCTCTTAATATTTCAATAGTTGTTATGTACTTGATTATGAAATTATATTGTATTTTTCAAGAAACGAGGCTTCAAAAAAAAGAGAAGATTATTGTTGACTTTCGAAAATTAATTTCAAACTTTTTAAAAATTAATAGTTGTTATGATTCATTGAAATTATGAAACAATAATTATTACAATGAATAATACTTTTTAGATATTTTAAAATATTCATCATTATATTGCTAAAATTTAATGAATTCATGTCAATATTAAGTTTAAAATGTCTTAAGTTAATTTTTAAAAGTCAATAATGATCTTATATTTTATAACCGTTGAAGTATTATATAGTCCAATAGTCACAATTCACACAAACATATTAGAGGGTAATTATTTTATCATTAATTGTGAGGTCAATTAATGAATATTATTTGAGGAAATAAAAAACTCAAAAGTAATAATTCATTAAAACAAATTATAGTACAAGTAATCGGATTTTTAATAATTCCATTGTACTAATTTTCTTACTACTACGATAAACTCCCAGTGCCAAAAATGGGATAACTTTTATTCCAAAAAAAATAAATAAGAAAAAATAAACCTAAAGTAACATTTAGAGTGGAACAATGAGAGGGAGAGAGATAAAGAAAATGTATAAAAGCTTTGTGTATTTAATTAATTCACTAAAAATAAGCATACACAAATTCTGTTAATGAGTGATATGATAGTAATCACCATACCCAAAAACATATTACATTATCAAAATGAATAATCTCAACATACTAATTCATACAATTTTGAAATAAATATATTACTTCTTGCTGCAATCAGTAGGCATAAATGAAATTTTCTTTTCGAGGAGATCGTAAGAAATCAAAAAATTCTCCTGCAACAAGTTTCCAAAGATAGACACATAAGAAGAAGTTGGAACCATTGTGAAGCACACCAAACCATCATCCACCTCTATAAACGTGTTCGATGGGGGCAATTCTAATTTTGCCTCCGTGAACTGCATTGCGATATAGGGCACATTAAGATTTGTTTTACTTTTATAGCAAAGTTTAAAATCCCCATTTGGATCAGTAGTGGATTCTAAACCAATAATTTCCTTCAACGTGGATTCCAACCCGTCATAAAATTCACCTTCGGGAAGATATGTTAACGTAGTCCCTGAGTCGATAATTATGTTACCACGATCCAACTTTTTTTCATAAGACATGGAAATAGGTTTTAATTCAAATGTTGTGTTCCCAATAATAACCTTTTCCAAATTCAGAAAATAGAAAGTATCCACATGACTTAGAAATAATGGTGTCGAAACTACGCCAGAACCGGAAACTAAAGTATTAGCACCAAAATTTATTGTACTTGTTACATTTGAACCTTTATAAATAGGTACCAGACAGTAAGAAAATCTTCCTTTAATCGATTCGCTTAATTGAGTAATAATCGAAAGGGGTCCACCCCCTAGGCCAATTATTCCCATTGAAGTGTCACTAAATATTCCCCCATTGTTGTGCCCGCATCCGAAAACAACTTTTTTAATCGGAGTTTTTCCTCCGAATGTGAATGTTTCCGTCGCAAGATGACCGTTACTATAGGAATGGTCGCCATACAACATATGGTATTGGCATTTGTTGTGCTTCCTGCTGCAAGTGTCGTGCACTTCCAAGGTTTTACATTGTTTGGAATAGCATTTTAAGGTCTTATAAGTTGAAGAGGCTTTGAGATTGAAGAAAGGGGCGTTTTGCTTAAAACATTTGGTACAAGGCTTACATTGGATCCAAGTGAGGTCACTGCCTGTATCCGCAATGCCTAATATTTCTATAGGTGGTGTGCCTATAGAAACTTTCATTAGATACTCTCCAAAACTGGATTTGATTGGGGCTTGGATTGGGTCTGAAGATGGGCTTGGCCTGGGTTTGAGGTGTCGAACGCGAGAATGTGAACGATGAACAGCGTTTTTCAGGCGATCGAAATGGGTGGCTGATGGGTTGTAAAACGGTGAAAGTGAGGAATCACGGTGGATAAGATCTACGCTAAAACCGACATCATTGGATTCTATGAAAGATAGCATGCATAGATGAATAACAAAGAAAAATAACAAAGTAGAGAAGAAAGAGAATACATTGATATTGAGTGTCATGACTAAAAAGGATTTGAATGGGATGGATAGAAACACTTAGATTTAAGCAATTTGTAGGTATAGAAGTGGTGATAAAAAAGAAGAAAAAGTAGGTGGGGCATTTTAAGATTGTGTATATCTAATTGTCTAAATTTGGAGAAATTTGGAGGTTTGTAATAAGAAATTGATATTTTCAGATAAAAAGTGTCGCTATAAATGTATAGCAACAACTTTTCCATATGATCTATAACTACGATTTTTATGTGGAAATATCATTTTATATTGTAATTTATCTGTTTCCTTTGTAATAATGAATTTTAAATTGATTGGGTAGAATTAATAGGTTACTGTTGATTACTATCTTGGGTAATCCCATGTTAAATCTCCACTTTCTTTTAATAACCAAACTTTTACACATTTTTTTCTATTATGCTCGTAGCATTAAATATCTCACATTTTTTTAATTCTAATTCTCTCTCCATATTTAATAAGTATCGAGAGAGAATCTTTTGAATTGAATAGCTAAAAAGTCACTCTCTCACCTACATTAAAAATAATTAATGACATATTATTATGGATAATTTTGTCATTTCATTCATCTTCTTAATATACGTGAAAAGTCCACCAGGACTTTTATCCTTGGACGGAGAGAGTATCTCTTTGGAGAGTTCTTAATGTGTATTTTTCGCATTCTTCCATTTAATGCTTGATTTGACTATATTATTTAGTGCATATAAAATATAATTAAAATAATAAAAAGTTTTTGTTAAATGTTCTTTGCTCTTAAATTTTTGGATGACAATTAGATCACTTAAATTTAAATGGATATTATCCTTTATAATAATAGCTTTGTAAATATTATGAAAATAAAGAGTTTTATCAACATTATTAAATATAATAAATTCTACGATTTGCCATATATTAAGAATCTCTGTGACGTCCCCAAAATAGGTATACATCACCCATTCGTGAATAGTGCTGTATACGTGAATAGTGCCGTATACGTGAATAGTAACCCCGACACTAAAAGTTCTAAATTTGATAAAAAATTCAGACCAATATTTCGGCATAATGATATTGAAAGAAATAATATCATTTACAAAAAAAATAACATCACTTACCTTGAAAAGACAGTACTTCTGACTGGAATACTGGATATAGAGCTGAAGGGAACTTACACCGTATAGCAACACTCAAAATCTTAAAATACTCACAAGAATACGCTCGATAATATAGAGAGAGAAAAAGAGAGAAAACTTCAGTTTCTGGTGTGATTTTCAATTCTAACCTAAGCACCCTATTTATAGGAAAATATTTAGAACACCAAAGCAGAAAATTTAATAAAATAATAATATTTATAAATTAAATTCCTACGCACACCTTACCAGCTGATTTCAACCATTTAACACATGTCCACAAATGAAAAAAACGTTTTTCTTTTAAAATTTTTAAAACTTCAAAAATTAATTATTCCGGAACTTCAATAATTCATAATAAATAGCCTTTTTATCAGAAAAATTTGAATCTCATATCCTTTTCATACGAAATTTCATTTTCTACAACTTTGCAGAAGAATTTTTTTTTAAATTCCAAACAGAAATTGACCGAAATCCACAAACGGACAATTTTACAGGCTATAATCAAATTTCAGTCAAGAAATGGAGTCTACAAACATGAAAAACATATTTTTAGTAACAAAAATACTCTTCCTCCTCATTTATTCATATATCCCATATTCATTATAAAAATATTACCATTATTATATTATTATTATATAATAATATATTTAAATGAATTTTTATCAAAAAAAGATAAAATATTAATTTTCAACAATTGTCATATTAAAAATTTTCTCCATCTATATCCACATACAATGAATATTTTTCTCATCATATAAATTAATAATTAATTATTCACAAATAATATTACAAAATCACAATACTGACAACCAGGCAGTTCTCAGGAAAGAGGGGGCTTTCCAATAAGGATATCTCCTTACTGGCGCGCAATTAGGTGACCAAACCTCTCCTTAGACAGAACTTTTTAGACATTGCCAATAATGTTATCTAATAATATTATTAAGATAATATGAATTATTGCTCCGATAATGGAAAATACTATGTAGTGACAATTATTGAAATAACAGTAATATAAAATATCAACGTAGCAATTATTGAATCAATAAAATAAAATATTGAACAGTAATTACTGTAACAATTATTGAGTAGTGCCTTCTTACGTAAGAATCAATAATTGGTACAATACCGTGTGCTACTGTGTTTTAACCACCGAGTATTTCAACAGTATTAACGGTAACAACTACGTCGTTATTTATAAACAACTTATACTTGTCGTTTTCTTCATCCAATCGCTTTCCGTTATGTGGCCCACACAAGGTTGCGCCGTCGTACGAATATTCCCCGACAGTAAGAATATTCCACGACCAACCGAATATTCCCCGACAACAATGAATATTTTATAACCACTTGCTTATTTAAAAATATTTGCGCATTTGTACCCATAACTAATCACATTAATCAAATCTACCCTTATTATTTTAAAATAATAAATAGAGGAAATTCAATTTCATTTATAATAAGTTGGGGTTTTACAACCTCCCCTCCTTATGAAATTTCGTCCTCGAAATTGGCGTACATACTTGGTGTTTCGAAAAGGTGAGGATACCTCGCTTTCATTTCTGTTTCTAACTCCCAAGTCATTACCTCAATAGCATGGTTCCTCCACAAAACTTTGACTTGTGGTATGACCTTTGTACGTAGAACATGCTTTTTTCTATCCAAGATCTTAACAGGTACCTCTTCGTATGTTAAGTCTTCAGCTATCTCGTCCGGTTCTAACTCAATAACGTGGTTCGGATCTTTCACATATTTACGAAGCACGGATATGTGAAAAATATTATGAACACGAGACATACTTGGAGGTAACGCGAGTCTATAGGCCACATTTCCTACTCGGTCAAGAATCTGAAATGGACCAATAAATCGTGGATTGATCTTTCCTCTTTTTCCAAATCTTGTAACTCCCTTCCATGGAGCAACTTGTAACAATACATGATCCCCAATACTAAATTCCACGTCCTTTCGATGAAGATCCACATAACTCTTTTGTCGATCTTGTGCCGTTTGTATACGTTGTCGGATCATTTGGATCTTTTCCGTAGTCATACGTACCAACTCTGGTCCCAACAATGTTGCTTCATCCACCTCATCCTAACATATTGGACAGCGACACTTTCGTCTATATAATGCTTCGAATGGAGCCACACCTATACTTGCCTGATAACTGTTGTTGTAGGAGAATTCCACTAATGGTAAATACTTATTCCAACTCCCTTTGAAGTCTAAGACACAGAGTCTTAATAGATCTTCAAGAGTTTGAATAGTCCTCTCTAATTGTCCGTCTGTTTGAGGATGGTATGCCGAACTGAATAGTAAATCCGTGCCCATAGCTTTCTGCAAGCTAACCCAAAATCGTGAAGTGAATCTTGGGTCACGATCCGAAACTATGGATACTGGCATGCCATGCAATCGCACAATCTCATTTACATAAATACGAGCAAGACGTTCAAGGGAATAAGTCTCTCGTATCGGTAAGAAATGAGCAGACTTGGTTAATCTATCAACAATAACCCAAATAACATTTATGCCTTGAGAAACTGTGGGAAGACCCGTAACAAAATCCATGGTAATGTGTTCCCACTTCCATTTCGGATTCTCAAGTGGTTGCAATGGACCCTTAGGCACTTGATGCTCCGCCTTTACATGTTGACAAGTTAAACACCTCGAGATAAACTTTGCAATCTCTCTCTTCATATTGTTCCACCAAAATGTATGTCGAAGATCACGATACATTTTGGTACTTCCAGGATAGATTGCAAATGGTGTATTGTGTGCCTCTATCATGATCTTATACTTCAAATCAGAATCGTTAGGAACACAAAGTCTGGAGTGGACTCGAAGTATTCCTTCTTCATCGATTCTTGCTTCTGGAATAGCACCTTCTTGCACTTTCTTCTTCATAAGCATCAGCTCCGGGTCTATGGCTTGAGTAACTTTAACTTTATCGATTAAAGCTGGTTCTATGCGTATACTTGACATCATCGCATGGGCCCCCGGAGTCTTGAATTATATCTTCATCTTTTGTAAATCACACAAAATGAGCCTTTGTGTTAACAACATCGCACTCGTTCCTGCATATGATCTTCTACTTAATGCGTCAGCTACCACGTTTGCATTTCCAGGATGGTATTGAATGGTATGGTCGTAGTCTTTCAATAGCTCGAGCCAACGTCGTTGCCGCATGTTGGGTTCCTTTTGGGTGAAGAAATATTTGAGGCTTTTATGATATGAATATATCTCCACTTTCTCCCCATATAGATAGTGCCTCCAGATCTTTAGCGCGAAAACGACTGCTGCCAACTCTAGATCATGAGTTGGATAATTCCTTTCATACTCTTTAAGTTGTCGCGAGACATAGGCTATGACTTTTCCATGTTGCATGAGAACACATCCTAACCCTTTACTTGAAGCATCGCTGTAGATAACAAATCCATCCGAACCAGATGGTATTGTCAGAACAGGTGCCGAAATGAGTCTCCTCTTAAGCTCTTGGAAACTCTTTTCGCATTCCTCGCTCCTTACAAATTTTGTATCTTTCTGAGTTAGCTGAGTTAATGGAGTAGCGATTCGAGAAAATCCTTCCACGAATCTCCGATAATAACCAGCTAAGCCCAGAAAGCTACATACTTCAGTCACCGACTTCGGTTGCTCCCAAGTTTGTATTGCTTCAATCTTCGCCGGGTCAACAGATACTCCATGTTTTAACACCACGTGCCCAAGGAATGCTACTTCCTCAAGCCAGAACTTGCATTTCTTTAACTTGGCATATAACTTATTTTCACGAAGCCTTTGGAGTACCAGCTTCAAATGGTGCTCATGATCTTCACGGCTTTTGGAATATATGAGGATGTCATCAATAAAGACAACAACGAACTTATCTAAATATTCCTTGAATACTCGGTTCATCATATCCATGAAAGCCGCAGGAGTATTAGACAATCCAAAAGACATGACTAAGAATTCATAATGCTCATACCGAGTTCTGAAGGTAGCCTTTGGGATATCCTCAGTTCTAATCTTCAGCTGATGATATCCAGAACGAAGATCAATCTTTGAAAAGAATTGTGCTCCTTATAACTGGTCAAACAGGACATCAATACGAGGTAGCGGATACCTATTCTTGATAGTGACATGGTTTAATTCCTGGTAGTCAATACAAAGTCGCATACTCCCATCTTTTTTCTTTATGAATAAAACAGGAGCACCCTAAGGAGATGTACTAGGACGAATAAAACCGATGTCCAACAACTCCTGTAGTTGGACCTTTAACTCCTGAGGTTTAATAGGAGCCATTCGATATGAGGTTTTAGAAATGAGCTTTGTACCAGGTTCAAGATCAATAAAGAATTCAACTTCACGTTCAGGGGGTAGACCAGAAAGTTCTTTAGGAAATACGTCAGGAAAGTCACTAACAACATGAATATTATTCAAATCTGACGTGTCTTTATTCAAATCCATGACATGGGCTAAGAAAGCTTGACATCCGTTTTTCAATAAACGAATAGCTTTATGACTTGATATGTCAGTGATTGATTTTAATGGTTTAGTTGCTTGAATTCGAACAACAGGTTGATTAGGAATATGAAAACTAATAACCTTACGAAAATAATCAATTTTGGCATGATGAATAGTTAACTAATCAATCCCTAAAATCACATCAAAAGCAAGTATCTTTAAAGAGATAAGGTCAACAGGTAATGTGATGGTGCCAACTTGGATCAAAGAAGATTTATAAATAGTGGATGTGATGAAAGTTTCTCCTAACGGAGTCTCCACAGATAGGTCAAAGTCTAATTTATCTGGAGTTAAGTTTAAACGTTGAGCACAAGCAGGAGAGATAAATGAATGGGTAGCACCGGTATCTAGTAATGTATAAACTTCGCAAGAATTTATGATTAGCTTACCCGTGATCACCTCGTTTGGAGTTCTCGTATTTTGACCAGTCACAACAAACGCTCTTTCGGGAACTGCTGACTTTGACTTTTCTGGGACAGCCTTTTGAGTCAGAATCTCCGCTGGACTTGGTTTTGCTATAGTACAATCTCGAGCGATACGTCCTTCCTTTCCACAATTATAACATACCTGTGGACAGTTTAGGCTGATGCGTCCCTCTTTTCCACATTTATATCATACGACTAGTGGTCGTTCTCCTTCCTTAGAAACAGTTGCTGTTGGTGCTGACGTCTTCACATTATCATAGTTGAATCTCCTCTTTTTAAAATCTCCTCTCGACTCGTACGATTATCACCAGAGTGGTTACCACTTTTGTCCGTATTCTTTCCTCCTCGCTGGTTATCATTGCTCCGATGACCGCTGCCACAGGTTTGACCCTGGTTGTTGTCCCTCGGTTGAATGTACTCATTCTCTCGCTCTAATAATTGAGCCCTGTTGACAACATCTGAATATAGAGAAAATTTATGAGAAATGAGATACTGACGTATGTCGGGTTTCAAACCTCTCAGAAACATCCGCGTCATACGTCCCTCATTTTCCACCAAATGAGGTGCAAACTTGGATAACTCTGCAAACTTCGCCTCGTACTGGGATATCGTCATGTTGTTTTGTTTCAGTCTAATAAACTCCACTTCCTTCATATGACGAATGTTTCAGGAAAGTACTTGTCATTGAACAGTTTCTGAAACGTCTCCCAAGACATGCTGAGTGCGGCTGGATGGGTACGCTTCACAGATTCTCACCAGTAATCTGCCTCATTACGGAACATAAAAGTGGTGAATGGAACCTTCTGTTCCTTCGTGCATCCCAAGACATCGAATATCTTGGTAATTTGCTTGACCCACGTTTCTGACTTAATAGGATCCGACTTTCCCCAGAATTCTGGTGGTCCCAACTCTTTGAACTGCTTGGCTGTGACCAGCTATGCATTGCCATTGTTTCTACCTGTATTTTGAATAGGAGCCTCCCTCATCTGGTTTTGCATAAACCACAAAAAGTTTCTAAACATCTCATCGTTCATCGTCTGCTCATTGGTGTTGTTTATAGGAGGAACATTGTCGGCCTGCTGCACGTTCTCCTCGTTGGTGATTAATGGTGTCTCCACGGTCGCATTTACTCCATCGTTAATATTCTTAGCTGCCATTCTTAAATACTGCCACAAAACAAGGGTTAATTAAAGAATTAACATATCACATAATATCCCTATATTCTGACCAACCAACAAATAAGCTTAGGTAGGACACACTAGCGAAGGATTTACTCATCTCTCCCCTCGTAGTTCTATTCCCCGATCTCCGCCAGAGATCATATCGCTAAGCTCTGATACCAACTGTGACGCCCCCAAAATAGGTATACATCACCCATTCTGAGTTGTCAAATACATGGTACAGAAATAACTACAACTTTATTAATACAATTGTCGTGCAAAATACGACAACACTTAAACTGTGAGTTTAAATACAAATATTGTCTTCTAGACAATATACACACTCAAATAAGTCCTCATTACAATTATTGATACATTATTTTATAAAAATGGTGAGGACTACTAAACAACTTTCTAGAACCATCATTCCATACCCCGACTAGTACTCGTTACATTCTCGCCTCCTGAGAAGAAAAATAGAACAAAAAGAAAAAAGCTGAGCTCAACTAGCCCAGTAAAGAATATTATGACTAAGATAATAGAGAATAAATTATCGTTAGTCCTCAACAGGGAAAAATCTAATAGAATACAATAGACAACAAATTTTAAATCAATATTCGCAGCGGAAATAATAATTCATTAGAAGAGTTAAGTAGAGAATGAAATCTACTATCATCTATGAATTTAAAAGTCCATCATCAATATTTTATCCCTGTAATATAAATCAATATTCATCCTGAATCAAATATTCATCTTTGCACTACATGCCAAAGATATTCATCCGTTGGTCAGGTTCATCTCAACACCTGTTAATCTTTGCATTACGGCCAAAGATATTCATCAGAAAATCATTCATCTTTGCACTACAGGCCAAAGATATTCAGTTATATCATCATTTAGGACTGATGATGATGAAAAATATTTTAAAGAAAACGAATCCAGTGAAACAAAAGAATAAATATTAAGGATTCGTACTTTAAATAACCCGAGTTCAAAAATACTTCCTAAATAACCATAATGGAGTAAAATTCAAGAATGGTCAAAACATGGATACAATCAAAGCTAGTATCCATAATAGATATCTTGGATAAAAAATAAAAATTTTATTTTTCGGTGAATAGTGCCGTATTCGTGAATAGTGCTGTATACGTGAATAGTGCCGTATACGTGAATAGTAACTCCGACACTAAAAGTTCTAAATTTGATAAAAAATTCAGACCAATATTTCGGCATAATGATATTAAATGAAATAATATCATTTACAAAAAAATAGCATCCCTTACCTTGAAAAGACAATACTTCTGACTGGAATACTAGATATAGAGCTGAAGGAAACTTGCACCGTATAGCAACACTCAAAGTCTTAAAATACTCACAAGAATACGCTCGATAATATAGAGAGAGAAAGAGAGAGAAAACTTCAGTTTCTGGTATGATTTTCAATTCTAACCTAAGCACCTTATTTATAGGAAAATGCTTAGAACACCAAAGCAGAAAATTTAATAAAATAATAATATTTATAAATTAAATTCCTACGCACACCTTACCAGCTGATTTCAACCATTTAACACATGCCCACAAATGAAAAAAATGTTTTTCTTTTAAAAATTATTTAAAACTTCAAAAATCAATTATTCCGGAACTTCAATAATTCATAATAAATAGCCCTTTTATCAGAAAAATTTGAATCTCATATCCTTCCCATAGGAAATTCCATTCTCTACAACTTTGTAGAAGAAATGTTTTCCAAATTCTAAACCGAAATTGACTGAAATCCACAAACGGGCGATTTTATAGGCTATAATTAAATTTCAGTCAAGAAATGGGGTCCACAAACATGAAAAACATGTTTTAAATATTTTTAGTAACAAAAACACTATTCTTCCTCATTTATTCATATATTCCACATTCATTGTAAAAATATCACCATTATTATATTAGTATAATATAATAATATATTTAAATAAATTTTTTTCAGAAAAAGATAAAATATTAATTTTTAACAATTGTCACATTAAAATTTTTCTCCATCTATATCCACATACAATGAATATTTTCCTCATCATATAAATCAATAATTAATTATTCACAAATAAAATTACAGAATCACAATACTAACAACCAGGCAGTTTCCAGGAAAGAGGGGGCTTTCCAATAAGGATCTCTCCTTACTGGCGCGCAATTAGGTGACCAAACCTCTCCTTAGACAGAACTTTCTAGACATTGCCAATAATATTATCTAATAATATTATTCAGATAATATAAATTATTGCTCCGATAATCGAAAATATTGTGTAGTGATAATTATTGAAACAACAGTAATATAAAATATCAACGTAGGAATTATTGAATCAATAAAATAAAATATTGAACAGTAATTAATGTAACAATTATTGAATAGTGCCTTCTTACGTAAGAATCAATAATTGGTGCAATACCGTGTGCTACTGTGTTTTAACCATCGAGTATTTCAACAGTATTAACGGTAACAACTACGCCGTTATTTATAAATAACTTATACTTGTCGTTTTTTTCATCCAACCGCTTTCCGTTATGGGGCCCATACAAGGCTGCGCCGTCGTACGAATATTCTCCGACAGTAAGAATATCCCACGACCAACCGAATATTCCCCGACAACAATGAATATTTTATAACCACTTGCTTATTTAAAAATATTTGCGCATTTGTACCCATAACTAATCACATTAATCAAATCAACCCTTACTATTTTAAAATAATAAATAGAGGAAATTCAATTTTATTTATAATAAGTTGGGGTCTTACAATCTCAATTAAATTCCATTATTCTAATATAATTCTTTTTTATGAACTCTATTATTCTAGTGTGCAAGAAAGTAATAAGAGAGATACCTAAATGAATATACAATATTTGATACCCAATTGGAAAAAACATTTTCTATATTTCTTTAGATAATTTCACCCGCACAAATAAAAAGACAAAAATTAGGAAATAATTTAAATTTTCATATCATTTGGAATTATGAAAGTTATAATTAAAAAAAGAAAAAGAAAAGAGTGAATCTACATTTTTGAAATATGTTTCTCAATACTTCATAGTGTTTTACATCTTAAATTTTTTAGTATCATTAATGATAAGAATTTTAGTATCATTAATGATAAGAACATATATATCAATCAATACAAGTATATAACTATCTAAAGAAGATAAATTAATTTGATTAGTCATTATAAAGAAAATTTAGTCATTAACGATAATGATTATGATGATCGAATATCTTTATAATTAGGATTTATAAGAAATTATCTAATAAAATAAAATTTTTATGGACAATTTAAATTTTATGTGACTTGTGGTTGTAATATGACCACAAAACGTGTTATGTGAGCGTTTTTGAGTGTTTGAAGGGTAAATATGAAAAATAATATTTTTTGAGAAAAGACTAAAAACACTATTTACGCTAAAAACTCAATGTCATTTTATTTGACTTTTTGAATTACGACATAGCATTTCTTTGGAAAAGAGGGATCGGAGGTGAAATCGGATTTTCGAAAATCGAAAGTCGATTTTTCAACTAATTAAGCGGATTATGAAAACATAACTAAAAAAAGTTAGAAATCTTAACTAGATCGAAAGATGTCTAACAAGAATTAGTTGGACTAAGCCTAAGAATTTTATGGCTTGACTAAGAATTTGAAAATTGGATAGGTTTGAGCCATGGGTTAAGCCTAGGGTTGAGTCTAAGGTTTAGAGAGCTTGGCTAAGGGTTGAGCCTAGGTTATGAGTTGGGTTGGCTAGGGTTGAGCCATATCCCAAGACTTAGGGTTAAACCCTAAGAACTTAGAGTTAAGGCAAATAAGTTAGTCATCCAATGTGGGATAAACATTAGTGATACGGCTTATTGATAAGTGGGTTTTATACCTACGAAACAGTTACCTTTTGGGCTTTATTCTTTGTTATTTTGAGTAGTTTTAGCATCTTTTTACTTGTTTTTTTGTGTGTGTTGCAGGAACTAGTCTGGAAGGAGAAAACAAGAAAATGAGGACCTAAAGGACATATTGGCAGCTCTTGAACCAAGATATCCGTCGGGGGCAAATTTCATAGCATAAAAACTCTGTTGGGGCGGACTTTCATTGTAAAATCGCTGGGGCAAATTTGTTGAAGGCAAAAACTCCGTTGGTGCGGAGTGGTTGGGATTAGCATAGTTGCTATGTCTGAGAAGTATTCTGGAGGTGATTTAGTAACTGATTTGGGATGCAATTATAAAAGACAAATTGAGGGGCAGAGAAGACATTATCATTTCATTCACTATTAAACCCTAGAGTGGAGAAAGCTTGGGAGAATTAAAGCGAGGAATCTAGCACGACAGGATCAAGGCAGGGAGTAGTGAAGGGGTGGATTTCTACCCATATTTTTATTCTCTTTCTATACTCTGGTTGATTCCTCCAGTATTTCTACTGTTGTGGCTCCACATTCTGCAGAGTATTTAGAGCAGAGGTTACACTTGATGATGTTTGAGAGGGATCAGGCTAGGGCCTTGATGCTGACAGTTCCTTCTGATAGAGATGTCACTCTTATTGATAGAGATGATGCTCACGCTCACAAGGATACCACTATTGTTGAGCGGGATGAGGCTCGATCATCAAGGGATGCAACTGTTGTTGAGAAGGATTAGACTCTAGCTACCCGAAATGCTGCCACTACAGATAGTACTGTACTTATATCTCATATTGCTTACATTATTGCAGAGATGAGTGTGTTTATTGATGAGCGCGGTAGCACCATGCAGATGGCCGTAGATCTCTTAGATCGTGTGGACACCATGGAGCAGGAGCTCATAGATTTACCTTTATCTACTAAGAGGGATGCCATGCTGGACTTGATGACTTGCTTATCCACGAGCTTGTAGATTAGCTTTGATTTTCTTGCAGAGTCTAGGTTAGCCATTTTGGTCATGTACAAGACACATTGTATATATCAAACAGTATTGTATGGCAATGAAATATGTTTTGATTCACTTCCCTTTTAGATATGCCTTGTTACTTGCTTGATAGTTGCCTTTTCTCCAGGACTTGCGATCTCGATGTATTCTAAACTTCTCCTTGGTGGATGGACATTAAGATTGTAGACACTCAAAATTTTGCATTCCTGTTACTAACCTTGCAGGAGGTCAGAATCGTTTTTCAGAGATAACCCTGGAGGATAACTTAACTCAATCCCAGAAACAACACTGGGATACCCACTCTTTGCCATCTCGGAGACAACCCCGAGATATTCTACCACAGTCCCGGAGACAACCCCGGGATCTTTAGTTTCAACCTCGGAGATAACCCCAAGGACTACAGTCATAATTTCAGAGACAACACCAGAGAAATTTGTCATCTCGGAGACAACCCCGGGATCTTCAATCCAACCTCAGAGATAACCCCGAGAAATGCAGTTACAGTTTCGGAGAAAATCTCGAAAATGCTCTTTTTTGCTACCAGCAGTCAGCTTCAACATTCAGTAATAGTCCCGAGGCACTCATTCCCCAAACCTGGAGATAACCCCGTTGTAGACACTCAAAATTTTTTGCACACCTGTTACTAACATTGCAAGAGGGCAGATTCGTCTTTTAGACATAACCATGAAAGACAGCTCACATCCAGTCTGAATACTACCGGAAGCTCAGTTTCAACCCCGGAACACACACCAGGAGTAACAGTTCCAACCTCGGCGATAACCCCGAGGCCTGCAGTTTTAATACCAGAAATTCCATCGGAGAAGACAAATTTATCCCATAGATAACCCCGAGATATTCCGTCTCAGTCCCAACACTGGGAGTAGCAAATTCCAACCTTGGAGATAACCCCGAAAAAGCTTGTTTCAAATACATGCAATCAGCTTCAAAACACTCGGCGCTTACACCGAGGCACTCAGTACAAGACCTGACAATAATACCGGGAAGACAGGCACACCTCAGAGATGACACTGAGGACCTTCAACACTTGTAGCAGTCCAATCTTAGAGATAACCCTGAGCAACGTCTACTTTATTAGCCCAAACTGGAGATAACCCCGGTGAGGGGCAAAGTCGTCATCTTACCACCTTGACGCCATGTCACGCCGTCTCAACATTTTAGACATACATTTCTACACAGTAATGTCCCACAAGAACTAAGGAAAACCAATCCCGAGTGACTATTACGCAGGGTAACGGATAGAATTTGAAGCTTGAAGACCGGAGGGCATCGTCTCATCTTCTTGACTTCGTACAACCTCTAATTCGATGTCATTGCGTAACTCTCGACTACGGTGGTCCGAAATAGGTCTTATATACCTTAGTCGGATGCCCAGATTGTAATTCTGAAAGTTCGAGCGAACATCACGTTGTATGTGTGCACGTACTTCGAGATGACGGGACCCGCGAAGCCCGAGGCACCCCCGGTAGTCGCAGGTACACCTGCGGCCTAGTCGTAGGTACACCTGCGGCTCCCCCCTATAAATAGAGGGCTTGGGGTGGCCATTTTAAAAAGAAAAAAAAATGCGAGGAAGCCCTGTCCAATTTGCTCTGTACATACCCCAAACTGAGTGATTTTTCATTTTAAATACTTGTAAGCTCATATATAGCTACTTTTTATAGGCTGGAGCCGAGTGTTCATCCATTTCAAGTTATTGAAGTCTTCTTTGGCAGCCCACTGTAAGCCTTCTTACACATTTTAAAGCCTTTCTCTTCATCTTTGCACACACTATTCTTTACATTGAGAGTCGTGTTGCGTGTGTATGCCCGAACTTTGGTCCGTGATTTTATTTCAGTTTGTATATATATATATATATATATATATATATATATATATATATATATATATATATATATATATATGGACTAACATTATCGAGTTATGCCTCGATTGAGCCTAGACTTATGTCTGGAGCGTTTAATTGCTTTCGTATATATATACTTATATATATGAACTGTGTGTCGAACTCTGTTCGTTGAGCCTAGACTTACGTCTGGTGCGTTTAATTGCTTTCATATATATATATATATATATATATATATATATATATATATATATATATATATAAACTATGTGTCAAACTTTGTTCGATGAGCCTGGATTTTACATTCGGTGCGTTTACTGCTTTAATATATATATACTTATATATATTAACAGTTGTTGGACTTTGTCTGATGAGCCTGGATTTTATATCCGGCGCGTTTACACACTTTTACACACACACACACACACACACACACACACACACACACACACACACATATATATATATATATATATATATATATATATTTTCGTCTCGCCTGGAGTTTACTTCGTGGCGGTTGACCATTTTTACAGCTTTCTGTACATTTTGTCCCGCCTGGAGTTTCCTTAGTGGCAGTTGATCGCTTTTACAGCTTTCCTTACATTTCTGATCCCCCATGGAGGTGCTTCGTGGTGGTTGATCATGTCTGTATATATATATTTATAGCTTTTATATATATATACCTGCTTACTGCGTTTATATCAACTGCGATATCATGTGAGCCTAGAAATCATGTGATCACAGATTCAGTTTACTGAATCGAGATTCGGTTCTCGTGATGGACCTATTCAGATGTAAACAACTTGTAAATTTATTTACGGTGTTCGAATTTTCTCAGATGGTTTTCATGCCCACGAGGAGTTCGGCATCGCTTTGTACATTATTTTTCTCGAAGATGCTTCGCATCTCAAAAATAAAAGCAATCAAGCCGAACATTTTATAATAAAATGGAAGTATCAAAGGCCTCAATTACTATTGAGCATAAGGGTTTGAAAAACCTCTTTTATAAAACATCACTGCTATATCTTGTTTAAAACTGAATTTTTACACCAATTCAAACCCATTGTATATAGGTGCAAACGAGGCATAGCACTACTTCCAAATAACAACACATTGACCCCCCCACACACACATTCATATAACAGTTTCTTGAAAAGTGGCGGTCACCGTGGTAACACGGATGTCGGGGGGTGCCTAACACCTTCCCTCCGCATAAGCAAGTCCTCGGACCCTAATGAATCTCGGTTTCACAGACCCGTTTAGCTGTGTCACGTCACTGGGTCAATGTGCAAACCTTTTCTCGGTTGTGTTGATACAACCATTTAAAAAACCAACTGGTGACTCTTAATAGTCCATCGTCGACATTATACATGTCGGACCTCTTTCAAATATTTTTTCAAACAAATCTCACCTAAAATGAGAACACCAAAAAATAGGTAACGAAAATGGACAAATAAAAATTCCGACGTCGACAGGTAGCGACTTTGTTGGGGACACCAATAAGAGGGCTTAAGCCGCTATTACAAGCTTTTCAAAACTTTTATATGCTTGTGTGTGGATGTTGCATTTACATTTATGATAATTGTGTACAAATGCATTTCTTTTTCTGCACTGTAATATATCTATCTGTGATATTAGTGCTTCGCACATGTCACATGTTCACAAACGGTGAGACACGTTGTATGTGAATGTATGTTGTGTGGTTCCTCCACCAGGAGGCTATCCTGTCGGTGTTTGATTACTGGACTCGTAGGAAGACTAATTCCAACAAGGCTCAGGAAAGGCACCACCCAAATTCACTCCAGTTAAAAGATCGGATTAACTTTTCGTTGAGTAAATTACGATGATTCATGCCAAAAAGCCGCGAGAGAAACCTAGGATAGGTCAGCCTCTGATAAACCAACCGCGGAGGAAAGTCTCTTCATGCTTTCTCATTTCAAAATTACTTGTAAAGTCAATTACTTATAATTTACATTTCATATTCATCTCCATGTAATGAGAAATATGAAGAAATATGTGCATGTACATATTTAAATTAACATGCTATCCTGTATTACAAACAGCTAATATCCATTTTGCAGGATCATAATCCTAAAACGAACACATCACATAGCATGTAAACATTTACACAATCCCTAAAACTAAACTATGTAAGTTTTGTCGTAGGGAAGCATTCGGACCTATTACCCGGTCAAAATCCAAAAAGGCCACAGGCCTACAGCCAATCATGTCTTCATCTGACCAATCTAATCCAGTTTCTCGCGAAGAATTTGACGGATTAAGTAAACAAATTACAGATTTGGATGTTTTGTTTAAAGAACTACATCAATCTACTCAGGGTCCAAAGATACCCATACATGCTGAATCCTCTACACAAGGAGGAATTCAAGGTTCTCATATAGCCATTACAGTACCTGAATTGCAATTGGATACGACCAATAAAAGTCATGATGCCGTCCATCTCACAGGAGATCCAGACACCGGTGACATCAAAAAGAAAGTTCTTCAAATGGAAGAAACCCTTTGTTCTATCAAAGGAATTGGAGCACACAGGAGTGTCTCCTATGCTGATCTTTGTATATTCCCTGGGGTGCATTATCCAGAAAAGTTCAAAACTCCTGACTTTGAAAAGTATGATGGGTTAGGAGATCCTTACACACATTTGAAGGTGTTCATTGGAGAACTTGGATCTTATCCAGAGGACGAGAAGCTCAGAATGCAGCTATTCCAAAAGAGTTTGACTGGAGAAGCCCGTTCATGGTATACCAGATTTGACAACTCAAAGATTCATAGTTGGGAAGAGCTAGGTTATGCCTTCCTTACACAATACAGTTTCCAGTCTTAGATGGCTCCTGACAGGTACCAGATTACCAAGGTCAAGAAATAGGCCAATGAGTCTTTTAGAGAATATGCTCAAAGGTGGAGTCGCCTTGCTGCTCAGGTGATTCCTTCAATGGCAGAGTCAGAAATGGTCATGACCTTCATCGACATACAAGAAGCTCCTTTCTATGAAAGAGTCTTAGCTGGCATTGGTAAACCATTTGCTGAAATGATCAAACATGGAGAAATGGCTGAGATGGGATTGAAGTCAGGAAAGATTCAAGACCTAGCCGTTCTCAAAGCTTTTGCTGAGCACATCTAATCCAGAAATTATGGAAACAACCCCCAGATGGTCCATAAAAAGAAAGAGGAGGATGTTTCCTTGATACTACAAGGTCAAAAAGGCAATCAGAATATGTCTATCCAACGGAGAAATTACACTCTTTTTCAAGCATAGTCTTCAAACCCTCCAATGCCAAAAGCTGGAGAAGTCAAACGCCCTCGAGTGTTCACACCCCTATGGGATTCACTCGAGAACATTCTCAATCTTCTAACAACTCAGAAGAAAATCACGCATCTTCTTCCACCAGCTAGCCCTAATGGGAAGGGTTTTAATGCTGCTCGAAAATGTGCTTATCATTCCGGGGCACCTGGACATGATAATCAAGATTGTTAGGCCTTGAAACATAAGATCCAAGATTTGATAACAACGGTGAGATTGTGGTCACCAAACCAGATCAACCTCACGTGTAAGACAACCCTCTTCCTCCATACAAAGAGGAAGAGATCAACATGGTTAACTGGAGCAATGGACAGAGTTCCAATCTTAACTGTGAAGCATCCTAGATCATCAAAGATGGTGTTGATAAATGAGATTATGCAAAGTTCCAGTTTACGATACAACGGAAGATTAAAGCTTTGTGTAAGCAAATTGAGCAATTGGCCGAATTGGTGACCTATCAGCATCAAGTCACACGCCAATTAATTAGCCAGGAGCATGCTAGTCTCCTCCCCTTGGTTATGAGTACTCCATCATCACTTTCAAAATATGAAACATTGGAGGACAAAGTGACGAAGAGAGCGACTGCCAAAGCCCGTCGGGATTTTACCAATAAATGGGAATTTACATACCTGGGCCAACCTATGGAGGAGATACTTCAGATGCTAATTAATGAAGGAAGAATCACTTCCCTCCTACCTCCAATCAATCCCCATTCAGGACGATTTAATCATAATGGAGTATGTCAGTATCACTCTCATTCTCACGGTCACAACACGGAAGAATGCTGGGCACTCCGCCACCTTATTCAGAACTTAATCGACAACGGTGTCTTACAACTGGCAGACAATGATACTGTGCTATTTGAGAGTAAAAATACCTATCCCACTAAATGGAAGGGACTGGTAGCAGTTATATCCACTGAGGCTGATGGGATTGTTAAACCACACACAATTTAACTCAAAGGAATTCACAATCCTTTGAAAGTGGCTGTTCTAGAGCCAATCAACCTACCATTCCGACCACAATATCTTGTTGTCAGCTTACAAAAAGTCCCTTGGAATTATGAAAAAGCTGAAGGATCCACATCTCATACAACTGCTACAGTATCGAAGGAAAATCCACTGTATCTTCCCCAACGGGTGATGAAGCCTGCTATTAAATTAAAGGGAAAAATTCCCATGGAGAAGATTGAAAAATTTCTTCGTGCTATGCGTCATAATGAAGCCAAGGTGGTTTTAAGCTTAAGAGAATCTCCACATCAAATTTTAATGTTAGACTTGGTTTTAACTTCCGAGGATTATCGAAAAATTCTACTAAAGGTTTGGGAAGAAGCCTTCTTACCGAAATCAGTGGATGTGGAAAAATTTTAACATCTGGTTGATCACATTTTCCACAACAATGTGATCTCTTTCACTGATGATGACATACCGCCCGAAGGGACCGGTCATTACAAGCCGTTACACATTGCAGTTTTGTCCTCGGGATACATGTTAGCTGGAGTCTTGATAGATGGAGGTTCGTCTCTGAATATCTGTCCTTATGCTACATTACTAAAGATGAATGTCAATCTCAAGCGGATCCGAAGTAGTCATACAATCATCAAAGCTTTTGATGGATCCTGCAGGAATTCAGTCTGAGAAATTGGGATGCCAATTGAGATTGGTCCCCATACATTTTGTGTGTCTTTTCATGTGCTCAAAATAGATACAGGATACAACCTGCTTCTAGGGAGACCGTGGATTCATATGGCCGGGGCAGTCCCCTCCACTCTTCATCAACAACTTAAATACATTATCAACAATAGCCTAGTTACAGTCAACGCTGAACCAAAATATCCTCAACAGGGTGACATGCCACTCATCAGTGTCAATTATAATGTTGAGACGGTCAGTTTTCATGCTTTGGAAATAAACAACACTCAATACCATTCTATTGGGACGTCATTTCCCATACCCAAGATTTCTGCCGAAGTTATGGCAGCTACTCAAGAAATGATGTTATTAGGACACCAGCCGGGATAAGGGCTGGGTAAAGAGCATCAGGGTATTAAGCACCCAATCCAAGTGTCTAGTCAAGCTGGGACAGCCGGACTAGGCTATTCTGCTAGTTCTAGTCACAGGAATCCACATAAGCATAAGCAGATTCCTTCCGCTTCAGCCACACGGCTATTATCTCCATCCGTAAATCCAGAGTATGCACAAACTCCGGTAAAGGTGCCAGCCAACATAATGGCTATGTTATGTCCCAAGCCGATATTGGTAAAGGATAAGGAAGTCTTTGTTCCAGATCCCAAAGTGGAAGAAGAGGAACGAAGGATCTGTGATAACCCAGGATTTCGAATAATCAAAAATTTACGAATAATTTTTTTTTTAATTAATATTAATATTAATTATCAATTTTGTGATAAGTATATGTGATACGAGTCTCGAGAAAGTCAATTTGTGTATTGACTAATAAAATTTAGAGTAGAGTTGTGCTTAACAGCTTTATAAACCCTAACCCTAATTTCTGGAAAGGGATTCGATAGAAAATATAATTAAAATAATTATATTAATGAGTACGTGTTTGTACTGTATAGAGATTTTGATCAATGATTGATCGGATAAGGTTTAAAAATTATAAACCCTAATAAGAGATTAGAAACTCTAATCTCAGGATCAGAAACTCTAACGTACCGTTGGAAACCCTAATCGAAAGCCGGGAAATCCTAATTTTAAATTTGGTAATCCTAAACCCTAAATTAGGAAATCATAATCCTAATTGGCAAGCCTATTGTGTGTATTAAACTTTAATATGATTAGAAAGCCCTAATTATATTTTTGTTATATTAATTTCTATTTTACAAACCCTAATTATAATTTAGAAAAAATTATTTTTCTAATTAAAACCCTAATTCGTGGGTTATAAACCCTAATGATCATTTTGACCTTAATTGCTAAATTAAGCAATTTTAATTAGGAATATTAATCCTAATTAGCAAGATTGAATTTTATGATTATGAAATATTAATATAATTATTGAATCCTAATTGTAAGTTGGAATTATTAATTTTTTATTTTGGAAACCGAAATTTGAAAATTTTGGAAATTAAATTGGAAATCTAAAGGGTTTAAACCCTAAATCCTAAAGGGTTCAAACTCTAAACCCTAACCCAAACCCTAAACTCTAAGGGTTTGTGCATTGGACAAGAATGCCATTAAATTCATTTTGCAAGTTACTAAAATATCCTTTTTACATTTTAAACTAGCTAACTTGTATAAATGGCTAAAGCTTTAGTGGTTGAACCACTACATTGACTTTGAGATACAAAATATCAACCACTCAGCTGATATTAATCAGATCCAAGCAACATAGAAGCAATATATATAGATTTGGGAGAGAGAAAAATCATAAAACTTGCCATTTTTCTTTCTAACTCTCACCAACTCTCATTCTCTCTCAAAGCTCCGAAAATCTCAAGTAAATCAGTCACATAATCACCTCGTAGAAACCCAAGATCAGATTGGAGAGTTGAGATCAAACATTGGACAAGAAAGGTATAAAGTAAATTTTTATTTTGATCCATGTTGCTATGAAAAAGTTTTTGTTTATGTGTTTAGATCTTTGCTAGATGATGTTTAATGATGATCTATGTTGATATAACATAGATCCATAGCATCAAAATGCTTTAAAATTGAGTTTTTCCAAAACTGTCAAGAACATGGTTTGTGGTCTGACAAGCAAATGTCAGATGCCATAGATTCGTGTCTGTTTATGATTCTTGTTGTTTTATGTTTTGGATCTGTTATTTGGTATGAGGTCTTTAATCTGCAAGTGGTTTTATAGCCATCAGATGTCCCGATTGCACGATATTAATGGTCAAAGTGAGTTGACCGACGTTGACCAGCCGAAATCTGGGTAACCCAGAAAGCTGTTTTCAGCGTCTGACAATATCTTTAGGCTGCTTGATCTGTCAGGTTTTATGTATTTTAATGTTTTTGTTGTAACCAGATTATAGCCGGATGTATGTACTCGAGATCCATGTTTTTATAACACTAAAACAGTTAACATATCAAAAGGAATAAGTGGTCAAAATAGGCCACTCAGACACGGAGCACGTTTCTGGAAAAACCCAGAAATATTAAGAACCATGTTTCTGACAACGTTTGACCAAGTTGAATCTGGCGATGTAGATGTTGATTAACTGTTATGTTGTGATGTAAATGTACTTTGACACTAGTACTATAGCTTTGGACCATAAAATACCTTATTTGATGACCGGGGCTGGAAGAAAATCAAACCACAAAGTAGACAGTCGAAGCTGTCTGGGTTTCTGGGTAACCCAGAAAGCCCAGAAGCTTCTGACAGCCACTTTGAGGCTTTGGATCTTGCAGTTGAGATATTATTAGACCATGATGATGGTTATTTATTGTAGTGTTACAAAAACACTACACAATCACGGTTCAAGATAGCCCAGAAACGCAATACATAGAGAATTAATCGTGGTCAAACGTAACCCTAGAAACACGAAGCTGTCAGTGTTCTTGAGCTCAAGAACACCAACAGCGACGCTTTCTGTCGCTAAAGACCAACAGCGACGGTTTTAATTATTTTATTTTCTGAATTTTCGGAAAATAATTAAAAAATAGAAATAAATTCTAAAAATTACCAAAAAATGGTTTTAAAAATTATTTTAAATTATGAAAAATAATTTCTGACCAATTAGAATATTTTTCTTTAATATTTATAATTATTTAAATATTGAAGGTATTTAATTTATTTACTTAGTGTACTAAATAAATTAGAGAAAAATAATTTAATATTATAAAAAATTATTTTAAATAAGAATAATGTATTTAAAAATATTTTGAGTTATAAAATGTGACTTTTAATATTTTTAGAGAATTTTTATTAATAATTTAATATTAATGATATTAGATTTATTTAATTACTAAATTAAATAAATAAGTTAAAAATGATTTTAATGATTTAAAAATCATTTTAAATAAGAATAAAGTGTTAGAAAATATTTTAAATTATAAAATATAATTTTTAATATTTTTGAAGAATTCTCATTAATAAATTAATATTAATGATACTAGATTTATTTAATTATAATATTAAATAAATGAATTAAAAATGATTTTATTGATTTAAAAATCATTTAAAAATGAGAAAAATATTTTAAAAATATTTTAAGTTATAATTAATGACTTTTAATATTTTGATAATAATTACATTAATATTTAAATATTAATGGTAATGATTTAAAAATGATTTTAATTATTTTAAAAATTATTTAAGTAGAATATTGATGATTTAAAAATATTTTAAGTTATTAACAATAACTTTGATATTTTGACAAGTATGTTATTAATATTTTTATATTATTAAATACTCCCTCCGTCCCAAATTAATTGCTCAGTTTTAATTTTTTAAAGTCAAATTGACCATTTTTAAAACTAATCTTTTTATTATTTTTGCTAAAATATAGGTGAAGAGATTATAACAAAAAAAAAGTATATACAATTTATTACTAATCTCAATTTTTAGAATTTTAGAAATATATTTATATATGCTTAATTATTAATTCTAAAAATAGTCAATTTGACTTAAAAAAGTCAAAACTGAGCAATTAATATGAGACGGAGGGAGTATTAATAATGTTAAGATTATTTGATAATTAAATCATTTAAAAATGATTTAAGTGTTTGAAAAATTGTTATAAATTATAATAATTGTTTATAAATTATGAAAAGCTTCCGAAAAATATTATAAATGATATTTGACTTATTTAAAATAATATTGAAGCTTAGAGACCAAGTTTAATTGACAATCAATGTGTTAATTGTCGGATAGGGTGACTAGAGGTTTAATCAGACCGAAATAGTTATACTTGATAAGTGTTTATATAGGATATAAACACTGATGTGGTTATGTGGTAATATGCCTAGGAGAAATTTGACTGTAGAATACAGTGTTACGTGTTATAAATGATTGTGCTAATTGTGAGACCGACATTGTTGATTATAGGTCTTACGAACGCAGTTAATTATATTGTGTAGCTGTAATCAACGCGAAAGACACGTTTCCTAACTCAACCTTGAGTTATATTCATTCAAATAATTTAATGGTTAATTATTGATAATTATACCATGTCCAGGGAATTTATTGTTGATTATTCGTAGTTAGTGCATGATTAAAATTCAAATTGAATTACTGATTCGGAAAAAAATATATATTCGTAGAATTACTGTTGTTGGATATTTATATCTGTAGAAACTAATATTGACAGTACAGATAATTCCTGTTTATTGTCAAATTATATTGAGAAATATCTTAGCTAATTATTCTGGCTAGACGAACAATTGTTAGAACTTGATAAATAAAAGAAGAGAAATCAATTATTATTGATAGATCGATGTCAATTGTTTCGGCTAGATCGATAAGTAGATAGAATTTGAAATCACAGTATTTCGTTGTTAAATCAAAATCTTGATTCTGAGACTGAGAAGAACAACCTTTTATATAAAGAGAACATTTTGGGTCGTATATTCGACCATTGCGCGCTGTTAAGTATTATGCATAATATAGGGTACAAGGAGTTGGCCGGCTCTAAGTACTTGCAGAGGGGTATGATTTAATCTTTATGGTTATCTGATACGCCTGCGTATGTAACAAAGTAAATCTTTGATAGATACCCGAGAAAATAAGTTCTAAGATCTGGTGGGATCACTCAGTATAAATTTGGAAATTATTCCACTTTGTTATTACTTAGAATTGATTCTTGATTATTCAATAGAATATCGTAGAAACTTTGAAAGCGTTGTACTCTTTCATTATCAAATTATTGCGTTGCCTAGAATACGAGAAGAATTGTTATTGATTAACGATTTGTTCAGCTATTTCAAAGTTCCCCGAACTTTAGTTTCATTCTATCAAAATAGATAGTCTGTTCTTGTTGATTCATATACCTTTATTGTATGTCTTAACTTGCGGGGCAAACTTGTTGCTCACCCTTGCTATAAATAAAACATTTCAGCTAAGAACGAAGAGGCCAGCGGGTCAAAGAAGAACAAAGGCAAAGGCAAGATGCTGGAGTAGTTATAATGAACAGTATTATTATATTGTTGTATTGTAAACCTTTTTATTTATCTAAAGGGTATGATTGTAATGTTAAGGTTAGAAAACTTGGGACTTATGTATTAAAAATATATGTTAATGACTGATATAATCCTATTTATATTTAAATGGGTAGTTAAATGTTATTTATATTATGGATCGTGAGCACCAAACTAGGGGGTCAGGTAACCCGGATTTGGGGGTGTCACAGGATCAAACAAGACATCAGCCGAATGATGCCAGGTATACGCATCATTGTCCGTGATGAACATATAAATAGATACACCCCAGACGATGATTGCCCAGACATAATGGTCATTATTCGGGAGAAGGAGGACGATGACAATCCCTCCATCACTGCTGTCCATTAGGACTTTGCCCTTGCCAATTGGAGCAACACTCCTTGCATTGGTCGACAAGGGAAAAATGGGCAGGACTTCTTTCTGCCCTGTAAATATCATAACTGCTTACTTTTTTTGTACAATATTAGCAGTTGTTTTGTCCATACATGCTAACACTTTGTATAATTAAACAGTTTCATATATATGAAGTGAAAGAATATTTTGTTTCAGGACTCTGAACTTAGATGTGCTTGTACTTGCTGATAAGATGCCTATTCTCCACAAGGATTGTAACTTTGATGAAAAGTTGGACTCAGACTTGATGGAAATATTAGAGGACATTAAGGTGCCTCCAGAGATCAAAGAATGGGTCGAAGACAAACCCAAACCCAATCTTGATCAAACCACCTCTTTCAATCTCGGAACCTTAGAAAACCCTAAGTTAATCCAGATTGGTTCAGACCTTACCCGAAACCAGAGGAATGACATAGTTACATTACTAACCCAATTCCAGGATGTGTTTGAATGGTCTCATGAAGACATGGTGGGTTTTTCCACTGTCATTGTCCTTCATCGCCTTCCCATCAAAGAGGGATTCAAGCCAGTCAAGCAAAAACTGAGGCGATTAAAAACTGAGTGGAGTTTAAAGGTGAAAGAAGAAATTGTGAAACAATTTCAAGCTGGTATTATCATGGTGTCCATATATCTTGAATGGATATTCAACATCATTCCCGTGCCTAAGCCTGGAGGAAAGGTGCGAGTTTGCATGGATTATCGGGATCTGAATAAAGCTTGCCTTAAAGATAGCTTTCCCGTTCCATTTATCCACATTCTCATTGACAATACTGCTCAATACGGTATGTACTCCTTTGCTGATTGCTTCGTGGGGTACCGTCAGATTATGGTTACTGAGGAGGATCGTGAGAAAACTGCTTTCATCATGCCTTGGGGAACCTTTTTCTATAGACGGTTGTCGTTTGGCCTCATCAATGCCGGAGCTACCTATTAGAGAGCTATGATGGCTATTTTCCACGACTTAATGCATAAGGAGATAGAGATCTACGTGGATGACATCATTGTCAAATCCCGAAGGGAGAAAGACCACTTAGACCATCTCATAAAGCTCTTTAACAAGTTGCGTAAGTATAACTTGAAGTTGAATCCAGCCAAGTACGCCTTTGGCATTAAATCAGGCAAGTTACTAGGATTCCTAGTCAGCCATAAAGGGATTGAGCTGGATCCCACCAAAATCAAAGCCATTACAGAAATGCTCATTCCTCAGACAAAAAAGAAAATACGAGGATTTTTGGGAAGAGTCAACTTCATTAGTAGGTTCATTTCTCAACTCACAGCAACCTGTGAGCCTATCTTCAAACTGTTAAGGAAGAACTCCTCCATGAAATGGAAGGATGAGTGTCAGAAGGCCTTCCTTACAATCAAAGATCAGCTAGTCAAAGCTCCTATTTTGGTACCACCCAGGGATGATGTTCCCCTGTTCATGTACCTATCCATAAATGACAATGCCATGGGCTGCATGTTGGGGCAGAAAGACGATAGAGGCCGAGAACAAGCTATCTATTACCTCAACAAAAGATTCAGTAGCAGTGAACATAAGTATACTCTGATTGAGAAGACTTGTTGTGCTTTAGTGTGGGCTGCCATGAGGTTATAACATTACCTCCATGGGCACACAACCCATCTCATATCCTGCGTGGATCCTCTCAAGTATGTGTTCAATAAGCCCATATTGAATTGTCGACTGTCCAGATGGCAGTTGATTCTGCAATAATTTGACATTGTGTACGTGACACAAAAGTCCATTAAAGGTCAAGGAATCGCGGATCAACTGGCCGCCGCACCTTCAGGGGATTTCAAACCCTTAAAAACATACTTTCCCGATGAAGGGTTAATGACAATTCAGTAACACCATCAGTACGATACACGTCAAACATGGAACGTGTATTTTGATGGAGCTGTTAATATGGAAGGTTCTGGAGCTGGAGCAGTTCTAGTATCAGGTACGGGGGAACAGTATCCTTTCGCTGCCAAATTGCAGTTTGTCAGCACGAACAACACAACTGAGTATGAAGGCTGTATCATGGGGCTAAAACTTGCCCGTTCAATGGGCATCAGACGGTTAACTATCTTTGGGGATTCAGAGTTGGTAATCAAACAATCCACGGGAATCTATCAAGTTAAAGAGCTACATTTGCTGCCTTACCATCGACAAGTTTTACAGATGGCTTCGGAGTTCGAAGAGATCTCCTTTCTACACATTCCTCGTAATAGGAATGACTTCGCAGACGCATTAACAACTTTGGCCTCCTTGATTCACATACCTGACAAGGAACACATGCCAAGCGTCACATTAGCCCTACAAAAGGCACCAGCCTATGCGAACTATGTTGGAGAAGTATCGAATGAGCTACCTCCCATCCAACAACCTTGGTATCAGTATATCAAGGAGTATTTGCGAGATGGATCTACACCCGCTGAGGCGAGCCTGACTGAGAATAGGCGAATTTATCACCTAGCCATGAAATTTTACCTGAGCGGAGATGCACTCTACAAGAGAGATGCAGGACTAGGTCTCCTTAGATGCCTGGATAAGGATCAAGCTCAGAGACTTATAGATGAGGTCCATGGTGGAGTATGTGGCCCACACATGAGTGGCCCTTTACTTGTAAAGAAGATCCTCAGAACAGGACATTATTGGCTCTCTCTCAAGGCTGATTGCAATGACCACATCAAGAGATGTTATCAGTGCCAAATTCATGGGAATGCTATCCACGCCCCTCCACGGGAGCTCCACAATATGAGTTCGCCTTGGCCCTTCTCAATGTGGGGAATGGACGTGATCGGGCCCATCGAGCCTAAAGCCAGTAATGGACATCGCTTTATCTTCACCATGATCGACTACTTTACCAAGTGGGTAGAAGTAGCTTCCTTCCCCAGGGTTACCAAAGAAGTCATCATTGCTTTCATTCAAAACAATGTTATTTGTCGATATGGCCAACCAGAGGTGATTATATCAGACAATGCTAAGAACCTCAATAACAAAATGATGGAGGAGTTACGCAATAAATTCCACATCAAACACCTTAACTCCGTCATCTATCGGCCAAAGATGAATGGTGCTGTTGAAACGGCTAACAAAAACATCAAGAAGATCATGCAAAAGATGTCCGCCAACCACAAAGGATGGCCTGACCTATTGCCTCTTACTCTGTTAGCCTACAGAACGTCAATGCGCACTTCAACTGGGGCAACCCCCTACGCATTAACCAATGGGATGGAAGCAATACTCCCCATAGAAGTAGAAATGGAATCCCTCAGAGTGTTGATAGACGCTCAGCAGGATGAAGACCAATGGGTACAAGACAAGTATCACCAATTGTCTCTAATAGATGAAAGGCGAACCGCGGCTATCTTCCATGGTCAGTTATATCAACAAAGGATTGCCAGATCCTACAACAGAAAAGTCCGGCTACAGCAGTTTAAACCACATGACTTGGTTTTAAAGAAGATCATTGACAACCAAGATCAATCTAAGGGAAAATTCGCTCCTAACTGGGAAGGCCCGTTTATTGTCAAGGAAATATTGACAGGAGGTGCTCTCAGATTGCAGGAAATGGACGGTGATGAATTTCTATAACTCATCAATTCGGACACTATGAAACGGTACTATGTCTGAAGTTACCATCAAGTTAAAATCCTGGTATTGGATCATCAGATCACCAGTCATTCCGGTTCTTTAACCCTTCACCACATACAACTCTTTTCCACACTTTGCCCCTCAGGGAAACATACTCTTTAAGCCAGCAGCCTGACTTTACTGCGCTCTTACAACTTTGGTCATCCCACTAGGGATTGAACCTCTCACGTTTACAGTTTGTCCCCCCAAACATGGGATCAAACTTTTCACACATGTAGTTTATCCTCAACCTAGGATCAAACTTTCTCTTCCTTGCAGTCTATCTTGCATATGGGATTAAACTTTCTTCCCCACAGTTTGACCTGTACATGGGATTAATCTTTCTTCCCCGCAGTTTACCCTGCTAATGGGATCACACTTTTCAACTCGCCTTGAGGGGCGAACTACGTCGACCTGATCTCCTTGATACACGGGAGTACGTAGGCAACAATATTTTATATGGCCCGGTTGCAATAAAACAAAAAAAACAAAAACATCTCTACACCCTTCTCCTTTTTCAAAAACAAAAACAACAAAAACATTCCTACACCCTTTCTGCCACATACCGCGTTGAACCTCTTACACCAGGTTCGAACTACGCAGACCTGCTCTCCTCTTCAACAGGAGTACGTAGGAAGCCATTCTTGGTTCGGTCTAACCCCCTACCAAAAAACAAATACTTGTCAACGGTACTGGGATCAAACTTCAATCCATCACATTTCATTTGGCTTCAAACCAAAGGGATGGAATTACCTGAACTCCTCCTAAATAGGAGATTCGGCGACCATCTAAGCTGCGGTTGTTCCTTGAAGAGCAACACCAATCCATAAGAGATGGAATTAACTAGGCTCATCCTAAATAGGAGTACTGGCGACCATCTGTGGTGCGGTCAATCTTAGAGAGGAAAGCCACACCCCTCTCCATATTTTCATACAGAAACCAGTCCCAAGACACCAAAGATGGCAGGGATATACATAGATCCATGATCCATTCTGAACTATCCAGAGACAACTCAATGTCCATCCAGCCAGGAGGAGGTCAGGATACATCACGATCACAAGCCATGAAGAAGCAGGCAAATATCAAGCAAGTATTCAAGCAAATCTAAAAGGGAAGTGATCAAAAATATATTTCTCTACTTTATATAATACTGTTTGATATACACAATATAAACTGTACATGAAAAAATGGCTAAGCTAGTCTGTACAGAAAAATACAAAGCTATTTATAGATCGGTATGCATACGAGCTAGCAGATCTAACATAGCATCTCTCTCAGAAGAAGGAGGTAATGCTGTGGTCTCCTGTACAAGGATATCCACACGAGCCAACAAGTCCGAGGCCATCTGCATGGTGACACGATGCTCATCAATGTATGCACTCATCTCGGTAAGCATGCCAGTGGTAAGGGACCTCACTGTAATACTATCTGTGACGGCTACGTCCCGGGCAGATATGGCGCTATCCTGCTCAACTATCACTGCATCTCTAGCTGATCTGGCCTTATCCCGCTCAACAACAGCGACATCTCTACGAGTTAGTGCCTCATCCCTCTCTAACAGAGCTACGTCTCTCCCATCAAGAGCTGTTAACATCAGGACTCTAGCCTGATCTCTCTCAAAGGTCATCAAATGAAGACTCTGCTCAAAGTACTGTGTTGAATGCTGAATCACGACAGTGCTAGTACTGGGATAATTTATGAGAGCTACTGGCAATCTAGTAAATGGCTCTTCCTCGGTGGGAGAATCACTGTCCTCCATGGGCTCTCCACCATCTGAAGCAATGCTCGGCACTATGGATACTACCGCAGCCAATGAAATCTCTGTCTCCATCCACACAGAATACTCTAGCGAATAAACTGGATGGCTAACAGAAAAAGCAGCTATCTCACGCTGATCCCAATAAGCATACAAACGGGATCAGTCCTCTACTGATAGATGGCGAAAAGCTAAGTGCTAACCTAATGCCCCATCAAAAGGATGAAAGTCCTGGAACTGGTCAAACTACGACATCACAGCCAGTTGTTGGTAGGTAGTCATGCCCCTCAAACCAGCCAGAAGGAGATAATCCATGCCCCGAGCATGAGTAATGAAACTGTATGACGAACTAAGCCCTGAACACAACAAGATAGCAAACAGATCTACAATATCAGCCAGGAAAATGGACCAAGATGCTATACACTCCGTAGGCTGGAAGGAATACGACATAGCTATCTCACGGGTAAAATAATACCCATGTCACTTGAATGTGCCAATCGGTCTCAAGTGTGACATAAACCACATGTATAGCATGACCGAACTGCCTGTGAATACCCCTGTAGGGTAAGTGCTGCAAAACGTGACTGACCTTAGTGTCTCTTCCACGATCATCAGAATAATTGTGCGACCCTCCTTGAGAGCTCTCACTGCCATAATAACGCCGATGTCCAACTCATCCATGTATCGTGGCATGTACACATATGATAATACACACAACATCAATGCATCCACTTTGGCTAAATGCCACTGGTCCTCTGGTATGGTGAAATCCCTAGAATATCGATCATATCTATCCTCATAGCCAAATCTGTTAATCAAAAAATGCTGGGATATCACGTGGCCGGATGTGATCTCATGCTGCACAACTCTCCGCCTCAGCCTGGTGAGAGTCATAAACTGTCGACTCATGTCACCAATGGCCATATGTATGCAAGGTCTGTCAAGTGACAGCATCGTCAAATGTGCATCCTCCTCCAAAGTCGGAGTCAACTCCTGGGTCCCAAATCGGAAAACCTGCCTCTCCGGTACCCAACGCTCTAGCATGCCCTCCACAAATCCTGCTGGAACCTGAAACATCAAAAGGGTCATTGTATGCTGCAACAGCTGATCTACAATCACCCTATCTGGGGGTGACATACTATCATACCAATATCTCAGACGGGATGCCACCAATAATGGCAGGGCGTGATCTATGCGGCTAACTGTCGAAGAAGACATCTGTGTGGGCCGTATCATAATACCATCCAGGGGTCAATGCTGAATATCTCTGGACATACATACATATGTATAACATGACACATGCATAACAGATAATAGATGGTAATATGATATAGGGAATGGAAAATTGTACATACATTCTTAAGTATATCATCATCTAATACATCATCTCTATACAACTAAAAATACAGGGAAATGGGGCACAGAATCCCTACTACTAACAAAGGCCTATCAAAAGATATAGTGAGAATGGGGCACAGCCACCCAATAGCTAACAGAGGCCTATCAAAAGAGATAACGAGAATACACATCAGAAGAAGACAATGGTGTCAATATCTACATCATCAATCCTATCCACCTGATGTAACTCCTCCTGAGTCACTAGATCTCTATCAATAGGGATATCAGGCCTATACAAAGGAGGATCTGCGCCGGCAAAGCCAAATGGGTCATCTGAGGGACCAGCTCCTGCGCTGAAAGGATCAAATGAATCTGCCTCTACCGGATCTCTGCCCAAATGCCGGATAAAGAAATATGCCCGGTCCAGTCGCTGGGTCAAGCTATCAATCTGTGTCACATGAGTTGGATCTCGGACACAGGCTAGCCAATCCGTTATCATCACGGATCCTGGAACCATATCCCCCATGAACTGAGTGGCGCAGGTCTGGGTTCCAATAGTACGAGGGATCCAGCAATGCTGGAATACATCCTAAGTGCAAGGACCCTCTGACAAGGCAAAACTGTCAACACCCAACAATGGGATATCGATGACGGGTGACTACGACACATGCCAATAATGCCTAGCAGGAGGCAAGATCGGTATACGGATCTCTCCTGTAGTGCTCCTGATAGCACGCTCTCCTAAATAGAGCTCCCATCCTCCATCTGTGAAGAGAGGAACCCTACGGGTAGAAATCACGTACTCTACACCAGTTGGGTACCCATCCTCAAATCCAATGGCCAAATGCTCCCCAGAATATGGAATCTATGCGATGACATCCGCTGTCAACAACTCCAATTATAGGCGACAATGAGTGAAACCCTCAGCTATATGGACCTCCGCCAGTATGGAATGATGCCATCACCGTCCTCGTGGGTAGGTATCCAACCCTAATACACTCACTGGACATAAACATGGGAGCCTCTCATAGGCCCAAAAACTGTCAACACAAAGGCAAACATTTGTTGTCAGTTAATACTCTTAACCTATACATGGTAAAAACAAGTGAAATACTTACCAGTAGAAATGGGTAAAATTCTTACCAAGCCTCGGTCAATCCCTACGAGTGCATACGCATGCCCCTAAGGAAATATACAAAGGTGTAGGAGCCCCAATCATACTCTCCAATACGGTCCACATGTCGCGTGGCGCTGATCAAAGCGAACGACACCGTAGAAGAGTTATTTTCTATGGAGCAGCCCTTAATGATCATCAGGAACAATCACCGAAGAATACGATCCTTGACTCTAACATCAGCTGGTATAGGCTCACTCAATAGCCCACTCATAGCATCTATACTCAAAGGACCCATACGGATAGTCCTACCCTTGAGCGCCTCCGTCGAAACTCCTAACAAGGATCTGACGGTAGTGGGGGTAATATCCGCCGTGCAATGCACTGGCGCCCCTCCAAACTCTATACCTGTGATAAACCGCCAATCTATCGGTGTCATCATCACCTCACAGTCCAGTATATGGAGAGACTGAGTCTGGTGAAACCAACGCTCAGACAATGCCCTGAGGTAGCCTTAGGGACAGTGGCGGGGAAGGATGGAAAAGCATGCCCCGAATCCCCAGTCATGCACAATAGCTCTATAGTCAGGATGTAGAGCCTGGTACATGGAGTGAATGCTGAACCAATTCTCTCGAGGCTGTGTAAAGCTGGGAACTTGCAAAATGCAGATCGACATCAGAATCCGTTACTCCTCATCAATAGGAAAGAAGGAAGATTAAGATATAACTTTATACCTCGTTAGAATGCAAATACATCGAGGGATGTCGACTCAAATCACCCAGAAGCACTATGTTTGCCACTTGAATACTCAGGAGGTCCTTATGGGGAATATGCACAGCAAGAGTGGGGTCCAAAACTGGAACATTCTCCTCCTCATCCTCGACATTCGGTACATCAACCCGGACTGGACGTATCACCGCCTCCACCAACCGACGAGGCTGTCTAACGGAACGGGATCGAGGCACTTCAGAAGCCCTCCTCCGTACACCGGAAGTGGTCATGCAGGAACTACTCGGCTGATCCAAATCCATAATATTTGGACAATAAGTCTCCAAATCACCTTAGAAGGGGTGTGGTATTTTCTAAATCTGGAGCTTTTCAAAATACATTTTATGACTACATGCATGCATGCATTATTTTAACATACGTCTACAGTATAGTTAAAAATGCATGACTACTCAATGCGAACATTTTGAAAAATTTTGCCATAGTTTTCTCTATAAATAGGACTATCCACATGCACATAGGCATGACTAGGTGGCCATTCAGTAGCACACCTACCCACAGTCATATAAATACTATTTGCATTAAAAAATCAAAGTCATCAATCCATAAGGGTAGCCTAATTACCAGGATTACTTTGCTTCTTCACCTTTGCTCATTTATCCTCAAATATGATAAGAAATAGTAGAAAAAAGGTGCCAATTTGATTATTTCAAAAGTCAAATTTTTTCACATCATTAGGTTTAGCATGGTTTAATACTAACATTTACTATGTTAAATATTTTTTATCAAGTCATTTGAGCATACATAATCACTACTATGTGCTTAGATGCATTTCATGTGATAAGTCATTTTCCAACAGATAAAAATTGGAAAAGAGTACATGCATACGTTACCATGACAGTGTAGACCACTTGTACGGTGATTGAATTTGTAGAAAGACGTCCAAACTCAGCAGATCTGAAGAAGAGCTCTCAGATTTCCTTCGTGGCGCAACTTGAAAATGACTTATGAAAGCAACATGCAGGATTTTAATATCCATAGTTGGTCGTAGGTCCATCTGCGGCTACATCAGGTGTTTCTGCGGCACTCCTATGTGGGTCCCACCCTTCCGGCTCTGTCCAGTTCGAGTTACAAAGGAGTTCTTACAAGCTGAAAAGGCCAAATTAGAGATAAAAACGCTACGTGATTGAGCGGAATAGCCTGAAATCCTGGTTCTTTTGGGCCCGACTATGGCTTTCATATCATTCATTGGTATTCACCTGAACATAGGATATACTATACCAAAGATCCAAGTCATTGCATATCACATTCGACAATACCGCACAGAGGTCCAATGCCGTCAATTCAGGGTCGTCACCCTAATCCTTTCAAAAGAGATCCCCGACGGGGGTTACAACGCATGGTCATCTGTCCACAAACAGATCCCTGGTGGGGGTTACAATGTATATTATCCATTGACACACACATCAACGAGGATCAAAAGAGATCCCCGGCGGGGGTTACAACGCATGGTCATCTGTTCACAAATAGATCCCCGACGGGGGTTACAACGTATATTATCTGTTGACACACACATCAACGACGATCCAACGTGTATCCCCGGTGGGGGTTACAATGCATGGTCATTTGTCCACAAGCAGATCCCCGGCGGGGGTTACAACGCATGTTTCGCTGATACACACATCAGCGATGATCCAAGAGATCCCCGGCGGGGGCTACAACGCATATTTTCCGTTGATGCACATGTCAACGAAGGTCAAGCAACCTTAACGTCAGTTCAGCCATTGGCAAGTAAACCCAACGTCGCATTGGAAACCATCCGATGAGTTCATCAGTTGATACACACATCAACAAAGGGCAGACAACCTTGGCATGCATCTTCAACAGGGAGTTCATCCGTTAATATACATGTCAGCAGAGGATCCAAGAGATCCTCGACGGGGGTTACAATGCGTGGTCAACCGTTGGTTTACATGTCAACGAAGGTCGGGCAGCCCTGACAACGAATACTATTAGCAGTAAATCCAACAGAACATTGGCATATCCTGGCGATACAAACCAGAGAGGATCAACATCATTGGGGAGGATCGATGATGGAATATGTTATACATATCCTCAAATAGACGAAGTTTTATCCCCACAGATCTCTTACACAGGAGAGGCACTTCTTTGGAATAAAGTCTGTATCCAAGATTAAGGACTTTGGTGATAACCCCAACGTCAACATCCTAATAGGTTTGGATCACACATCAAAGCTCGCTGTCATTACCATCACCGGTAGAAGCAACAGGGAGCTGACAATCATCCCCAAAATGTTGGAAAGCAATCCATATGCATCATATTGCTCCACATGACATCATGTTTATCTGTTGCATTTCATGTGTCTAGGATTCTTTATCCTATCCATGCCATTGCATTGCATGAATATGATAAAGAGGGGCATCTGTAGACACTCGAAATTTTCTACACACCTGTTACTGACATTGCAGGAAGGCAGATTCGTCTTTCAGACATAACCCAGGAAGACAGCTCACATCTAGTCTGGATACTATCGGAAGCTCAGTTTCAACCCCAGAACACATACACTGGGAGTAACAGTTCCAACCTCGGCGATAACCCCGAGGCCTACAGTTTCAATACCAAAAATTTCACCGAAGAAGAACGATTTATCCCAGAGATAACCCCTAGATATTCTGTCTCAGTCCCAACACTGGGAGTAGCAAATTCTAACCTTGGAGATAACCCCAAGGAATGTAGTTCCAGAGATAACCCCGGAAATGCTTGTTTTAAATACATGCAATCAGCTTCAGAACACTCGACGCTTACACCGAGGCACTCAGTACAAGACCTGGTAATAATACTGGGAAGACAGGCACACCTCAGAGATGACACTGAGGACCTTCAACACTTACAGCAGTCCAATCTCAAAGATAACCCTGAGCAACATCTGCTTTATCAGCCCAAACTGGAGATAACCCCGGTGAGGGCAAAGTCATCATCTTACCACCTTGATGCCACATCACGCCGTCTTAACATTTTAGACATACATTTCTACATAGCAATGTCCCATAAGAGCCAAGGAAAACCAATCCCGGGTGACTATTACGTAGGGTAACGGATAAAATTTGAAGCTTGAAGACCGGAGGGCATCGTCCCATCTTCTTAACTTCGTACAACCTCTAATCCCATGTCATTGCATAACTCTCAACAACGGCGGTCCGAAATAGGTCTTACATACCTCAGTCGGATGCCCAGATTACAATTCTAAAAGTTCGAGTGGACATCACGTTGCATGCGTGCACGTACTTCGAGACGACGGGACCCGCAAAGTTTGGGGCACCCCGGGCAGCCGCAGGTACAGCTGCGACCCCCTCTATAAATAGAGGGCTTGGGGTTACCATTTTAAAAAGAAAAAAAGGCGAGAAAGCCCTGTTCAATTTGCTCTGTACATACCCCAAACTGAGTGCTTTCTCATTTTAAACACTTGTAAGCTCATATATAGCTACTTTTTACCAGCGGGAGCCGAGTGTTCATCCATTTCAAGTTATTGAAGTCTTCTTTGGCATCCCACTGTAAGCCTTCTTACACATTTTAAAGCTTTTCTCTTCATATTTGCACACACTATTCTTCACATTGAGAGTCGTGTTACGTGTGTATGCCCAGACTTCGGTCCTTGGTTTCATTTCAGTTTTTTATATATATATATATATATATATATATATATATATATATATATATACTTATATTTATATATTTATATATATGGACTAACATTATCGAGTTATGCCTCGATTGAGCCTAGACTTATATCTGGAGCATTTAATTGCTTTTGTATATATATACTTATATATATGAACTGTGTGTCGAACTCTGTTCGATGAGCCTAGACTTACGTCTGGTGCGTTTAATTGCTTTCGTATATATATACTTATATATATGAAATATGTGTCGAACTTTGTTCGATGAGCCTGAATTTTACATCCGGTGCATTTACTTCTTTAATATATATATATATATATATATATATATATATATATATATATATATGTATATATATATACTTATATATATTAACTGTTGTTGGACTTTGTCTGATGAGCCTGGATTTTATATTCGGTGCGTTTACACGCTTTTACACATACACACACACACACACACACACACACACACACACACACACACACACACATATATATATATATATATATATATATATATATATATTTACATTTTCGTCTCGCCTGGAGTTTACTTCGTGGCAGTTGACCGTTGTTACAGCTTTCTGTACATTTTGTCTCGCCTGGAGTTTTCTTCATGGCGGTTGATCGCTTTTATAGCTTTCCTTACATTTTCGATCCCCCATAGAGGTGCTTCGTGGTGGTTAATCATGTCTGTATATATATATTTACATCTTTTATATATATACCTGCTTACTGTGTTTATATCAACTGCGATATCATGTGAGCCTAGAAATCATGTGATCATAGATTCAATATACTGAATCTAGATTCGGTTTCCATGATGGACCTTTTCAGCTGTAAGCAACTTGTAAATTTATTTACGGTGTTCGGATTTCCTCAGATGATTTTCATGCTCACGAGGAGTTCGGCATCACTTTGTACATTATTTTTCTCGAAGATGCTTCGCATCTCGAAAATAAAAGCAATCAAGCCGAACATTTTATAATAAAATGGAAGTATCAAAGGCCTCAATTACTATTGATCACAAGGGTTTGAAAAACCTTTTTTATAAAACATCACTGCTATATCTTGTTTAAAACTGAATTTTTACACAAATTCAAACCCTTTGAATATAGGTTCAAACGAGGCATAGCACTACTTCCAAATAACAGCACATTGACCCACACATACACACACATTCATATAACAGTTTCTTGAAAAGTGGCAATTATCGTGGCAACACGGATGTCAGTGGGTGCCTAACACCTTCCCTCTGCATAAGCAAGTCCCCGAACCTTAATGAATCTCAGTTTCACACACCCGTTTAGTTGTGTCACATCACTGGGTCAATGTGTAAACCTTTTCTCGGTTGTGTTGGTACAACCATTTAAAAAAGTAACTGGCGACTCTTAACAGTCCATCGTCGACATTATACATGTCAGACCTTTTTCAAATGTTTTTTAAATAAATCTCACCTAAAATGAGAACACCAAAAAATAGGTAACGAAAAGGGACAAATAAAAATCCCGACGTTGACACCCGGGAGGTCAGGCACACCTCAGAAACAACCCTGAGGACGGTCAACACCTGCAGTAGTCCAATCTCAGAGATAACCCTGAGCAACGACCGTTAAATCAGCTCGAACCGGGGATAACCCCAATGAGGGGCAGAATCATCATTTTGCCATCTCGATCCCACATTGTGCCATCTCAAACAACATTAAGCATACCTTCTACACAGAAAGGTCCTACAAGAGCTAAAGAGCTCCAATCCCGAGTGACTACTGTATAAGACAGCACATTGGATAGAATTTAAAGCTTGAAGACCAAGGGCATGGTCCTATCTTCGTGACTTCGTACAACCTCTAATCCTATGTCATTATGTAGCTCTCGACAAAAGTATGCTGAAAAAGGTCTTATACACATTGATCGGATGCCCGAATTGAAGTTCTAAAAGTTTGAGCGGACAACACGTTACATGCGTGCACGTACTTCGAGATGACAGGACCCGTGAAGCCTGGGGAACCCCGGGCAGCTGCAGGTACACCTGCGGCTCCCCCCTCTATAAATAGAGGGCTTGGGGCAGCAATTTTGCATAGAGAAAAGGCGAGGAAGCCCTGTCCAATTTGCTCTGTACACACTATAAACTGAGTGCTTTCTCATTTTAAACACTTGTGAGCTTCTATATTGTTATATTTTTACCGGCGGAAGCCGAGTGGTCATCCATTTAAAGTCATTGAAGTCTTCTTTGGTAGTCCACTGTAAGCCTTCTTACACTTTCTAAAGCCTTTCTCCACTACTGTGCACACACAGTTCTGCACGTTGAGAGTCGTGTTGCGTGTGTATGCCCGAACTTCGGTCCGTGGATTTTATTTCTTTATATATATATATATATATATATATATATATATATATACTAACATTATCGAGTTATGCCTCAATTGAGCCTGGATTTTACATCCGGAGCATTTATTACTTTTATATATATATACTTATATATAAACTGTTGTCGAACTCAGTTCGATGAGTCTGGATTTAATTTCGGAGCGTTTATTGCTTTTATATATATATATATATATATATATATATATATATATATATATATATATATACTTATATATATGTTGTTGCTATCAAACTCTATTTGATTAAGCCTGGATTTCATATCCGGTGCGTTTACCGCTTTATATATATATATATATATATATATATATATATATATATATATATATATATATATATATATATATACGAAACGAGCGTGGATCGATATATGTACAGTGTGTTTATCGCTTATATATATATATATATATTTATATTTTCAGTTTGGTTTGGAGTTTACTTCGTGGCCTTTTACCGCTTTATTTACATTTCTGTCAGGCCTGGAGTTTACTTCGTGGCCTTTTACAACTTTATTTACATTTTGTTCCGCCTGGAGTTTACTTCGAGGCGGTTGATCATTTTATTGCTTTATTTATATTTTCTCAATCCCCTATGTCGGTGTTTCGTGGTGGTTGATTGGTTTTTACTGCTTTATTTACATTTGCAATCCCCCATGGAGGTGCTTCGTGGTGGTTGATTGTCTGCACATATATATATTTATTGCTTTTATATATATAACTGTTTACAGCTTTCATACAAATTGTTACATCGTGTGAGCCTAAGAATCATGTGATCACAGATTCAGTTTACTGAATCTAGATTCGGTTCCCGTGATGGATTTTTTCAGCTGTACACGGCTTGTAAATTATTCACGGTGTTCGAATTTTCTTAGATTGCTCTCATGCCCACAAGGAGTTCGGTACTACTATGTATATTATTTTCTCGAAGATGTTTTTCATCTCAAAAATTAAAAGCAATCAAGTCGAATACACGATAAAAATGAAAGTATCAAAGGCCTCAATTACTATTGAGCACAAGGGTTTGAAAAACCTCTTTTTACAAAACATCACTGCTATATCTTGTTAAAACTAAATTTTACACAGAAATTCAAACCCTTTGTATATAGGTGCGAACGAAGCATAACACTAAATAATTGCACATTGATCCACATACACACACACACACACATTCATATAACAGTTTAATTGTAAAGTGGCGGTCACTGTGGTAACACGGATGTCGAGGGTGCCTAACACCTTCCCACTGCATAACCAAGTCCCCAAACCCTAACGAATCTCGGTTTCACAGACCCGTTAAGCAGTGTCACATCACTAGGTCAATGTGTAAATCTTTTCTTGGTTATGTTGGTACAACCATTTAAAAAACCAACTGGCAACTCTTACAGTTCAATTGTCGACATATACATGTCGGGCCTTTTTACAACTTATTTTTTCAAACAAATCTCACCTAACATGAGAACACCAAAAGACAAGAACAGAAAAGGGACAAATAAAAATCCCGATGTCGACAGGTGGCGACTCTACTGGGGACATCCAGTAAGAGGACTTAAGCCGCTATTATAAGCTTTTCAAAACTGTTATATGCTTGTGTGTGGATGGTGCATTTAGATTTGATGGATGTGTACGAATGCATTTACTTACTGTACTTAATGTTTCACACTATATCTGCTTGTGATATTAGTGCTTCACACATGTCATCATTTTCATAAACGGTGAGGCACATTGTATGTAAATGTATATTGTGTGGTTCCTCCATCAGGAGGCTATCCTGTCGTATTTGATTACTGGACTCGTAGGAAGACTAATTCCAACGAGGCTCAGGAAAGGCACCACCCAAATTCGCTCCAGTTGAAAGATCGGATTAACTTCCTGTCGAGTAAATTACGATGATTTGGGAACCTTCATGCCAAAAAATTGCGAGCGTAGCCTAAGATAGGTTAGCCTTTAATAAACCAAATGCGGAGGAAAGTCTCTTCATACTTTCCCATTTCAAATTACTCGTAAGGTCAATTACTTGTAATTTCATTCCATATTGATCTCCATGTAATGGGAAATATGAGGAAATATGTGTACACGCATATTTAAAAATATTAACATGCTATCCTGTATTACAAATAGCTGACATCCATTTTGCAGGATATTACTCGTAAAACGGATACATCATATAGCATGCAAACATTTATACATTCCCTGAAACTAAACTATACGTCAATTTTTTGCAGGGAAATAATTAGACCTATTACCCGTTCAAAATCCAAAAAGGCCATAAACCTATAACTAATTATGTCTTCATCTGACCAGACAAATCCTAATCCTGTCTCTCGTGAAGAGTTTGACGGATTAAGTAAACAAATCACAAATTTGGCTGTTCTGCTTAAAGAACTACACCAATCTACTTAGGGTACAAGGATACCTGTACATATCGAAGCCTCTGTACATGGAGGAGCCCAAGGTGCAGACAAATAAGCTCCCGTATTTGATTCTTAGTTGGATAAAACCAACAAACTCATGATACCACCTATCTCAAAGAAGAACTAGACACCTGTGATATCAAAAAGAAAGTCCTTCAAATGGAAGAGACCATCCATTCTATCAAAGGAATTGGAGCACATGGGAGTGTTTTATATGCTGACCTTTGTATAGTCCCTGGTGTGCATTATCTAGAGAAGTTCAAGACTCCTGACTTTGAAAAGTATGACGGGTTAGGAGACCCTTACACACATTTGAAGGTATTCATTGGAGAACTTAGATCTTATGCCGAGGATGAGAAGCTCAGGATGTAGCTATTCCAGAAAAGTCTAACTGGAGAAGCCCAATCGTGGTATACCAGATTGGACAATTCCAAGATATATAGCTGGGAAGAGGTAGCTCATGCCTTCCTTACTCGGTATAACTTCTAATCCTAGATGGCCCCTGACCGGTACTAAATCACTAAAGTCTGGAAATAAACCAATGAATCATTCAGAGAGTATGCTCAAAGGTGGAGGCGCCTTGCTGCTCAAGTTATTCCCTCTATGAATAAGTTAGAGATGGTGATGACCTTCATAGACATATAAGAAGCTCCTTTCTATGAGAGGGTTTTAGCTGGTATTGGCAAACCATTCTCTAAAATGATTAATCATGGGAAGATGGCTGAGATGGGGTTGAAGTCAGGAAAGATTCAAGATCTAGCTGCCCTCAAAGCTGTTGTTGAGCACATCCATTCCGAAAATTATGGAAACAACCCCTAGAGGGTCCATAAAAAGAAAGAGGAGGATGTTTTCTTGATACTACAAGGTCAAAAGGGTAGTCAGAATATGCCTATCTGTTAGTTCCCAGTAGCACAATAGTTATCTAGAAGGGAGGGTTGAATAGATATTTTAAAATTCTTTTTAAAATACTTGTTAGTTTTGATAATGACTTAAACACATCAGAATTGTGAGTTGTTTATTTCCCCTTTAAGATATAACAGGTTAATGAGAGATAAGCAGTTATAGTAGTTATGGCAGTTATAGTAATAATGTAAAAGACACAGTATTTTAAGTGGTTCAGAGCACTTAAAGCTCCTAGTCCATTCTTCTACCAAACCACTTAAAACTCCTAGTCCACTCTTCTACACCTCGAGTAGGAAATTCACTAAGGATATCTTTACACTTTTTGAATCTCACAGATTCCTTCAAGACCAATAGTCTTGGAACTTCTTAGTTCACTTTTAAACTCTTCAAGTCCAGTAGACTTGGTTCTTCATAATTCTCTTAGAACTCTTCAAGTCCTTCTGACTTGGAAACTTCTTACTTCACTTGATAGTAGTTGATGAATTCTTGAATGGTGCTACTCAGTTGCCGTTAAACTCTTGTTCGAAAGAACTGAGTAGCTGAGCAAGCTTTCTCTTTTCGGATCGTAGAGTTGAGCGTTGAGTGTTCTTTTGCATTTTTGTTCAGTGCTTGATTAGTTGTATCATCTGCTGATGTTTTGCATATATGAGGTCTTTGAAATGTATCCGTTGAAGACATCTATTGAAGCATTAAATGCGTTTGACATTTCTGAGCTTTGATGGAGGCTTTTTGCACAATTTCTGATTTGTAGTCTGGCTCACTGACATAGCAGACTGCTGTCTCACCTAACACCTGAAAAGATGTTTTCTGCTGATCCATAGTACTTTCCTTAGCTTCTTCAATATGCTTCTTTGTTGTATACTAAGGATGACTGTTATCATTGGGACTGCCAAGGACTTCAATGTTTATAATCCATTCCACATTTGTTGGGATTTATTCTTAAACAAATGGGCAAGGCTCAATGCTTCCGATACAGACATATGATGCTCTACGATTCTGATCGTGGTGTCTAGCCACCTTGGTGCTTGATCCGATACTAGCAAATGAGAACACTACGATTTCTCTTAAGTACTGGCACACTACGATCTTCACTTGCTTGACTTGCAGACTCTACGTTTTTAAGAGCACACTACGATCTCTGAGTTGGCTCGGCAAACGTTTAGACCACTCTACGATTCTGGGAGAGGCCCTCCAAAGCAGACACACTACGATTCTCGATGCTCTACAATTCTGCCTTGGCTACTGCAATCTCTTGATCAGCTCGATAGACTATAATTCTGTTAAAGCCTATCTATTACATCTCAAGACATAGATCAACCTAACAACTTTGATCTTTTCATCTATACATTCATTTACAAAATGATAAACATTAAAATCTTAGATTAACCTAACAGATTTGATCTACCACTAAGTCCTTGTACATATATTCCTTGAAGAACTTTATATATAATCATGAATATTTACTTTCAACATCAAATTTAAACATGCAATCTCCTAACAATCTCCCCATATTTGATGTTGACATAACCAAGGAGATTTATGTCATGATTATCAATTTCTAGATCCAGTTGCTAAAAAGTAAATACGACTTATTGTTTCAGTGAACAACTAAGATCTCTAGAGAATAAGTATGAATTTATTGATGTTTGTAAAGACAAATATTATAATTAAGCTTAGTTATATCAATAAGAATTGAGTTTCAACTTATCTCTATTTCTTTTACCTTTTGTTCCTTAGAGGATTGGTATATTCATAAGCTCTCCTTCTCTTGCTGGCTTCGTTTCTCTGTGCTATATCTTCCAGCTCACTTTGATTTAGCGGTTCATTATTCTCGTGTCTGTTCATGAACGCAAGATCTCCAATAGACAGGTGTAGGTGTGTAGCAGTTGCTCCTTGTGAGCTTGGCACTTGACTTCTTAGCGGTTGAGCCATGAGAATTTGCTACTGTTCAGATCATGTAATCTGCTGGTGATGCTGTCTTGTAGGCGGGCTCCTTGATGATTGAGCGATGAATGTGCCTCTGCCTCCTCTGCCTTTGCCTTTTTCTCCTTTCCCTTTATTCTCCCCCTTTATGTTAGCGTTAAGGGCTCGAATGTCTTCAGATAGGCGAGTCATGCCTTGAACAAGCTTGTTGAGATGATTCTGGGATTGAGCAATGTCTTCACGGTTCTATTTAATTAGAGAAATAGTTCAAGCTTCCCTCTTTTGGAGAATGGCCAGGACATTTTCTGTCTATTTCATTTGGCCCATGGAGAATCCTTGGAATTCTTTTATTGCAGCTCGTAGACTCGTGAGACTTTCCATCATAAGGTTGTTCTAGGATTCCTGAGTATTCTATAAAATAAGAACAGCATCCCTATGTTTCTTAGCAGCTTGAAAGTGGATTTGATCCCATTCATTTATGCTCTGAATCATCTCCTTTATTATCTCCCTAAGCTTCTTTGTGAGCTCAGAACTTAGGGTGCTTGGGAGAGTGTTGGTAGCATCGATCAGATAAGTTAGCCTTTAGTGAACAAGGTCTGTGTGAACTTTAAGGTCTTCTTGTATATCCTTGGTCACCTTTTTGGATGCTTCAGATAACTTTATTTTGGTGGGAAGATCTGATATGAGCTCAAGGAGTTGCAAACTATTTGTATCAAAATAAAGTTGGGCACATTTGGTTCATCAATTACAGAATGTTGGGATTCTGTAACTGGGAATTGATTGAGTGGATGAAGAATCACTTCTAACCATCTTGGTAATTCATAGAATTGGTTGAAAAAATGATGGTGGACAGTGATTAACCCTGAAAGAGATGGAAATAGTTTGTACCTCATGCCCATTTTTTGAAGAAGGGACATTGGTGATCAGCTTTCGGGCAAAGTTGAGGTTGCCTGGGAATCCATGAGCTAGCACCGAGATTGCTGGATAGGCTTTGAAGGTCCAGAACATGTGATCCCAGGAGTTGAGGATTTGGGCTTTGTGAAATGGCATCATAGGTAGATAGGAGAACAGTTGATTGCAGTTGGCTCTCCTATGTCCATCATATCCCACAGCAATGATCTCAACTTCATCATCCTCTTCTTCTTCTTTGTCTTCATTTGAAATTTCCAACACATCAATTATCTCCATTTGACTTCTTTGTGCTTCTGCTCTCTCATCCTCCACAGCTTCACTTCTTTCTATTTCTACAGTTTCTGAAGCTAGAATCTCTTGAGGGACTGAGGGAGATTCATGATGATCTCTTGGCAGTTCCTCCTCAGGTGCAGCTTCTTCTGACATAGGGACTTTATGAGGCTCCCCCTCAACTTGATCATTCATTTGAATTTCAAATAGCTCCCCCTCAGCTGGAGCATTCTCTAGAGTAAGAACTTCAGGCAGCTCCCCCTCAACTTAAGTTGTGTTCTTCTGACTTGTTTCAGATTGCCCTTTCTCAGCTTCGGGTAATCCTTTCTCAGCAGCTATATTTTTGTCTTCTTCTTTTAGCACTCCTTCATTGACAAGGATGTACTTCTTGACCAGTTTTCTTCTTGGCTTCCTAGGCTGAGCCACAGCCTCAGCACTTTCTTCAGCTTCAGCTCTGAATGGTTGATCAGCCTAAGAAGCTATTGCAGCATCTTCTTTGGGAGTGGTGTCCAGTCTGGTCTCTACGATCGGTAGAGACTCTACGATCGAAGAGACATAGGGCTTCTTTGACTTGTGACTACGTTTTCTCTTTTTAAGCAACTGAGAGATGGTAGCTCTGTCTTCATCTTCCTCAGACTGCTGTTCTTTCCTTTTCAAGTTCCTCAGAGTTTCAGTGCCAGAACACTCTTGAGGTACATCAGTAGTTGAACCTTGAGGCTCCTCTGCCATTTGAACCTTCATTTTTCTCTTACCTTTGCTTTTTCTGACCAAAGCAATGGGTTCCTCCTTGTTAATTTCTTCTTCTTCTTTTTCAGTTTCCTTTGGAACTGACATATTCCCTAGAATCCCAGTCTCTTTTGCATCACCAGTTCTTCCACTGGACTCAGATATTATCCTGATATTTTTTGCTGGATTTCTTTTCCAGTTCTCAAACAGCTGCTGGGTCATCTTTTTGTTTGGATTTATGGATTCTCCTTCATCATCCCCAATCTTATCTCCTAATGCTAACTGTAGGATGATGCTTATAAATTGCCCGTAGAGCATCTTTCTAGAGCTTTTTGACTTCTTCGAACTGAGTATCCATTTCCTAATCTAGTCGATGAGTAGGGCTCCATAGTTGAGTTGAATCCCACAACTGATTGCTTTCACGAGCTTAAGTTACATTTCATTCACAGAGTCATGGCCAGAGCTCTTGCAGCATATGCATTTCCCAACAATGTCAGCCAAAAACTCATACCTTTGGGGGAACTCTTTCTTTTTGTACCCTTTGACAGTCGAAAACTTCTTGTGATACATTCTCTTCAGTTCTTCATGAAAATCGATGCCCTCCATAAACAAAAATCCTTTGGATTTGAAACCTAGGGCTAGGTTTATATCCTCAGCTTTGAGCTTAATTTCCACATCCTTGACCCTTGTGGTGATAACATCGTTCACAAACAATCCATTTTTGTAGAACTCTTTTACCAGCTTAGGGTAGATCCACATGCTGGTACCCAGAGCCTCTTCAAGACCAACTATCTTCAATAGAGCCAGAATCTTATGGAATTGAGAGTCAGTTCTCTTGAACTCGTCGAAGCACAGTTTATAACCAGTGATAACATTTGAAGCCGCCATTGATCTCTTTATACTGAGGCTGATTGAGCTTTTTAGAAAGCTAGGGTTTCTGCTTGTAGAGAGAGAGGGAGAACGAGGAGTGAGCTTTTTGAACTTCTGATTTCAAAAAGATATTTTCAAGTTGTACTTATAACTTCCCTCCTCTCGATCTGCTAAGTGGGGCCTGTGTTAAGTTTTACTTGGCTCCACGAATTTAACTTATATGGAATATACTGATTTGCCCTTAGCTCCTCCTGAGCTAATGTATTCTTTGGGAGGACTACGATCGTCGAGGTAGCATTACGATCGTTGAGGTGGTCTTTACGATCGTTGAGTCTTCACTGGGATCGTTGAGACCACTGCTGAGTCTGCTCTACGAACGTTGTCTGCCTTGGTCCTTGTGATAAATTTTGACTGAGCATTTCTTCCTAATCAAGGTAGCTTAGGAAGGGCTAATCTCTTAGAAGGATCTAAGGATCAGGTTTGTCCCTGAGGGGCTTGACAGATAGAGTGCTTGAATTTGTTGAAGATGCTTTCATCACAGGATACTTCTTTGTCGTGTCTAGACAACTCTACAATCGTGGACTTTCTTTAGTCATCTCTACGATTTTGAACATAGCCTTTATATCTGCATGGTTAGCATAAACTGGAGTATAGATTTTATGGTTGTAGATTTTGTATACCTAACTCACTTATCAATTTATTAAATCTGGATTCATCTAGAGGCTTTGTAAAGACATCAGCAAGTTGATTTTCAGTAGGGATATATTGTAAAGATATGGTTCCATTTTGCATATGATCCCTAATAAAATGATATCTTATTTCTATATACTTAGTCCTAGAATGCATGATAGAATTGTGTGTTATTGCTATGACACTTGTGTTATCACAGTGAACAGGTATAGATTTGAATTCAAACCCATAGTCTGCTAGCTGATTTTTCATCCATAAGATTTAAGCACAACAGCTGCCGGCAACAATATATTCAGCTTCTGCAGTTAAAGTAGATACTGAGTTTTTCTTCTTGGTAAACCAGGACACAAGTCTATTTCCTAGCAACTGACAGGTGCCACTGGTACTTTTTCTGTCTATTTTGTAACCTACAAAGTCAGCATCTGTATATCCTATTAGTTCAAAGGAGGACTCCTTAGGATACCAAAGTCCCAAGTAAGGTGTACCCTTGAGATACCTGAAAATCCTTTTTACTGCAATTAAGTGTGACTCCTTAGGATTAGCTTGAAATCTAGCACATATGCATGCTGTAAACATTATGTCTGGTCTACTGGCAGTTAGATATAGAAGAGAGCCAATCATACCTCTGTATTGAGTTATATCAATACTTTTACCTTTTCCATCTTTGTCAAGCTTGGTTGCTGGAGCTATTGGGATTTTCATAGGAGAGGCTGATTCCATGCCATATTTTTTAAATAAGTCTTTATCAGTCTGCTTTACTTGTAGTCCAAGGAAAAAGTTCAGCTCACCCATCATGCTCATTTCAAACTTGCTCTACATAAGCTTGGCAAATCTCTTACATAATTTTTCATCAGTAGAGCCAAAGATAATGTCATCAACATATATTTGATGTAACGCCCCCGAATCCCGGTCTTCTGACCCCGGTCCGATCATCACAAAAAAAATATAAACATCCACCTCTAAACAACATATGATAACTAAAACGCGAAAAATAATAAACGTACTTCATTCATTCAAAAGGTGTTACTAGTCCCAAGATTCGATAACATTAATAAAGTCTTACAAACATACCCTATAATAGTAATTAGGGTTCATATTACATAACAGTAATTTAAACTAAGCACAAAGTAAAATCTGCTCCTGACAACAATTTTGCATCTTTCCTTTACCCTTGTCCTTTCCTGAGGTCTCGGGCTTAGCTGCAATATAATTCATGATATAGAAAGGTTGAGCAACAAGTTTGCTCAACAAGTTTAAATACAATAATAAGGATGTATCATGATGAATGGGAAAAATCTGACAATGAATTCAACAATATGAGCATCTGAATGATTCAATAATATAAGTATCTGAATGATTCAACAATATGAATATCTAAATGATTCAATAATATGAATATTTGAAGCAAAGATAATGATTTCTTTTAGAATAACTGCTAGTCAAGTAGACTTTGAACTATAACACTCCAATGGAATAAATAGCTAATTGACCCTTTGGTTACTGGGTACAGAATAAGTACTTGAGGGGATCAGCCTCGCGTACACCATGTATATGCATAACATTTAAATCTGCTCTTTGTATCTTATATTAGATTCCTGGGGTACTCCCCTATCATAAGAGGGGTGTTCTGTCAGTCTAAGAATCCTTACCACCAAATGGTTTGGATAGCTTTAATAAAAGCTTCATACACTTGTCTGACCGAACAAAGGTTCAGACTCTATCTAACACAGTTCAAGAATTATAGAACTTTAAACGATGTACATGTCCAAGACTGTACGAACTCAAGTACACTAAGTGCGAATATCAATAATATCGATGTGGAATAATTATAAAGAAAGTAAACCATTTAATAGCATGCTTGGAAATAAAGTTCAAGCTTAAATGAATAACTTTCAATTCAACAATAACCTACTCAATACAATTTGAGAAGGATATAAAACTTTCACAAAACTCAAAGTTGTGTAAGTTAGGAAACTTGCTCAAGTAAAAGAGCAAGAATTAAGGAACTTGCACAATCACATAGTGAAGTTCAAGGAAACTTGCTCAACAATAATTGGAATAAGTTTAGGGAACTTGCCTGTTTTCTCGGCTATAATATAATTCTAGCTTTAATTAACTTGCGTTAAAATGACTTAACATTAATAAGTCCGTCTTTCCAATTAGTATGTGTAAACTAATATGAGTCCACACTTACCAGAAACAAATCATCACATAACATGCTTCTATACATGTATCATTATATTACACGATTTGTTTCTAGCACACTATGTCATAGTTAAAGTCACTATTGACTTTAAAGTCGTAAACACTAATTCATCATAGAATATTTCAATAACATGCTTATTAACACATGACTACTATACTGGACATGTATTACAGATTAGAGTAATCATATAAGCATGCATCAGTTCTTAATTTATTTACAGAACTCAGACCTCACTGCAGACTGGCGCGGCCGCGCTTGGTTTGTACTAAGGAGTGGCGCGGCCGCGCTGCTCCTAGTACAAACCAAGACATGGTTGTTCCTGTAGAAAACCAGTGAACCCATGTCTTGCACATATACGAATAATCATACACAATACACATGTTATTACGTGAATAACTAATTTAACCCTTCATCAAACATAGTTCATTATTCGTTTTCATTTAATCAGGACTTCACATGTTAAGCTAACAATCATGCAAGCCACTTTACCTATCACACATCATACTTTCATATACATACATGTTAGACATCAAAAACATACTTATAAGTTCTTAACTTAATGTATATATAGTTTATCAAGTTCATTTTCAAAACTTTATGTCTCTATTAGAAAAACTTCTTCAAACATACAAAAATGAGTTTGCATAGTCTAAATTATGTTTTCATAATCACATAATAGATCACATGAACATATCTTTAAGTTCAAAACTTAGTGTACACATAGTTCGTTTATACATAGCCAATAAGGTACCTTTTCTTGAAATTTCTCTTTTTAATCATGCTTGAATATCTCATATTACCTTTAACCATATAACCAATCATATTGACATATGTCAAGATATATCAGAACGTAACATACTCTCATCCAAGTTTAGAACATGTTTTGCAAAAAGTTTATAAAATTTTAGTTTCCAAATACTTATACTTCTTTGAACGCTTATACTTAAATCAACTGACAAGGCTTCTTCATACATAGCAAATCTTAGTCCATAAGTTAAGGTTGTTTATAAGCATATAATAATCAAAGTAACATGCTCAGAATGTCTTAAGGAGCTAACATGAGCAACTGTGATCTACTACCCGCGCGGCCTCGCGATAAAAGACTATGGAAGTGGCGCGGCCGCGCCACTTCGACCAGAAAGAAAAATATGGCCTCTGCTTCTACAGAGGCTCAACTCCAACCATTGCAGAACATCTTTTGTTGCAACTTAAACTACCTCTAATACTTCTAAGCATGCATACTAACTAAAACAACACACTTTTAAACCAATTCAACCAAATATCAAAGAATTTATAAGAATTGCACGAATTTGCTAAAACCCAACTTATGAACAAAAGCTTAGGGTTTACATACCTCTTGAAGAAATTGAGCTGGAATATATCAATCTACTCACTCTTAGCAAACTAATTCACAGCAATTTGTAACAAGGAAGGATGAAGGTCTCATTTATAGGAGAATGGTTACCTAGTTAATGGAATTACCTCCCAAATCAAACCAAAGGATTTCAAGAATGCTCAAGGGTTAAGAGAGAGTTGGTTAATTCAATCATGAATCCCACTCCCCATCCACTAATTGATCTAGGTGTGATGAATTTGAGATGAAGCTAGGCTAGGCTTGCTAGCTTGCTCACGTGGGAAGAAAGAAATGGGATTTTATTATGGGACAAGAGAACAATTCCCAGCATTTTGCACAAAATAAAATGCAACAATTGGCTAATACCTTATATACACATAATATAAACTTTGGTTATGAAATATGTATACACAATTCATTTCATATAACATAGGTTATAATTATTTAAAGGGCATACCATGTATTTCCTAATTATAAGGTATCAAGTAGTGCACATACATATAATTCATGTACATTTTCTATTACCATGAATGTTATTATCATAATAACTGAATGAAATAATTATTAATTTAACAATTGATATTATTATATGTCAATAAGGTATACATGAATGTTTACCCACACACTTCATATCATAACAATATTATTGTGCAACTCACATGAATGAAATTAACTCTTACTATATAGTCTATATATATAATATATAAACATATTAATGTGCCACCTTGTACTATATAAAAATATAGTTAACTACCATATGATAAAGGTTTACTATATTGCATCGTTGCACCATAAATCAAGAAAATATATAATCACATTATATTTATTAATCTCTTACTCATTAATTATTATTTATTCATAATAATTATTAATTAACACATTATCAATTAATTACTCACAATTGAAATTAATCAATATATTCACATCCTGCCACTATATTCAAATAAATTGAATATTTAAATATTAATAATCCTATCAATTCGTTGATATCAAACTCTTAGGGTTAGTCCACTAATTTAAATAAACTATTAGTGACTCTCTTTAATCATTTTATAAATTCACATAACCACATAATGTTTAAATAAACTCACAAAACTATCTCTTTAAAAATTAAATCACATATTTAATTAATAAGAAGTTTAAAATTCACGGTCATTACATTTGAACTAATAAGACTTTGTCTTTATGCTTTCTAAGAAATAATATGATATCTACTCTACCTCTAGTGAACCCATTTTTAATAATAAAGCTAGTTAGTATTTCATACCATGCTCTATGTGCTTGTTTAAGACCATAGAAGGCTTTGTCTAATCTATAGACATAATTAGAGATAGATGGATTGATGAAACCTGGAGGTTGCTCTACATATACTTCTTCTTGAAGTTCACTATTTAAGAATGCACTTTTGACATCCATCTAAAAGACTTTGAATTTCATGTGAGCAGCAAAGGCAAGGAATATTCTGATGGCTTCTAATCTGGCAACAGGTGCAAAGGTCTCATCATAGTCAATGCCTTCTTCCTGAGAGTAACCCTTGGCCACTAGTCTTGCCATATTTCTGGTTATTACTTCATCTTCATCCATCTTGTTTCTGAGGACCCACTTGGTCCCAATGACAGGATAACTCTTTGGTCTTGGAACTAATCTCCATACTTTGCTTCTTTCAAACTGATTTAGTTCTTCCTACATGGCTTCTATCCAGCTGGAGTCTTCCATAGCATCTTCTATCTTCTTGGGTTCCATTTGTGATAGAAAGCTCAGATCGAAACACTCATTTTGGGTGGCGGCTCTTGTTTTGACTCTTGCACTTGGATCTCCAATGATTAAGTCCTAAGTGTGATCTCTTGCCCATCTATTTCCTGTTAGAACATCTGTCTTGATGCCTTCTTGTCTGAGACCTTCAAGATCAATTTCTGCTTCTTGATATGGAGGTTCGTTGTCTTGCATAGTTCTCTCTACGATCTCCTCTTCTTGCTCGACGACTTTATTTTTAGGAACTACGATCGTGGTGTTGAGCTCTACGACTTCATCTAAATTATCGTTTGTATTATCTTAAGGCACTATTTTGCCCAAGTCTATTTTATTGAAAATGATGTGAATCGAGACTTCAACACTCAGTGTCTTTTTATTGAACACTCTATAAGCCTTACTGTCTGTGGCATATCTGAAAAAGATTCCTTCGTCTGACTTGGGTTGGAACTTTTTTAGATACTGCTTCCTATTGTTGAGAATGTAGCATACACAGCCGAATACATGGAAGTAGCTGACATTTGGCTTTCTTCCTTTCCATAGTTTGTAGGAAGTCTTCTTAATCGTAGAGTGTATAAGCAATTTGTTCTGAGTATAGCATGCAGTGTTGACAGCTTCTGCCCAGACGTATTCAGGCAGATGGGCTACTGCTAGTAGAGTTCTTCTAGCCTCTATCAACGTTCTGTTCTTTCTCTCAGCTACTCCATTTTGTTGAGGAGTTCGTGGAGCTGAGAAGTTGTGACTGATGCCATTTTCTGTGCTGAACTGGTCCATCTCAGAGAAGTCGAATTCTCTGCCATGATCACTCCATATAGCCTTGATTTTTCCCCTTTCTCGTTCATCACTAGTCTGAACATCTTGATTAGTTGGGAGTTCGTTTTATCTTTTGAGTTTAGAAAGAACACCCATGTGAATCTGGTGTAATCATCCACTATGACTAGTGAGTAACTCTTCCCTCCAAGGCTTGTTGTTGGAATTGGCCCAAATAGATCCATGTGAAGCAGCTGCAGAGGCTTGTCAATTGAGTTGGCAGTTTTGCTCTTAAATGAGCTTCTAGTCTGCTTTCCAAGCTGGCAGGCATTGCATGGCCTTTCTTTGACGAAGCTGAACTTGGGTAAGCCTGCAACTAGATCTTTTGAGGCCAGTTTAGACATGCTTTTGAAGTTGAGATGAGACAGTCTTCTATGCCATAGCTAGCTCATTTCTTCAGATGCTTTGACCAGAAAGCATATCGTCTCGTCCGAGCTTAGTTGACCAAGATTTACAGTGTAGACATTTCTTTCTCTTGTTCCAGTCAGCTTTATAGCGGATGTCTTCAGATCTCTGACTTAACATTGATTGTTAAGGAATGTGACTTGATGACCTTTGTCGCAGGGTTGGCTTATGCTCAGAAGATTATGTTGTAGTCCTTCCATATAGGCTACTTTACTGAAGGACACTACACCATTCCCAGCTGAGCCATATCCTCTTGTCTTGCCAGAGCCATTGTCTCCAAAGATGACTGACGGACCCTCCTTCTCTATGTAGTTAGACAGAAGGGCTTTGTTCCCAGTCATGTGCCTTGAGCATCCACTGTCCAGATACCAGGTCGTGATCGTGGAGCCCTGTTCCTGTGGTAATATTAAACTTTCATTTTGGTACCCATACTTGCATGGGTCCTACTTTGTTAGTACCCTTGGGAACCCAAATCTGCTTTATTTTGGGTTTTACATGCATAGGATTATGATAGCACATTGTTGCCTTATGACCAACCTTATTACATATAAAACATCTAATATGATGCATGCTTGGGTGTGTATGTGGATTCTTCCTCTATTTGGACTTATGTGGGTTCTCAGCCATCCTTCTTTTAAATTGGTTCTCCTTCTTCCATGTATCCTTATGTTTCATGATTTATGAGGAGTGTACCTTTCCTCTACTGTTCCATCCCAGTTGCCCCGTGGAGTTGATTATACTCGACTCTACGATCCTTCGAGGTTGGAAATTAGTGGCTAGGTTACTCTTCTCTTTTCTGAAACCCAGTCCAGCATGAGATCCTTTATTCCTTGGAATATGGATTGAATCAGAAGAGTAGGGATGGACTGGTTCTTCCTTCTGTGAGGATTTCACAAATATAATGCTTCTACTGAAACTTGGAGTATTACTAGGGCAAAACCTATTTTGTCAGATACACTTCTCGACTGGAGATCAGGGAGTCCATGGATGAAGAGGATTTATTTCATGTAGAGATTGGCCTTTCTAGTTCCTCAGTTTTAGAGGTTAGACTTGACTCTCTTTGTGCATTGAGCTCATTAGTCTGCTTTAAGAGCTTATTCTCAGTTTCAAATTTAGAGAGAGAGAGTCAGTGATCAGAAGGGCTATTTCCAGTTCTTCCTGGACTTTCTCTTTCTCATTTTGAAGAAGTGAATAATCTTTGGACAGAACTCTGAACCATTTCATGTACTGATGCAGATCAGATGTTATGCCATATAGTACAGTTCTTAAATCATCAATGTCTACATCAGGAGAGTTAAAGTCAAATACTTCATCTATACTTACTTCATGAATGTTAGAGTGCTTTTTATCCTTTGCATTCTTGGCCATCAGGCAAAGATTTGCCATTTAAGGATCTTCATCATCTCCAGATTCGGGAGTTGAGTCGTTGTCTGAGTCACTCCACGATCCTCCAGCTACAAGACCTTTGTCTTTCTTCTGAGGCCTTTTATTACCTTTAAATTCTTTCTTTGATTTCTTCTTCAGTTCTTCTCTAAGAGGTTTGTTGCAGTTTGCAATGAAATGGCCAGGCTTTTTGTAGTTGTGGCATAAGTAGTTTATTTGCTCCTAACTGTTGTAGTTATTGATTTTCTTAGGTTTGTTGATTCTGCCTTGACGCATGAACCTTTTGAGTCTTTTCACCAGCATTGCAAAGTCCTCATCATCATCTTCATCAACGTCAAAGTCATTTTTAGCATTGGCTTTGGAGATGTTGTCAGTTACTTTGAGAGAAACTCCATTATCCTTTTTTCTTCCTTCAAATAGAGTTTCTGCTCGTTGAGTCAACTCTAGTTCATATATGAGAAGGTTGCCGTATAACTGTTGAACAGAGATTCTTTGACCCTCTGATGGTAGTGGTTTTGGCATCCCACTTGCTAGGTAAAACTCTCATGAACTTTATGATTAGATCTTTATTTGGATAGATCTTTCCATAGGCTCAGAGAGAGTTGAGAAGTACATTGAATCGTTCGTAGGTAGAAGTGACATTTTCTCCTTGAACGTGTGCAAACATTTCATATTGCTGAGTCAGGAGAGATTGTTTGTTTTCTCTGACTTCTTTTGTTCCTTCATGCATGATGAGCAATCTTCCCATACTTTCTTTGCTGTTTTGCTATTTATCACGTTCTCAAACAGGTCATCTTCTAAAGATTGGAACAAAATGTTCTTGGCCTTTTTGTTGAGTTGGACATCTTTCTTTTCGTTGTCTGTCCATTCTTCTTTGCCCTTGATCTGGATTCTGTTTGGATCATCTGAAGTTGGTGTAAGCTTTATAGGAATGTAGGGCCCATTCTGAACAGTCTCAAATAGATCTTCATCTATTGAGTCCATGTAGGCTTGTATACGAACTTTCCAGTTGGCAAATTTATCTTTATTGCACATAGGAGGCTTGCTGCCTCCTCCAATCTTTGATTCACTTATCAGATGTGCCATTGGATCTACTTAAGCTTTGTAGGCTATTTGATAGAACCTGACTTTGATACCAATTGTTAGTTCCCAGTAGCACAATAGTTATCTAGAAAGGGGGGGGTTTAATAGATATTTTAAAATTCTTTTCAAAATACCTGTTAGTTTTGATAATGACTTAAACACAGCAGAATTGTGAGTTGTTTGTTTCCCCTTTAAGATATAACAAGTTAACAAGAGATAAGCAGTTATAGTAGTTATGACAGTTATAACAATAATGTAAAAGACACAATGTTTTAAGTGGTTCAGAGCACTTAAAGCTCCTAGTCCACTGTTCTACCAAACCACTTAAAACTCCTAGTCCACTCTTCTACACCTCGAGTAGGAAATCCACTAAGGTTATCTTTACACTTTCTGAATCTCACAGATTCCTTCAAGACCAGCAGTCTTGGAACTTCTTAGTTCACTTTTGAACTCTTCAAGTCTAGCAGACTTGGTTCTTCACAGATCGCTTAGAACTCTTCAAGTCCTTCTGACTTGGAAACTTCTTACTTCACTTGATAGTAGTTGATGAGTTCATGAATGGTGCTACTCAGTTGTCGTTAAACTCTTGTTCGAAAGAACTGAGTAGCTGAGCAAGCTTTCTCTTTTCGGATCGTAGAGTTGAGCGTTGAGTGTTCTTTTGCGTTTTTGTTCAGTGCTTGCTTAGTTGTAACATCTGCTGATGTTTTGCATATATGAGGTCTTTGAAATGTATCCATTGATGCATTAACTGTGTTTGACATTTTTGAGCTTTGATGGAGGCTTTTTGCACAACTTCTGATTTACAGTCTGGCTCACTGACACAGCAGACTGCTGTCTCACCTAACACCTGAAAAGATGTTTTTTGCTGACCCATAGTACTTTCCGTAGCTTCTTCAATACGCTTCTTTGCTGTATACTAAGGATAACTGTTGACATTGGGACTACCGAGGACTTCAACGTTTATAATCCATTCTACATTTGTTGGGATTTATTCTTAAACAAATGGGCAAGGCTCGATGCTTCCGATACAGACAGATGATGCTCTACGATTCTGATCGTGGTGTCTAGACACCTTGGTGTTTGATCCGATACTAGCAAACAAGAACACTACGATTTCTCTTAAGTACTGGCACACTACGATCTTCACTTGCATGACTTGCAGACTCTACGTTTCCAAGAGCACACTACGATCTCTGAGTTGGCTCAGTAAACGTTTGGAGCACTCTACGATTCTGGGAGAGGCCCTCCAAAGCAGACACACTACGATTCTCGATGCTCTACGATTCTGCTTTGGCTACTGCTATCTCTTGATCAGCTCAATAGACTACGATTCTGTTGAAGCCTATCTATTACATCTCAAGACATAGATCAACCTAACAGCTTTGATCTTTTCATCTATACATTCATTTACAGAATGAAAAACATTAAAAGCTTAGATCAACCTAACAGATTTGATCTACCACTAAGTCCTTGTACATATATTCCTTGAAGGACTTTACATATAATCATGAATATTTACTTTAAACATCAAATTTAAATATGCAATCTCCCAACACTATCCAAACGAGAAATTACTCCCCCTTTCAAGCATAGCCTTCGAACCCTTCGTTGCCAAAGGGTGGAGAAGTCAGACACACTCGAGTGTTCACACCATTAGGGGACTCACTCGAGAACATTCTCAATCTTCTGACCACTCATAAGAAAATTACTCATCTTCTTCCACCAGCTAACCCGAATGGGAAGGGTTTTAATGCTAGTCGGAAATGTGCTTATCATGCTAGAGCTCCAGGACATGGTACTTAAGATTGATGGACCTTGAAACACAAGATCCAGGATTTGATTGATAATGGTGAGATCATGGTAGCTAAACCCGACCAACCCCATGTGCAAGACAACCCTCTTCCTCAACACAAAGAAGAAGAGGTTAATATGATTAATTGAAGTTGTGGACAGAGTTCCAATAATCATGGTGGTGGATCATCCCAGACCAGCAAGGATGGTGCTGACAAATGGGATTTTGCTCAGTTCCAGTATACGATGGAACGAAAAATGAAGACTCTCTGTGAGCAAGTTAACCAATTGGCAGAACTGGTGGTCCATCAGCACCAAGTCACACGCCAATTATTTAGTCAGGAGCATGCCAGTCTCCTTCCTCTTATTACAAACACTCCACCGCGTTCTCCAGAAAATGAAACACTGGAGGATAAAATTGCAAAAAGAGCAAACTCCAAAGCCTGTCAGGATTTTGCCAACAAAAGGGAATTTATGTACCTAGGCCAACCGATGGGAGAAATACTGCAGATGCTGATAAATGAAGGAAGAATCACAGCTCTGCTACCTCCAATCAGCTCGCGGTCAAGACGGTTTGATTTCAATGGAGTGTGCCAGTATCACTCCCAATCTCGTGGTCACAACACAGAAGAATGATGGGCACTCCGCCACCTTATTCAGAATTTAATTGATAGCGGTATCCTGTAGATGGCAGACGATGATGCTGTAGTACTAGAGAGTGGGGACGCATTTCCTACAAAGTGGAAGGAGGACGTAGGAGTCATATCTTCTGAGACAGACTCAGCTACCCCTTCACATGTAATCCAACTAATTCAACTCAAGGGTGTTGACAATCCTTTGCAAGTGGCTGCACCTAAGCTAATTGTCTTGCCATGCAGACCACGATATCTTGTTGTCAGCCTACAGAATGTTCCATGGAATTATGGAGAGGTTAAAGGATCCACATCCCGCATAATTGCAACAGTGTCAAAGGATAATCCACTGTATCTTCCCCAACGGGTGATGAAACCTACCATCAAGACAAAAGGGAAGATTCCCATGGAAAAAGTGGAAGAATTTCTCCGTACTATGGGCCATAATAAAGCTAAGGTGGTTTTAAGCTTAAGAGAAGCTCCATATCAAATTTCCATACTAGACCTAGTTTTCTCTTCCGAAGATCACATGAAGGTATTGCTCAGGGTTTTGGAAAAAGCCCAACTACCTAAGTCAATAGATGTTGAGAAATTCCAGCACCTGGTGGATCACATTTTTAACAACAATGTGATATCTTTCACTGATGATGATGTACCTCCCGAAGGGACCCGTCATTGCAAGCCGTTGCACATAGCGGTTTTGTCTTCCACATGGTGGGAGGAGTTTTGATAGACGGAGGGTCATCTTTGAATATCTGTCCTTATGCCACTTTGGTAAAGATGAATATCAATCTCAACAGAATCCGAAGAAGCCATACAATCATTAAAGCTTTCGGCGGATCCCGACGAAACGCTGTCGGAGAGATTGAACTGCCAGTGGAGATTGGTCCACATACATTTTGCATATCTTTTTACGTGCTCAAAATAGATACAGGATACAACCTGATCTTGGGAAGACCATGGATTCATATGGTCGGGGTCGTCCCTTCCACCCTTCATCAGCAACTTAAATACATTATCAACAATAGCCTAGTCACTGTCGATGCTGAGCCAAACTGTACTGAACAAGGTGACATACCACTCATCAGCTTCAATTCAGAAGTTGAGCCGGTCAGTTTTCATGCCCTAGAGGTGAGCAACACTCACTACCATCCTGTTGGGGTGCCACCTCTCATACCCCAAGCTTCTGCCGAAGTAATGGCGGCCACTCAAGAAATGATGACATTAGGTTATCAACCTGGACAAGGGTTGGGCAAAGATCATCAGATTATCAAACTCCCTATTCAAGTTCCCAGTCAAAGAGGGACAGTCGGAATAGGCTATATTGTTAGTTCCAGTCGCAGGAATCCTTATAAGTAAAAGTAGATTCCTTCAGATTCAGCCACACGGTGATTATCTCCATATATAGTTCCTGAGCCTGTATGGTCTCCGGTAAAGGTACCGACCCATGTAATGACCATGTTATTTCCTAAACCGAAACCGGTAAAAGGGAAAGAAGTGTTGGTTCTAAATCCCAAAGAGGAAGAAGAGGAACAAAGACGTAAATAAGACATCATCAGGATGATGTCAAACATACGCATCATTGTCCATAATGATCACACAAATAGATACACCCCAGACGATGATTGTCCAGACGTAATGGTCATCATTCGGGAGAAGGAGGACGATGACAACCCCTCCATCATTGCAGTCCATCAGGACTTCACCTTTGACAATTGGAGCAACACTCCTTTCGTTGGTCGATAAGGGTAAAACGGGCAGAAACTCCTTCAGCCCTTTAGATAATAACAACTGTTTACTTTTATGTACAGTATTAGCATTTGTTTTGTCAGTACATGCTAACACTTTGTATGATTAAACGGTTTCATATATTAAGTGAAAGAATATTTTGTTTCAGGACTCTGAATTTAGATGAGCCTATACTTGCTGATAAGGTGCCTATTCTCCACAAGGATTGTAACTTTGATGGAAAATTGGACTCAGACTTGATGGAAATATAAGAGGACATTGAGATACCTCAGGAGATCAAAGAATGGGTCTAAGACAAACCCAAACCAAACCTTGATCAAACCATTTCGTTCAATCTTGGAACCTTAGAAAGCCCTAAACTAATCCAGATTTGTACAGACCTCACTCTAAACCAAAAGAATGACATGGTTACAATATTAACCCAATTCTAGGATGTGTTTGCATGGTCTCATGAAGACATGGTGGGTTTGTCCATTGATATTATCATCCATCGTCTCCCCATCAAAGAGGGATTCAAGCCAGTCTGGCAGAAGCTCAGGCTATTAAAGCCTGAGTGAAGTTTAAAGGTGAAAGAAAAATTGTGAAACAATTTCAAGCAGGTATCATCATGGTGTCTACATACCCTGAATGGCTATCAAACATAGTCCCCGTACCTAAACCGGGAGGAAAGGTATGAGTGTGCGTGGATTACCGAGATCTGAATAAAGCTTGCCTTAAAGATAGCTTTCTCGTGCCATTTATCCAAATTCTCATTGACAATACTGCTCAATACGACATGTACTCCTTTTTTGATTGCTTCGCGGGGTATCATCAGATTATGGTTGCTGAAGAGGATCATGAGAAAACTGCATTCATCACTCATTGGGGAACTTTTTCCTATAGACAGTTGTCATTCGGCCTCATTAATGCCGGAGCTACCTACCAGCGAGCCATGATGGCTCTTCTCCACGATTTAATGCATAAGGAGATAGAGATCTACGTGGATGACATTATTGTCAAGTCCCGAAGGGAGAAAGACCACCTAGACCATCTCAGAAAGCTCTTCAATAGATTGCGTAAGTATAACTTGAAGTTGAATCCAGCCAAGTGCACCTTTGGCGTTAAATCTGATAAGTTGATAGGATTCCTAGTCAGCCACAAGGGGATTGAGATGGATCCCACCAAAATTTAGGCCATCACGGAAATGCCTATTCCTCAGACAGAGAAGGAAATACGGGGATTTTTGGGAAGAATCAACTTCATTAGCAGATTCATTTCCCAACTCGCAGCAACCTGTGAGCTTATTTTCAAGTTGTTAAGGAAGAACTCCTCCATGAAATGGAATGATGAGTGCTAGAAGGCCTTCCTTACAATCAAAGAGCAGCTAGTCAAAGCTCCTATTTTGGTACCACCCAGGGATGATGTTCCCCTGTTCATGTACCTGTCCATAAGTTACAATGCCATGGGCTGCATGCTGGGACAGAAAACGATAGAGGCCAAGAGTGAGCTATCTACTACCTCAACAAAAGATTCATCAGCAGTGAACACAAGTACACTTTGATTGAGAAGACGTGTTGTACTTTAGCATGGGCTTCCATGAGGTTACAACATTACCTCCATGGTCACACAACCCATCTCATATCCCGCGTGGATCCTCTCAAGTACATGTTCAGTAAACCCATGTTGAACTGTCAACTGTCCAAATGGCAGTTGATCTTACAACAATTTGACATCGTCTATGTGACGCAAAAGTTCATCAAAGGTCAAGGAATTGCGGATCAACTGGCTACCGCCCCTTTAGGGGATTTTAAACCCTTGGAAACATACTTTCTCGATGAAGGGATAATGGCAATTCAGCAACACCATCAGTACGATACACACCAAACATGGATGATATATTTTGATGGAGCAGTAAATATGGAAGGTTCTGGAGCTGGAGCAGTTCTAGTGTTTGTTACGGGGGAGCAACATCCCATCGCCGTCAAATTGTAGTTTTCCAACACCAACAATACAGCTGAGTATGAAGGCTATATCATGGGGCTAAAACTTGCCCACTCAACGGGCATCAAGCAGTTAAATGTCTTTCGGGATTTCGAGTTGGTAATCAGACAAATCACATGAATCTATCACACCAAAGGTTTACACTTGTTGCCTTACCATCGACAGGTTCTACGGATGGCTTCGGAGTTTGAAGAAATATCCTTCCTCCACATTCCTCGAAATAGGAATGACTTTGCGGATGCGCTAGCAACCTTGTCCTCCTTGATCTATATACCTGACAAGGAAAACATGCCAACCTTCACATTTGCCCAACAAAAGGCTCCAACCTATGGGAATTACATTGGAGAAGTATTGGATGAGCTACCTCCCATCCAGCACCCTTGGTATCAGCACATCAAGGAGTATTTACAAGATGGATCTACACCCGCTGAGGTGAGCCTCACTGATAGAAGGCGGATGCCTCTGACTCTGTTAGCTTACAGAACATCAATGCGCACTTCCATTGGGGAAACCCCCTATGCATTAACCTATGGGATGGAAACAGTGCTCCCGATAGAAGTGGAAATGGAATCCCTCAGAGTGTTAATAGACGCTCAGCTGGATGAAGACTAATGGATACAAGATAGGTATCACCAATTGTCTCTAATAGACGAAAGGTGAGCCGCTGCTATCTTCCATGGTCAGTTATATCAACAAAGGATCGCCAGGTCCTACAACAGAAAAGTTTGGCTACGGCAGTTCAAATAACACGACTTAGTTTTGAAGAAGATCATTGACAACCAAGATTGGTCTAAGGGAAAATTCGCCCCGAACTGGGAAGGCCCATTTATTGTCAAGGAGGTATTGACAGGAGGTGCTCTCAGATTACAGGAAATGGATGGTGATAAATTTCCACAACTTATCAACTCGGACACAGTGAAATGGTACTATGTCTGAGGTCACCATCAAGCAAACATCCTGGTTTTGGATCATCAGATCCCCCCAGTCATTTTAGGTTTTCTAACCCTTCATTACATACATCTTCTCTTCACACCCATCTTCCCCATCAGGGACAAACACACTTTTCTAACCAACAGCCTGGTTTCGGATCGCCAAATCCTTTTCTCTTCACTTGGTTTTGAACCCTTACTCAACTCCAGTTATCCCACCAGGGATTGAACCTTTCACACCCGCAGTTTTACCCCACTAGGGATAAGACTTTTCACACCTACAGTTGATCCTGTAGATAGGATTAAACTTTTTCACCCGCAGTTTGTCCTGAACATGGGGTGAACTATGCCGACCTGATCTCCTTAATACACGGGAGTACGTAGGCAGCCATATTTTATATGGTCCGGTCGTAATAAAACAAAAAATAACAAAAACATTTCTACACCATTCTCTACAAACACATTCCTACACCCTTTTTACCACATACAGCGTTGAACCTCTTACACCAGGTTCGAACTATGCAGACTTGATCTCATCTTCAACAGGAGTACGTAGGCAACCATTCATGGTTTGGTCTCACCCCCTATCAAAACACAAACACTTGTTAACGGTACTAAGATCATCCTTTAATCCATCACATTTCATCGTCTTCAGACCAAAGGGTTGGAACTACCTGACCTCCCCATTTAAACGGGAGATTTGGCGACCATCTAAGCTGCGGTTGACTCCTCAAAGAGAAGCACCAATCCAAAAGAGATGGAACTAACTGGGCTCCCCCATACAAAGGAGTACTGGCGACTATCTGTGGTGCGGTCAACCTCAGAGAGGAAAGCCACACTCCTCTCCATATCTGCATACAGAAACCAATCCCAAGACACCAAAGATGGTAGGAATACACACAGATCAACGATCCATTCTGAAATATCCTGGGACAGCTTAATGTCCATCCGTCAAGGAGGAGTTTAGAATACATCTAGATCACAAGCCCTGAAGAAGCACGCAAATATCAAGCAAGTAGCAAGGTACCACTAAAAAGGAAGAGAATCAAAATATATTTCCCTGCTATATATAATGTTGTTTGATATATATAATGTGAACTATACATGACAAAATGGTTAAGCTAGTCTGTGCAGGAAAATACAAGTGTATCTAAAAATCAGTGTATATACGAGCTATCAAGCCCAGCATAGCATCTCTCTCAGAAGAAGGGGGTAACGATGTGGTCTCATGTACAAGGGTATCCACACGAGCTAATAGATCTATACCCATCTGCATGGTGACACTGTGCTCATCAATATATGTACTCATCTCTGCAATCATGCCAGTAGTAAGGGACCTCACTGTGGTACTATCTATAATGGCTACATCCCGGGCAGATATAGCGCCATCCCGCTCAACTATCACGGCATCTCTGGCTGATCTGGCCTCATCCCGCTCCTCAATAGCGGCATCTCTATGTGATAATGCCTCGTACACTTGGCAAATGGGCCGGGCCGGACCAAAACGGCCAGGGTTTTGGCGGGCAAAAAAATACAAGCCCAAAGCCCGGTTTTTAGCGGGCGGGACGGGCCGCCCCGCGGGCTGAAGGCGTTTTACGCCTATTTTTTGGGATTTTTTTGGGCTTAGCCCAAACGGACTGACCTTTCGACGGGCGGGGCCAAAAAGGCCCGGCTTTTTATGGGCTTAAAAAATGCTGTCCAAAGCCTGGTTTTAGCAGGCGGGCCAGTCCAGCCTGCGGACTTTACACCCGTTTGCCAGGTCTAATGCCTCGTCTCTCTCTAATAGAGCGGCTTCTGTCCCATCAAGAGCTGTCAACATTAGGGCTCTAGCCTGATCCCTCTCAAAGGTCATCAGATGAAGACTCTGCTCGAAATACTGTGCTGAATGCTGGATCATAGTAATACTCGTACTGGGAGAATTTACAAGAGCTGCTGGCAACCCAGTGAATGGCTCATCCTCTATGGGAGAATCAATGTCTTGTATGGGCTCTCCACCATCTGAATCAATCTCTGGCACTATGGATACTGCCACAGCCGATGAAGTCTCTGTCTCCATCCATGCAGAATACTCTGGCAAACAGCCTGGATAGCTAATAGAAAAAGTAGCTATCTCACGCTGATCCCAATAAGCATACACCCAGGATCGTTCCTCTACTGATAAATGGTGAGAAGCCACACGCTGACCTAACGCCCCCTCAAAAGGATGGAAATTCTAGAACTGGTCAAACTATAACATCACAGCTAGTGGGTGGTAGGAAGTCATGCCCCTCAAACTAGCCAGAGGGAGATAATCCATGCCAGGAATGGCGGTAATGAAGCTGTAGGGTGAACTGAGCCCTGTACACGCTAGGATGCCAAACGAATCTCAAATCCCTGCCAAAAATACCAACCAAGACATAACATCTACACACTCTGATGGCTGAAAGGAGTAAGACATAGCTATATCATGGGTAAACCAGTACCCGTATCGTCGAAAACTGCCAATCGGTCTCAAGTGTGACATAAACCACGCATATAACATGACCGAGCTGCTTGTAAATACCCCTACAGGGTAGGTGTGACAAAATGTGGTTGATCTCAACATCTCGACCACAGTCATCAGAATAATGCTATGACCCTCCCTGAGAGCTCTCACTGCCATGATAACACCGATATCTAGCTCATCCATATACCGTGGCATGTATACATACGCCACTAGGTACATCACGAGTGCATCCACTCTGGCCACATGCCACTGATCCTATGGTGTGGTAAAATCCCTGGAGTGCCGCGCATAGCTGTCCACTGAGCCAAATCTGTCTATCAAAAAATGCTGGGATAATACATGGCCAGATGTAATCTCATCCTCTACTACTCTACGCCGCAACCCGGTGAGGGTCATGAACTGCCGGCGCATATCTTCGACAGCTATCCGAGCGCAAGGTCTGTCTAAGGGCAAAGCCGTCAACCGCTCATACTCCTCCAAGGTAGGAGTCAACTTCTGGGTCCCAAATTGGAAAATCTGCCTCTCCGGTACCCAATGCTCCAGCATACCCTCCACAAAGCCTACGTGAACTTGAAACATCATGAGGGTCATAGAATGCTGTAATAGCCGATCTACGGTCACCCTATCTGGGGTGACATACTATCATACCAGGATCTCAGACGAGATGCCACCAATACTGGTGGGGTGTGATCAATGCGGTTGACTATCGAATAAGACATCTGTGTGGGCCGTATCATAAGACCATCCAGGGGTCAATGCTGAATATCTCTAGACATACACACATATGTATAACATGACAACTGCATGACAAGCAATAGATGACAATATGATGTAGGGAATGGAAAACAGTACATACATTCCTAAGTACATCATCATCTACATACATCATCTATGTACAGCTAAAAATTCAGGGAAATGGGTCACAAATGCCCTACTACTAACAAAAACCAAATTATAGGTCTACGTGACAATCATTGGTATTCGTTCAGATGCCGATTTACTATATCAATGATCACAATTATTGCAAACTATATTCGGTAATACCTCACGATGGTCCAATGCCGTCAATTCGGGGTCATCACTATAAAACACTTCTCCCCAACAGAAACTACCTACATTTCAGCCGTTAAAGCACATTTCAACGAAGGTCAAGTAACCTTGACGTCACTTGAGTCGTTGGCAAGTAAATCCAACGAAGCATCAGAAACCGTCCGATGATTTCAGCCGTTGATGCACACGTTATCGAAGGTCAAGTAGCCTTGACGTTATCCTCATCAGGGATTTCATGCGTTGATGTACATTTCAGCGAGGGTCAGACAACCCTGACAAATACAAACTGCTGGCAGTAACTCCAACAGAACATTGGAAAGACTTGGTAATACAAACTAGGGAAGAACATCCTCATCGGGGAGGACTAATAAAGGAATATGTTATACACATCCTCAAAAGGTAATGTACATCCCCAAAGAGTCTCTTACACATGAGAGGAACATCTATGGGGGAAAATCTGTACCAAGGATTAAAGACTTTGGTGATAACCCCAACGTCAATATCCTTAAAGTTCTTGAGAACTTTGGAACACACATCCAAGTAGTTCGTCAGGGTTATCTGTGATAACTCCAATCCCCGTCATAAGTTATGGGAGCAAACAGTCATCACATTCCATTGGAAAATGGTCCAACAAACCACATACATCATACATTTGCATCATGCTGCAGTATATTGCATCATGAATATCTTGTTACATTTCAAGTGTCTAGTATTCTTTATCCTATCCATGCTGTTACACTGCGTGAATATGATAAAAAGGAGCATCTGTAGACACTCAAAATTTTTCATTCCTGTTACTAACCTTGCAGGAGGTCATAATCGTCTTTTAGAGATAACCCTGGAGGACAACTCAACTTAGTCCCAAAAATAACCCCGGGATACCCACTCTTCGCCATCTCAGAGATAACCCCAAGATATTCTACCACAGTCCCGCGAGGACTGTAGTCACAATTCTGGAGACAACACCGGAGAAATTTGTCATCTCAGAGATAACCCCGAGATATTCAGTCCTAATCCTGGAGACAACCTCGGGATCTTCAATCCAACTTCGGAGATAACCCCGAGCAATGCAGTTGCAGTTTCAGAGATAATCCCAGAAATGCTCTTTTCCGCTACTAGCAGTCAGCTTCAACACTAGGTAATAGTCCTGAGGCACTCATTCCCTAAACCCGGAGATAACCTGGGAGGTCAGGCACACCTCAAAAACAACCCTGAGGATGGTCAACACCTGTAGCAGTCCAATCTCAGAGATAACCCTGAACAACGATGGCTAAATTAACTCAAACTGAAGATAACCCCGGTGAGGGGCAGAATCATCATTTTGCCATCTCGATCCCACATTACGCTATCTTAAACAACATTCAAACATACATTCAACATAGAAAGGTCCTACAAGAACCAAAGAGCTCTAATCCCGAGTGACCACTGCACAAGACAAAACACCGGATAGAATTTGAAGCTTGAAGACCAAGGGCATGGTCCCATCTTCCTAAATTCGTACAACCACTAATCCTATGTTATTGTGTAGTTCTCAACAATAGCATGCCAAAAAAGGTCTTATACACCTCGATCGGATGCCCGGATTGAAGTTCTAAAAGTTCAAGCGGACAACACGTTGCACGCATACACGTACTTCGAGACGACGGGACTCGCGGAGCCCGGGGAACCCCGAGAAGCCGCAGGTACATCTGCGGCTCCCCCCTCTATAAATAGAGGGCTTGGGGCAGCAATTTTGCATAGAGAAAAGGCGAGAAAGCCCTGTCCAATTTGCTCTGTACACACTATAAACTGAGTGCTTTCTCATTTTAAACACTTGTGAGCTTCTATATTGTTATATTTTTACCGGCGGGAGCCGAGTGTTCATCTATTTAAAGTCATTAAAGTCTTCTTTGGCAGTCCACTGTAAGCCTTCTTACACTTTCTAAAGCATTTCTCCACTACTGTGCACACACAATTCTACACGTTGAGAGTCGTGTTGCGTGTGTATGCCCGGACTTCGGTCCGTGACTTTTATTTCTTTATATATATATATATATATATATATATATATATATATATATATGTTGTTGCTATCAAACTCTGTTTAATTGAGCATGGATTTTATATCTGGTGCGTTTACCGCTTTTATACACACACACACACACACACACACATATATATATATATATATAGGGCAAGGATCAAGAGCATTCCTCTTAAATAACATTCCTCCTTAAATAGCACTCCTTTATTAAAACTACGTTGTTTTGGAGTGACTTAAAAGAAAGTGATCCCACTTGTTTTCCTTTTATTTACAAAAATGTCACATGCGACCACTCTAAAACGACGTAGTTTTAATAAAGGAGTGCTATTTAAGAATGAATGTTATTTAAGAGGAATGCTCTTGATCCTTGCTCTATATATATATATATATATATATATATATATATATATATATATATATATATATATATATACATTTTTAGTCTGGCCTGGAGTTTACTTCGTGGCCTTTTACCGCTTTATTTATATTTTGTCCCGCCTGGAGTTTACTTCGAGGCGGTTGATCTCTTTATTGCTTTATTTATATTTTTTCAATCCCCCATGGAGGTGCTTCGTGGTGGTTGATTGGTTTTTACTGCTTTATTTACATTTGCAATCCCCCATGGAGGTGCTTCATAGTGGTTGATTATCTGCACATACACACACACACACACATATATATATATGTATATATATATACTACTTTTATATATATAACTGTTTACAACTTTCATACAAATTGCTACATCATGTGAGCTTAGGAATCATGTGATCACAGATTCAGTCTACTGAATCTAGATTCGGTTCCCGTGATGGACTTTTTCAGCTGTACACGGCTTGTAAATTATTCACGCTGTTCGAATTTCCTTTGATGACTCTCATGCCCACAAGGAGTTCGGCACTGCTATGTATATTATTTTCTCGAAGATGCTTCGCATCTAGAAAAATAAAAGCAATCAAGCCGAATACACGATAAAAATGAAAGTATCAAAGGCCTCAATTACTATTGAGCACAAGGATTTGAAAAACATCTTTTTACAAAACATCACTGCTATATCTTGTTAAAACTGAATTTTACACATAAATTCAAACCCTTTGTATATAGGTGCGAACGAGGCATAGCACTACTTTCAAATAATTATACATTGATCCACACACACATACACATTCATATAACAGTTTAATTAAAAAGTGGCGGTCACCGTGGCAACACGGATGTCGGGGGGTGCCTAACACCTTCCCTCCACATAACCAAGTCCCCGGACCCTAACGAATCTCGGTTTCACAAACTCGCTAAGTAGTGTCACATCACTGGGTCAATGTGCAAATATTTTCTCGGTTATTTTGGTACAACCATTTAAAAAATCAACTGGCGACTCTTACAGTCCAATCGTCGACATATACATGTCGGACCTTTTCATAACTTATTTGTTCAAACAAATCTCACCTAACATGAGAACACCAAAAGACAAGAACATAGAATGGACAAATAAAAATCCTGACGTCGACAAAGATGTCTCAGGATCTTTCATAATGGATTGTCGATCTTTGGGTTCCCCCACTCTTTGGTGTCTTGGTACTGGTTTCTGAATGTTGTTGTGGAGAGGATTTTGGCTTTCCTCTTTGAGGTTAATCGTACCATAGATGGTCGCCGGTACTCCTGTGTATAGGGGAGACCAGGTAGTTCCATCTCTTATGGATTTGTGTTTCTCTTTGAGGATTCAACCGCAGTGTAGATGGTCGTCAGTTTTTCTCCTATTTGTGCGGGGAGACCAGGTAGTTCCATCCCTATGGTCTAAGCCGATGAAGTGTGGTTTAAACCGCCCCACAGATGGTCGCCGATGTATTCCCGTATATGGGGGAAATCAGGTAGTTCCATCTCTTATGGTTTTATTTGAAAGGTAGAAGGATGATCCCAGTATCGTTAAAAGGATTTTGTATTTTTGTAGGGGTGAGACCGCACTGTGCATGGTTGCCTACGTACTCCCATTGATGAGGGGAGATCAAGTCTGCGTAGTTTGAACCTAGCGTGAAAAGGTTCGAAAGGTTGGCAAAGTTGAAGGGTATGGATTTTTTTATTTTTGTAGTTAGTGTAGACACTCAAAATTTTTGCATTCATGTTACTAACCTTGTAGGAAAGCAGAATCGTCATCCAGAGATAACCCTGGAGGTCAAATCAGCTCAGTTATGGAGACAACCCAGGGATACTCAATTTTCCATCTCGGAGACAATCCCGAGACACTCAGTTTCAGTCTCGAAAATAACCCTAGGAGATTCAGTGCCAACATCGGAGATAACCCCAAGGGATGCAATTTTAGTTCCGGAGATAACCCCGGAGAAGTCCGTTCTAACCCCCAGAGGTCAGGCACACCTCAGAGACAACCCTGAGGACATTCAGTACCTACATCAGCCCAATCTAAGAGATAACCCTGAGTAACGAGTGCTAAATCAGCCCAGAGCCAGAGATAACTCTGATGAGAGGTAAAATTATCATTTTGCCACCTCGATCTCACATTCACGCCATCTCAGCATCATTTTATACCATATTCTACACAGAAGTGTCCCACAAGGACCATAGCTCAAATCCCGAGTGACTACTACACAAGATAGTACATCGGATAGAATTTGAAGACTTGAAGATCTGGTCATAGACCCATCTTTCCGGCTTCGTATAACCTCTAATCCCATGCTATTGTGTAGCTCTCGACAACAACAATCTGGAAAGGTATTATACGCCTCAATTGGATGCCTAGATTGAAAGTTATGAAAGTTCGAGCGAACAACGCATTGCATATATGCATGTACTTTGAGATGGCTGGGCCCACAGAGCCCGGGGCATCCCGGGTAGCCGCAGGTACACCTGCGGCTGCTGCAGGTGGACCTGTGGCTGCCCCTCTATAAATAGAGGGCTTGGGGTGGCAATTTTCAAGAGAGAAAGGCGAGTAAGCCCCGTCCATTTTGCTTTGTACACACTTTAAACTGAGTGCTTTCTTTTTCCAAACACCTGTGAGCTTATGTTTTGCTATATTTTTACCTATGGGAACCAAGTATTCATTCATTTAAAGTTATCTGAAGTCTTCTTGGTAGCCAACTGTAAGACATCTCATATTTCTTTCAGCTTTTCTCCATTTTCATTCAAACAGACTTATTCACGTTGAGAGTCGTGTTTCGTGTTTGTGCCCGGATCGTCGAACTCTGTTTGATTGAGCCTGGGTGTGATATCCGGTGCGTTTACAGCTTATATATATATATATATATATATATATATATATATATATATATATATGATTGTTTACAACTTTTGTACATTTTGCAGCATCATGTGAGCCCAGGAATCATGTGATCACATATTTATTTCCTGAATCTAGATTCGGTTCTCGTGATGGACGTTTCCAGCTGTAGCCAGCTTGTAAATTATTCACGGTGTCTGAATTTTCTTAGATGGCTCTCATGCCCACAAGGAGTTCAACGCTGCTATGCACCTTATTTTCTCGAAGATGCCTCGAATCTAGAAAATAATAAAAGCAATCAAGCCGAACACATAATAAAATGGAAGTATCAAAGGCCTCAATTACTATTGAGCACAAGGGTTTGAAAAAACTTATTTTACAAAACGTCACTGTCATATCTCATTAAAATTGAACTTTTATATAAAATTCAAACCCTTTGTATATAGGTGCAAACGAGGCATAACACTACTTCCAAATAACTGCACATTGACCTACACACACACGTTCAGATAAAAGTTTAAATTGGAAAGTGGTCGTAACCGTGTCACAATGGAAGTCGAGGGGTGCCTAACACCTTCCCTCCACTTAATCAAGCCGCCGGACCCTAAAGAATCTCGGTTTCACAAACTCGTTAAGCAGTGTTACATCACTAGGTCTTTGTGCAAACTTTTTCTCAGTTAAGTTGGTGCAACCATTTAAAAATACCAACTGCTGACTCTTACACTCCAATCGTCGACATATACATGTCGGACCATTTTAAACTCGTTTTTTCAAACAATTCTCGCCTAACATGAGAACACCAAAAGATAAGAACAGAAAGGGACAAATAAAAATCCCGACATCCATAAGTGGCGATTCTGTTGGGGATTCCAGTAAGAGGGCTTAAGCCGCTATTAAAAGCTTTTTAAAACTTTTATCTACTTGTGTGTGGATGTTGCATTTACATTTGAATGAATGTGTTCTAATGCAATTACTTACCGCACTTAGTGCTTCGCACTATATCTGCCTGTGATATTAGTGCCTCGCACATGTTATCATTTCTATATGGTGAGACACGATGTATGTGAATGTATGTTGTGTGGTCCCTCCACTAGGAGGCTATCCTGTCTTTGCGATGATCTGGGAACTTTCATGTCAAAAAGTCGCGATAGTAGCCTAAGATAGGTCAGCCTCTAATAAACCAAACGCATAGGGAAGTCTCTTCATACCTTCCCATTTCAATTACTTGTAATTTTAATTACTTGTAATTTCATTTCCATGTCAATCTCAATGTAATGGAAAATATAAAGGAATATGTGTACATGCATTCCCTTTCATATCAAACCCTGTCATGTTATGTTGTCATTAAAATAACTGACATCTGTCTTTGGAGGATAATACTCCTAAAAACGGACACATTACGTAGCATGTAATATTCCTACATTCCCTCAAGACTAAACTACATAAGTCTTTTTGTAGGGAAACAATTAGTCCTGTTACCCGTTCAAAATTAGAAAAGTACTAAGCCTACAGCCAAGCATCGCTACATCTGGCAAGTCTAATCCTACTCATGTCTCTCGCGAGGAGTTCGAAGGATTAAGCAACCAAATTACAGAGTTGGTTGTTCTGCTCAAAGAACTACACAAGTCCACTCAGGGTCGACAAATACCCATCAACACATAATCCTCTGCACATGGAGGAACCCAGGGTCTAGACAAAACAGTTCCAGCACCTGAGTCTCAGTCTGATAAAACCAACAAAACCCCTGAAATCACCCATCTTAAAGAAGATCAAGACACTGATGATATTCGGAAGAAAGTTCTATAAATGGAAGAGACCATTCAGTCCATCAAAGGGATTAGAGAACACGAGAGTGTTTCATATTTAGACCTTTGTATCTTCCCCAGGGTTCATTATCCAAAAAAATTCAAAACCCCCAATTTTGAGAAATATGATGGATTGAGAGATCCTTACACTCACTTAAAGGTATTCATTAGAGAGCTCGAATCTTATGCCAAGGATGAAAAGCTGAGAATGCAACTATTTCAGAAAAGTCTAACTGGAGAAGCCAGAGCATAGTACACCAGATTAGACAACTCCAAAATACACAGCTAGGAGGAGTTAGCCCATACTTTCCACAGTCAATATAGTTTCCAAACTCAGATGGCTCCAGACCGGTATCAAATTACCAAGGTCAAGAAATAAGTCAATGAGTCCTTCAGAGAGTATGCCCAAAGATAGAGGCGTCTGACTGCTTTAGTTATTCCATCTATGACTGAGTCTGAAATGGTGATGACCTTCAAAGACATTCAAGAAGCTCCCTTTTATGAGAGGGTCTTAGCTGGCATAGGCAAGCCATTCTCTGAAATGATCAAACACAGAGAAATGGTTGAAATGAGATTGAAATCAGGGAAGATTTAAGACATTGCGGCTCTAAAAGCTGTAGTTGAGCACATCCAGTCTGGAAGTTATGAAAACAACCCCCGAAGGGTCCATAAGAAGAAAGAAGAGGATGTTTTCTTGATACTACAAGGAAAAAAAGGCAATCAAAACATGCCTATTCAGAGGAGAAACTATTACCCTTTCCAAGCACAGTCTTCAAACCCTCCATTGCCAAAAGGTGGAGAAGTCAGACGTACTCGAGTGCTCACACCCTTAGGGGCTCACTCAAAAACATTCTCAAACTTCTGACAGCTCAGAAGAAAATTACTCATCTCCTTCCACTAGCCAACCCTAGTGGAAAGGGTTTCAATGCAAGCAAGACATGTGCTTACCATGCTGGAGCTCCAGGCTATGACACGCAGGATTGTTGGGCCCTTAAGCATAAGATCTAGGATTTAATTGACAATGGTGAGATCGTGGTGACCAAACCCGACCAACCCCATGTTCAAGACAACCCTCTTCCTCAACACAAGGAAGAGGAGGTTAATATGATCAACAGAGGCAATGGAGAGACTCCAAATACCTCAAGTATGTGGGTGGATCATCCCAAACTAGCAAGGATAATGTTGACAGTGACGAACGAGATTTTATAATTTAATTTGAATATTTATTGAATTAAATAAATATTTTTTGATGATTTGATTAAGTAACTAATTGATGAATTTGTGGTAGATTAATTTAATTATATGTGTTATATTGATTAAATTAATGTGGGGAATTTTATTATTCAAGGTATGTATTTAATTAAGCTTATTTGATTAAATAAATTATTTAATAAGCATAATATTATTTTTAATTAATTTTATAATTAATTAGAGATTTATTGATTTGACATAAATAATAAATGAGAAATTCAATTATGTTACTATGTGAATTAATGAGAAATTATTATATTTTATTTAAATAAAATTAAATAAGATATTTGATTTATTGTGTAATTGGGTGTGACGTGATTAAACTATATTATAAGAGGTTAATTAAATTAAATGGGAAAACCTTCTAATAAGTTAGCCAAACAAAGCCCTAATGAGAGTTGGGCAGTTAACCCACGAATGGGATTAACTGACTTCAACGTTGTCAGTTATTATTCGCGTCAGTATTATTTGTTTTCTTACGTATTTTCTAAAAACAAAACTTTGAGAGTTTAGAGGGAATTCAGAGAAATTTTGAGGAAATTTGTGAGATCGAAGAGGTATCTGAAAGGGATTTCATCTCCTATTAATCTACACTGCTGGGTAATCTCTTCAACCCACCTTCTAATTTACGTTGTTTATATTTTTATGAAAACTTATTGTAAGTCTCTGTAATTAAAAGTTCAAGTCTCTGTAATTGAAAAGAGTAATGATTATGTGTATATATGTGATAATATATTATCATAATATGTTTGTTACCATATACATATGTTTTCATAACATAAATTGCATATAAATATGTAGTAAATAGATTTTTAAAGTTACAGAGTATAAAAGTTATAAAAATATGACTCTTATGAACAATGGTATGCCATGAATTGTTGTGTAAGTTGAAATTAACAGTAGATTATGATAGTACATGCTAAAATGAAGAAAACAAACTTTGAATGGACAAATTCTAAGTTATAACAAACCTACAATGTCAAATTCCATGATTACCTTCAAAACTTGCAAAATCACCAAGAATAGTGAAAATTACATGATTTGATTCAAGTAATTGTATGTTTAAGTTGTTAGAATCACACTATAAAGGTTAGGTAATGATCATGTATGAATTCTAGTATCTGGGTGTGCTTAAATTCATATGTTAATAATATAATTAGATGTAATTGGTCATGATCTGTGTTCTTCGCGAAACTCAGAATCAGAAACTGGTATGTCGCACCGCAGCGCCAACCCCACGCTTAAGGTCCTTGCCGCAGCACCACAGACCAAGCCGCAGCGCCAGGGATAGGCTATATGGTGGCGCTGCAACGCCACTATGCAGTTTGTCCAGGAATGAGCATTTTAACTGTTTTATTTCAGGGAATGTAATTGTAACCTAACCTAATGAACATAAAAATGTGTTAGACATATAGTAAGATGTTAAAATAGATTCTTAACATATCAATAAGGTATTTACATGTTTGATTGATTTGTTCAACGCATAGTCAGCTTATCGTTCGTGAAGTCTAATATTATGTGAAAACTAGTGTTGTGATTTGATTAGTATAATCATAATCAGAGTTTAGTCAAAAGAGAACAAACTTATGATGCTAATTACGTTATAATTGACTAGTATTGTGAATGTAAATGGTATATAGGATTTAAATCGAGGAATGTGTATAATTAATGTGTACCCACGCACGAGGCAAGTTTCCTAACCCTACTTGTTATCGTTATGCAAGTTTCTAAAGCTTACTTCTTTTCAATGAGCAAGTTCTAGACCTATATTCTATATCCAATTAGTTCTTGTTATTTATTGATCAAGTTCAAGATGTCATATTAAATGTTATTAATATTTTCCAAGTATGATTCATGTTATACAATGCTTATTCTATTGTATACCTCTAAATTTATTGTTTAAATTGAATATCATTTATTGTTAAACTTGTAAGACTAGCGAACCCTTGTTGAGTTTATCCAAACCAAACTTTATTTGGTGTGGACTCTAATGTCAAACTAAGATGAACAACCCTATTATAGGGGATTACTAATGCTTTAGCGTTAAGATATTGTGCACAATATGGTACTAAGGGCTGATCCCCCTAAGTACGAGTAGAAGAGTCCATAGTCTTATGACTATTAAAGGTTTCAAGTATAACCATTGACAACCTAGGACATAATTCAAGGTCTTATGACCCTCAGAAGTTCTTTTGATACTTGTTATTCATTCTTGATTCAAAAGTCAAGTTTCCTATTTCAGAAGTCTTTGATTCACTCGTATGTTATTATATTGTTGTACATTTTTATACTTGTGGGCAATCATGCTCACTCTTGCGTAATAATAACATTGCAGTTAAGAAGGAAAGGTCCGACGAGCCTTCTACTAGGAAAGGCAAGGGCAAGATTAACAAGTGATGAAGACTTGTTGTCTATTATTTATATTATGTTTCAGACTTATGTTTATATTGTGGAAGACTTAATATTTGTTTATGTTTCCACATTTTGAGATTTAAGGTTAGTATAAGCTGGGATTGATGTATTTATTTTTAGATGATGTAACTTCTTAAGGAGAGAATTTATTTCTATCTATTTTATGATTTTTAATTATTATGGGTAGATAAACATATGATGCTTGTACAGTGAACACCAAATCACGTGGGAATTGAAGTACCCGGATTTGGGGTGTCACAAGTTAGTATCAAAGCTGTAGGTTATGAACCTTAGGTGGGGGAACAACCTTAGGTAGTAGCATTATAGGAGAACATAGTGATGGTAAACTCTTATCGAGTTCTACGAAATGAATTTATTAATTCATTGAAGATAATAAAAGACTTTATATGCTTATGTGATAAACTTATGTGCTCACGAGTATCGATTAGTAACTAAAACTTAAAATTGTGTTGTCAGGATGTCGGATGTTGGAGGATCTAGTCGAGCTGTGGAGGAGGAACCCCGAGTACCTACAGAGGAGGAGCCCCGAGACATTCATGTCGTTCGAGAACAGTTAGTATAGAGAGAGCCATCTCCGTTGATCATTGTTGTTGGTCAGGAGCATGAGCCTGAATCTGATCTAGAGGAGGATCCTGAGGAAGAAGAGGAGGAAGATGAGTTTCCACCGAACTCAAGAAGTGCCGAGATGTACGACGAGCTATATGACCATAAAATAGAGATACGAGATACTGTTCAAGAGCAAAGGGAGCGGACGGTCATTCAACAACTTACCATCGAGCAGAGGGATAGGGAGGTTGTGACTCTTCATACACGTCTGGGAAATGCATAGTGGGATTTGGTTCACGAGAAGGGTCAAATCGAGGAGAATTCTGAGGAAATAGAGGAGTTAAAGAATGAACTGAAAGAGAACTCAGCAAGGCTGACCATAGCAGAGGAGGCCTGGGTAAGGGAATCAAGTCGTACTGATCTTGCAGAAGAGAATTGTCGGGCAAAGAATGCTAAGCTTGAGGAGACATACTCTACACTTCAAAATGCGATTGATGAGGCCCAGGATCGAGTTCTGCGATACCCAATTCAGTTCTAAGGACTACCATCGTACATGCTAGATCGCAGGACTATGTCCCGCATTATGGAAGAAGAGCGTAGCGAAGCTATTCAACGCCTTAGCAGGCAATGATAGGAATGGTTTAATTATGTGAAAACCTATGTGGTAGTTAAAAATATAAATTTCGATGTGTTTATAAATAAAGGAATATTTTAATGTTTTAAATCCTATAGATTCTTTTTCTCGGGATAGTTTATGTAAATAGCAGTGATGCTATCGTAGTTTGTTAAAACTTTCGATTAAATAAATATATCAGAATTATTTGAGAAAATGTGTTAAGTGGTTACGTTAAATTGTTTGAGTTAAGCTTTAAATATTTAGAGAATTGAATAAAGATCTAATAAGCATATATTTTAATAGAAATATGCCACCGAGAAGAAGGCCAAACCGTCAACCAGCTCAAGAAGAATCGACGAACAACAACAACAACGTCAATGCTAACCCCGTTCAGCAATTGGTGAACTTATTAGCTGGAGCGATTAATAATCAACCTCAAGCTCCACCCAATACGATGTTCAAGGATTTCAAGGCCGTGGGACCGCCAGAGTTTAAAGGCTCCATGAACCCAATAGAAGCTCAAACTTGGGTAATGGAGATGGAAAAAGTTTTTAATGTCGCCAGAGTCAGAGAGGACTAGAAAACTGCCTACGCAATGTTCATGCTGAAATTCGAAGCCAGTTATTGGTGGCAAGGAAATAAGGTCCGTGGAGGAGAAGTTGTGATCACTTGGGAGAGGTTTAAGGAGATGTTCTTTGAGATGTACTTCCCGACAAGCTCGCAGAACTAAATAGCGGTACAATTTCTAGAATTGAAGCAAGGAAATATGTCCGTGCCAGACTATGCAGCAAGATTCAATGAGTTGGTTAGGTTCGCCGCATATCAAGTGCACACAGATGAGAGAAAAGCAAGAAGGTTTGAACAGGGACTGAAGCCCTGGTTATATAGTAAAGTGACAATGTTTCAGTTAAAAACTTTTACCGGAGTATTGGAGAAGGCCATCATCACTGAAGGTGGAAGCGATGATGTGACTAAATATAATTAGGATCAGAAGAAGAGTGAAAATGAGGGAATTAATAAGGCTAGTGGAAGTAGCATGGGAGGAAGTAGCAATCAGAAGAGAAGGTGGTCTGACAACTCATCAACTATAAATCAGCAAGGAGATCAGAAGAAGAGGATTGAAGCATGCCCGACTTGAGAAAAAGCTCATCTGGGAGTTTGCATGAACTGAAAACGAGTGTGCTACAATTGTGGTAAAAAAGGCCACATAGCACCTAATTGTCCTAACCCAAAGAAGGGCCCCAACTTCACTTATTTCTCAAAAGACCATATGGCAAGAGACTGTCCTAAGAAGGGATCTAGAATGGCAGGATCATGAGGGATTAGGGTAAATAGCGGTGGAAGTGCTCTGACTATCATGGGACCAACCACAACCAACAGACCAACCGCCAGTGTGACGCCCCCAGAATAGGTATACATCACCCATTTTGAGTCGCTAAATACATGGTACAGAATACAAATACAAACTTCATTTATACAATTGTTGAACTGTCGTACAGAATACGACCACAGTTAAACTGTGAGTTTTAATACAAATATATGCAACTCTCATGGTGCCTCGACCACAACACCTTATAATGGTACCTTACATAAAGGTACAGTCAATAACTATTTTAGAAATTAAAATCTTTGGAAAATGCTCAAGGAAACCTTCGTACATGGGAGGCCATGCGTCTAAGTTATGATAGATATCATATGACTCGAGAATTATCCTTGGTTGACCCAATAGACCCCAAAGAAAAACGAGAAGATTACTATCATGTTCTTTCCAATGGTGAGTCTTCTCTTGACATATAATTATCTCCATTGTCTCCAATAGAGAACTATATTTCAACCAAACTCCAAGATTATATAGGTAGTGCTCATAGATATAATCATCAAGTGCATGTGCACAACCTTATCTTATGATAACACGAAGTCATCTGTCATTAGACATCTTGTATGATAGTGGCAAAACGTCCTTCCAAAGTTGGGTACACCTCACCTTTTTTTGGAGAACCTCAACAGCTATAGACCTCCGTTCTATTTCTCTGTTACTCCTGCTCGACCCAGCTACACTCTTATTACCTTAGTAAAAGACTGGATACTACAATAGTAAAGTAGCAGAATACTCTTCTTCTTGCTCTCTATAGTTTCTCTCTCCATAGTTTATCTTGTAAGTCTTAGTGAATTGGTGAGAATGAAAGAAGAATTAAGCTTCTATTTATAGGAGAAATGACTAAATAGTAACTAATTCACGAACGGTCCAGATTGATTTACTATTAGAACGGACGGTCCAGATTGATTACTATTAAAATCACAATCGACGGTCCTAATTGATTTACTTTTAAAACCACCATCGATGGTCCAGATTGATTTACTTTTAAACCCACCACCGACGGTTCAGATTAATTTACTATTAAAACCACCACTGACAGTCCAGATTAATTTACTATTAAAACCACCATCGACGGTCCAGATTAATTTACTATTAAAACTGCCGTCGACGGTCCAGATTGATTTACTATTAAAACCACCAACAATGGTCCATATTAATTTACTAGTAAAACCACCACCAATGGTCCAGATTGATTTAACTTATTACACTTTAATACCCCTAAAGTTTTCCAAGTTTGCATTATTCCCCTCTAACTTTTGTAATTCACTTATATTCAATAAACACATTCTTAATACTTCAACAATTATTCATCATTAATATTATAACTCACAATATTTAACAACCAGATCATTCCCAGGAAAGAGGGGGCTTTTCGATAAGGATTTTTCCCTATTGGCGCGCAATTAGGTGACCAAACCTCTCCTCGACAGAACTTTCTAGACATCGTCAATATTGCAAATAATAATATAAATAACTTTGTTGTCTCAATTATTGATTTAATAATATAAAATATTATGTAGATGATACTGTGACAATAATTGAATCAAATAATGTGAGATACTATGCAGCAATTACTGTAGTAATAATTGAGTAAACCGAGTGGCTTCTTACGTAAGTATCAATAATCAATACCGTGTGCTACTATGCAACCACATGTATTACTGTATTTTTACCACCGGGTATTTCAATAGTTTAACGGTAAAACTTTCGCTGTTATTTATATAAAAAGATATTTCTGTCGTTTTCTAACTCCGATAATTATTTCGTTGTGGGGTCCACCAATGATGGTGTCGTCGTACGAATATTCCCTGTTAAAACGAATATTCCCCGACCAATCGAATATTCTCCGACACAACGAATATTTTATATCAACTTGCTTACTTTGCAAAATTTTCAAATATCACCCTTAACTTTAACCTTTTATCAATTTAACCATTTACTAAATAGAATAATAATTATAAGAAAATTGAATACTTTTATTTCATAAAATTCGGGGTCTTACAATCTCTCCTCCTTATGAAATTTTGCCCTCGACATTTACGTACCTGGTAGTTCGAAGAGATGAGAATACCTTGCTTTCTTTTCGAATTGTACCTTCCTGGTTATTTCCTCTGTATCATGATTTTCTCATTGCTCATCTCCTGTATTTCAGATATCATTCTAGAATATATCTTCAAAACAAAGGTTAATTGACATATGACAATTTGCCAACTTATCAAGTAAAAATTTCAGCTTAGGTAAGTCACACATTAGCGAAGTATATTACTCGTCTCTCCCCTCCTAGTTCTAGACTCATATCTCTACCAGCAACCATATCCCTAAGCTCTGATACCAAATGTGACACCCCCAGAATAGGTATACATCACCCATTCTGAGTCGCCAAATACATGGTACAGAATACAAATACAAACTTCATTTATAAAACTGTTGAACTGTCGTACAGAATACGACCACAGTTAAACTGTGAGTTTTAATACAAATATATGCAACTCTTGCCTCAACCACAACACCTTACAATAGTACCTTACATAAAGGTATAGTCAATAACTGTTTTAGAAATTAAAATCTTTGGAAATTACTCAAGAAGACCTTCGTACATGGGAGGTCATGCGTCTAAGTTATGATAGATATCATATGACTCGAGAATTATCCTTGGTTGACCCAATAGACCCCAAAGAAAAATGAGAAGATTACTATCATGTTCTTTCTAAAGGTGAGTCTTCTCTTGACATATAATTATCTCTATTGTCTCCAATTGAGAACTATATTTCAACCAAACTCTAAGATTATATAGGTATTGCTCATAGATATAATCAGCAAGTGCATGTGCACAACCTTGTGTTATGATAACACGAAGTCGTCTGTCATTAGACATCTTGTATGATAGTGGCAAAACGTCCTTCCAAAGTTGGGTTCGCCTCACCTTTTTTTTGGGAGAACCTAAATAGCTATAAACCGCCGTTCTATTCCGCTGTTAGCCCCACTCGACCCAGCTACACTCTTATTACCTTAGTAGAAGACTGGATACTGTAATAGTGAAGTAACATAATACTTTTCTTCTTGCTCTCTATAGTTTCTCTCTCTATAGTTTCTCTTGTGAGTCTCAGTGAATTGGTGAGAATGAAAGAAGAATTAAGCTTCTATTTATAGGAGAAATGACTAAATAGTAACTAATTCACGAACGGTCCAGATTGATTACTGTTAAAACCACAATCGACGGTCCAAATTGATTTACTTTTAAAACCAACACCGACGGTCCAGATTGATTTACTTTTAAAACCACCACCGACTCTCTAGATTGATTTATTATTAAAACTACCACTGACAGTCCAGATTGATTTACTATTAAAACTACCATCGACGGTCCAGATTGATTTACTATTTAAACCACCATCGACGGTCCAGATTGATTTACTATTAAAACCACCACCAATGGTCTAGATTAATTTACTATTAAAACCACCACCAATGATCCAAATTGATTTAACTTATTAAACTTTAGTATCCCTAAAGTTTTCCAAGTTTGCATTATTCCCCTCTAACTTTTGTAATTCACTTAACTTCAATAAACACATTTTTAATACTTCAACAATTATTCATCATTAATATTATAACTCACAATATTTAACAACCAGATCATTCCCAGGAAAGAGGGGGCTTTTCGATAAGGATTTCAAATAATAATATAAATAACTTTGTTGTCTCAATTATTGATTTAATAATATAAAATATTTTGCAGATTATACTGTGACAATAATTGAATCAAATAACGTGATATACTATGCAGCAATTACTGTAGCAGTAATTGTGTAAACTGAGTGGCTTCTTACGTAAGCATCAATAATTAATACCGTATTCTACTATGCAACCACGCGTATTACTGTATTTTTACCACTGGGTATTTCAATAGTTTAACGGTAAAACTTTTGCTATTATTTTTATAAAAAGATATATCTGTCGTTTTCTAACTCCGATAATTATTCCGTTGTGGGGTCCACCAATGATGGTGTCGTCGTACGAATATTCCCTGTTAAAACGAATATTCCCCGACCAATCGAATATTCCCCGACACATCGAATATTTTATATCAACTTTCTTACTTTTCAAAATTTTCAAATATCACTCTTAACTTTAACCTTTTATCAATTTAACCATTAACTAAATAGAATAATAATTTTAAGAAATTGATTACTTTCATTTCATAAAATTCGGGGTCTTACTGCCAGGACTTTCAACATGACAGTGTAGGATGCTGTGCAGTCTCGTGATGTGGTGTCAGATATCATTCCGATCAATAAAGTTAATGCTTATGTATTATTTGATTCGGGTGCTACTTATTCATTTATATCCGATGACTTTGCTACGAACTTAGAATTGCCTAAGGATGAGTTAGAATATCCCATGAACATAGAAATTGCGAATAGAGAAATAATCCCTGTTAAGTACGTACATAAAAACTGTAGGGTGGATATTAAGGATAACATTACGAACGTATATCTTATCCTTATCAGACTTGGGGAATTTGATGTCATTCTAGGAATGGATTGGTTATTCAATTACGGGGCTGTAATTGATTGCCAGAGGAAATGTATTAACTTTATGACTCCGTCAATGGTTATATTCTATGGTAGCAAGTCGCCTAGACAAGCGAGTTGTCTTACGATGATGCAGGCCAGAAAGTTGTTAAGACAAGGTTGTATAGGATATTTAGCTTACATAGTCGACAGTCGTAAAGAGAACCCAAAAATAGATGAGATACCGGTAGTGAAGGACTTCGCAGAAGTATTTCTAGATGATCTTCTAGGACTTCCGTCAGATAGAGAGGTTGAATTTGTGATCGATTTGGCACCAGGAACAGCTCCGATATCGAAGGCACCGTGTCGTATGGCTTCGGTAGAGATGAAGGAATTTATGGTCTAATTACAAGAGCTACTGGACAAGAAGTACATTCAACCGAGCGTATAGCCGTGGGGTGCACTAGTGTAATTTGTGAAGAAGAAGGACGAGACGATGCGGCTCTGCATTGACTATAGAGAACTAAATAAGGTCATGATTAAGAATAGATACCTATTACTGAGGATCGACGACTTGTTTGATCAATTAAAGGGAGCGAGATACTTTTCAAAGATAGACTTGAGGAGTGGTTATCATTAGCTGAAGATGAGGCCAGAGGATGTACCGAAGACAGCGTTCAGAATGCGATATAGTCACTATAAATTTTTGGTCATGTCATTCGGTCTGACGAATGCTCCTGCAGCATTTATGGGCCTAATGAATGGAGTGTTCAAGCCGTTTTTGGACAAATTTGTGGTGTATTTATGGATGCCATTTTGGTATACTTGAAGACTAAGGAAGAACATGTAGAGGATTTGAAGGTAATGTTAGTGGTGTTGAGAAGGGAGAAGTTGTATGCAAAGTTTGCAAAATGTGAATTTTGGATGGAGCAGGTACAATTTCTTGGACATATGATTGATAAGGACAAAATTTCGGTAGATCCATCCAAAGTCAAAGCCGTGATGAACTGGGAGTAGATGAAAACGCCGCCGGAAGTAAGAAGTTTTCTTGGATTGCCAGGTTATTACAGAAGATTCATTCAAGACTTTTCCAAGATTGCAACCCCACTGACGAATTTGACTAGGAAAGCTGTGAAATTCGTGTGGACAAAAAAGTGTGAGGAAAGCTTCCAAGAACTTAAGAAGAGGTTGAGTACAGCACTTGTGTTATCTCTTCCGGATGACACAAGAAATTTTATGGTTTATAGTGATGAATCGCATAAAGGACTTAGCTGTGTGCTTATGCAAAATGGCAGAGTCATTGCGTATGCGTCACGGCAACTTCAGGACTATGAGAAGGGGTATCCAACCCATGACTTGGAATTAGCTACGGTGGTTTATGCTTTGAAGATCTGGAGACACTATCTCTATGGGGAGAAGTTTGAAATATATACAGATCACAAGAGTCTGAAATATATTTTTACACAGAAGGACTTGAATATGCTCCAAAGAAGGTGGTTGGAGTTAATTAAGGACTATGATTGTGAGATTTTATACCATCCGGGTAAGGCAAATGTGGTTGCCGACGCCTTAAGTAGAAAAGGTCAGGAGAAATTGATGATGTTGACTACTCAGGAGGAGCTAATTTTAGCAATGGAGAAGCTGGAGTTGGAAATGAAGTATCCTATGGAGATTGACGAGAAGTTATTCTAGATGCAATCTGGTACAACCTTACTGGATAAAGTGAAGGAGGCTCAACTTCAGGACGAAGAATGTGAGAAGGTGAAAAAGAAGATATCCGAAGGAATCGAACCGAGATTCAAGATAGACAATGAAGGAATACTGAGATTTGAAAGCAGAATTTGGGTACTGTCTGTGCTACAGATTAAGGAAGACATTTTGAGCGAGGCTCATAGCTCACGATATTCGATTCACCCTGTTAGTACCAAGATGTATCAAGATCTTCGACAACATTTTTGGTGGCCAAATTTGAAACGAGATGTTGCAGAGTGTGTTGCCAAATGTTTGACATATCAGAAAGTGAAAGCAGAACATCAGAGGCCGAGTGGGTTGCTACAATTGTTAGAGATTCCAAAATGGAAATGGGAACATATTACGACAGATTTCATGGTTGGCCTTCCGATAACTCAGAAAGGCTATGACGCAGTATGGTTATCGTTGATCGATTGACGAAATCTTCACATTTCCTTCCGATCAGAATTAAATTCAACTTAGACCAGTTGGCAAAATTATATATAAAAGATATTGTTTTGAGGCACGGAGTTCCGGTGTCTATTGTTTTCGATAGGGATCCGCGCTTTACATCGAACTTCTAAAAACGACTACAAGAATGCATGGGTATGCAGTTGCGAATGAGTACGACATATCACCCTCAGACTGATGGCAAAGTGAAAGAACGATTCAGACATTAGAAGATATGTTAAGACCTTGTATAATGGACTTTAATGGAAATTGGGATGATCATCTACCGCTCGTAGAGTTCGGCTACAACAACAGTTACCACACTAGTATTGGCATGCCGCCTTATGAAGCATTGTACGGCAGAAAGAGCAGAACTCTGCTATACTGGGATGAAGTTGGCGAGAGATAATTACTAGGTCCAAAACTGGTACAGCAGACAGCAGAGATAGTCAAAGTGATCCGAACACGACTGGTAGCAGCTTAAGATAGGCAGAAGAAATACGCTGATCCACACCGTACAAATGTTGAGTTTGAATCAGGTAATTATGTGTTTCTGAAAGTCTCTCCCTGGAAGGGAAAGATCATATTTAAAAAGAAGGGAAATTAAGCCCAAGGTTCATTGGACCCTTTGAGGTACTGCGAAGGATTGGAGAAGTTGTGTATGAGGTAGCCTTACCTCCGGCACTCGACAATGTCCACAACATTTTCTATGGTTCAGTTTTACGACCCTACAAACCCGATTACAAGCATGTGATTGAATATGAACCCCTACAATTTGAAAAAGATTTATCTTATGAAGAAATTCCTGTTTAGATTGTTACAGGAAAGAACAAGTTCTCAAAAATAAAGTAATACCTTCTGTTAAGGTAATTTGGAGGAACCACAACGCTGAAGAAGCTACGTGGAAACTCGAAGAGAATATGATGAAGAATTATCCTCATTTATTTACTTAAATTATTTGTAAGCGATTCTGGGGACAGAATCTTTGTAAGGGGGGAGAATGTAATGGGACGAATTAATTGAGTTATGATTCTGGGGACAGAATTCTTTTAAGGGGGGAAAGATTTGACGAACGAGATTTTGTAATTTAATTTGAATATTTATTGAAGTAAATAAATATTTTTCGATGATTTAATTATTTGATTAAATAATTAACTAATGAATTTGTGGTAGATTAATTTAATTATATGTGTTATATTGATTAAATTAATGTGGGGAATTTTATTATTCAAGGTATGTGTTTAATTAAGCTTATTTGATTAAACGAATTATTTAATAAGCATAATGTTATTGGATTAATTTTATTCATTTGACATAATTAATAAATGAGAAATTTAATTATGTGACTATATAAATTAATGAGAAATTATTATATTTTATTTAAATTAAATTAAATAAGATATTTAATTTATTGTGTAATTGGGCGTGACATGATTAAACTATATTATAAGAGGTTAATTAAATTAAATGGAAAAACCTTCTAATAAGTTAGCCAAACAAAGCCGTAATGGGACTTGGGCAGTTAACCCACGAATGGGATTAACTGACCGCAACGTTGCCAGTTATTATACGCGTCAGTATTATTTGTTTTCTTACTTATTTTCTAAAAACAAAACTTTGAGAGTTCAGAGGGAATTCAGAGAAATTTTAAGGGAATTTGTGAGATCGAAGAAGTGTCTGAAAGGGATTTCATTTCCTATTAATCTACACTGTTGGGTAATCTCTTCAACCCAACTTCTAATTTACATTGTTTATATTTTTATGAAAATTTATTGTAAGTATCTGCAAGATTAACAAGTGATGAAGACTTGTTGTCTATTGTTTATGTTATGTTTCAGACTTATGTTTATATTATGTAAGACTTAATATTTGTTTATGTTTCCGCATTTTGAGATTTAAGGTTAGTATGACCTGAGATTGATATATTTATTTTCAGATTATGTAACTCCTTAACGAGATGATTTATTTCTATCTATTTTATGGTTTTCAATTATTATGGGTAGATAGACATATGATGTTTGTACAGTGAACACCAAATCACGTGGAAACTGAAGTACCCGGATTTGGGGTGTCACACTGACAAATGGGATTATGCACATTTCCAGTTTATAATGGATCGAAAAATGAAGGCTCTTGGCGAACAAGTCAATCAATTGGCAGAACTGGTGGTTCATCAGCACCAAGTCACACGTCAATTATTCAGTCAGGAGCAGGCTAGCCTCCTTTCTCTTATTACAAGTACTCTACCACTTGCCCTAGAAAGTGAAACACTAGAGGATAAGATTGCAAAAATAGCAAAATCTAAAGCCGGTCGGGATTTCGCCAACAAAAGGGAATTCACCTATTTAGGCCAACCGATGGAAGAGATATTGCAGATGCTGATTAATGAGGGAAAAATCACAGGACTGCTACCTCCAATCAACCCACACTCAAACCGATTTGATTCTAATGGAGTATGTCAATACCACTCCCACTCTGGCGGTCACAACACTTAGGAATGCTGGGCACTCCGCCATCTTATTCAGAACATGATTGACAGCGGTGACTGTTACCTCCTTTTTAGTTTTAATAAAAGGACTCTAACTCATGCAAGCATACATGGGTCAACAAGTAATACAGAGTAAGTAAAGTATCGATCCACAGAGAAAGGTTTCTAAATTAAACTATTATGCATCAACTATATTACTAATTTTTATATGCTTAAATGAAACGCTTATGATTTTGAATTACTCTAAAATCAAATCACAAATAAAAGAAGAATATTAATGTAATAAATCAAATATGGAAATAATGGGATCCTAACTTCATTTAATAGTTCATCTAAATACCACCATCATGCAAGATTATTCACGTATCACAGAAAATTAGCCAAGAGCACTAAGGTAGACATAACCATTTTTCAATGAATTATGACATACTTACATAATATCCACATATAATAGAAATCATGTAATCATCAATAAAACCAAAATCACTATATTTCTATGTGAAGTTGCAGCCATATTGAATTTAAGCACAAGCCCTTATATAACTCACACGGTGAAACAGTATATGTCTATATGATTCACAAAATATAAAGCTAAGCAATTCAGCTCCATACACGCATGCTATCATGATTACAACCACACTCGCATGTTATTTTTTAATTCCATACAAGTACATAAAATGAATGGTGATCAAGCATTCATGCAATTAAATCAACCATGATAGAAATTCCTGATGATACGCTAACAATCCAGCAATCAAGCCGTCAATTAGACTACATATTAAAATCCGTTAGAATCCCATAATGGAAGTTAGTTCATGTCTGAACCAAAAGCCATTATAGGGTTAAAGCAACACATGGATAATAAATAACAATTCAAAGAGAAGATAGAATTGATCAAACCCAATTACTGATTGTAATCCAAAAGTGATGTTCAAATCCTCAATAATCTCTAGCAACATAAAAGTAATTAGTAGTCAATGATTGAATTATAATGAAGAGATATAATATATTAAGTCTATGCTTGGCTCCACGTTGGAATTCGCTCAAAGCGTAAAAACCCTCGTTCTATATTCTCAAAACCCATAAAAACAAAAGATAGTCGCGTCTGGTACCAACCAGAGTAGTTTATATCAACTCAAACACTTCAAATTTCAAAAATAAAATAAAGTCAGCAACTGCAGTCTATAACGCGCGCGGCCACGCGCAATCCCTTTGTAAACATGGCGCGGGCGCGCATGTGCAAAATAAGCTTTGTCCGGTTAATGGCGTGGGCGCGCGTGTTCCAACTTATATAGCCGCACGGCTCTTGAAATCTACATTCTTGAGTCTGCTGCTGCTACTGCTTCTGTGTTTAACTGCTAATCCTTCTTCCTTCATCAATGCTCAGTTGCTTATCTCCACTTGTTCCTTGCGTCATGCTTCCATTAGTCTCATTGCCACCTACTAACATCGAGCTTTGCCATTTCCTACACTTTTACACCAAAAGAGTTCTCAGTACATGCAATGCAAAATAACACGAAATGTAACTAAAAACACACTAAAATGTACTCAAGATGGGCATAGTTCTCGTGAATTGATATCCAGTAAGTAGGTATAAAACCCACTTATCAGTGACCTGCAAATGACAAACAATGACGCTGTATTACTTGAGAGTGGGGACACATTTCCTACACGATGGAAGGAAGTTGTAGCAGTTATATCCGCTGAGGGAGACTTGACTGCCACACCACTTACAATACAATCAATTCAACTCAAAGGTGTTGAAAAGCCTTTGAAAGTGGCTGCACCAAAGCCAATCATATTGCCTTTCAAGTCACAGTATCCTGTTGTCAACCTACAACATGCACCATGGAGCTATGTAGAGGCTGAAGGATCCACATCTAATACAACTGCTGCAGTGTCGAAAGAAAATCCACTGTATCTTCCTCAACGGGTGATGAAGCCTATCATCAGATCAAAGGGGAAAGTGCCCATGGAGAATATTGAAGAATTCCTCCGTACTATGGGATACAATGAAGCTAAGGTGGTTTTAAGATTGAAAGAAGCTCCACAATAAATTTCTATTATGAACTTGGTTTTCTCCTCAGAGGATCACCAGAAGGTCTTACAGAGAGTCTTAGAAGAAGCCCACTTGCCAAAAATAGTGGATGCTGAAAAATTCCATCGTCTGGTTGATCACATCTTCAACAGTAATGTGATATCCTTCACCGATGATGACATACCTCTCGAAGGGATGGGTCATTGCAAATCATTGCATATATCGGTTATGTCCTCTAAATATATGGTGGGAGGAGTTCTGATAGATGAAGGATCATCCTTAAACATCTTCCCCTATGCCACCTTGGAGAAAATGAATATCAATCTCAACAGGATCCGAACCAGCCATACAATCATCAAAGCTTTTGATGGATCCTGACGAAATGTTGTCGGAGAGATTGAACTACCTGTGGAGATTGGTCCACATACATTCTGCATGTCCTTTCATGTGCTTAAGATAGTTATAGGATACAATCTACTTTTTGAAAGACTGTGGATTCATATGGCTGGAGCCATCCCGTCCACTCTCCATCAGCAGCTCAAATACATCATTAACAATAGCCTGGTAACTGTTAATGCTAAGCTAGAATGTTCTATACAAAGTGACATACCACTCATCAGTTTCAATGCAGAAGTTGAGCCTGTCAACTTCCAGGCCCTTGAGGTGAGTAGCACTCACAATCAACCCATTGGGGCACCACCTCTAATACCTAGAGTTTCTGCTGAGGTAATGTCAGCAAGTCAATAGATGATATCCTTGGATTTTTAACCTGTACAAGGGTTAGGAAAGAATCTTCAGCGAATCAAATGCCCAATTCAAGTTCCCAGTCAGATAGGGACAACCGAACTAGGCTATTCTCCTGGGTCCAGTCACAGGAACCCTCACAAGCAAAAATAGGTTCCTTCATCTTCAAGGCGATTGCCTAAACCTACAGAGCCTGAGCCTGAGCCTGTATGGCCTTCATTAAAGGTTCTTGCCCATGTGGTAGCTATGTTGTTTCCTAAGCTGATACCGATCAAAGGAAAGGAAGTCATGATTCCAAACCTAGAGGTGGAAGAAAGGAATTAAAGGCGTAAACAAGAGATTGCTAGACATCTGTCAAACATGCGCGTCCTAGTCCATACAGAGGGTATGAATAGAGACATCCCAGATGATGATTGTCCAGACATCATGGTCATCATTCAAGAGAATGAGGATGACAACAGCCCCTTCATCACTGCTGTCCACCAGGAATTCACCCTTGGCAATTAGAGCAGCACTCCTTGCATTTGCCGACAAGGGTAAAAAGGGTAGAAACTCCCTTTGCCCTATAGATAACAATAACTGCTTACTTTTACTGTACAGTATTAGTAGTTTTTTTTGTCATTTCATGCTAACACTTTGTATGACTGAACAATTTCATATATTAAGTGAAAGCATTTTGTTTCAGGACTCTAAAATTAGATGTGCCTAAACTTGCTGATGAGGTGCCTATTCTTCACAAGGACTGTAACTTTGATGAAACGTTGGACTCAGACTTGATGGAGATTGAACAAGAGGACTATGAGATACCTCAAGAGATCAAAGAATGGGTCAAAGACAAACACAGGCCAAATCTTGATCAAACCACCTCTTTCAACCTCGGAACCTCAAAAAATCCCAAACAAATCTAGATTGGTACGGACCTTACTCCAAACCAAAGGAATGACATGGTCACGCTATTGGCACAATTCTAGAATGTATTTGCATGGTCTCATGAAGACATGGTCGGTTTGTCTACTAACATTATCATTCATCGCCTCCCCATCAAAGAGGGATTCAAGCCAGTCAGGCAGAAACTTAGGCGATTAAAACCTGAGTGGAGTTTAAAAGCTAAAGAAGAAATTGTGAAACAATTTCAAGCCGACATCATCATGGTGTCAACATACCCTGATTGGCTATCCAACATAGTCCCCGTGCCTAAACCTGGAGGGAAGGTGCGAGTTTACGTGGACTACAGGGATCTGAACAAAGCTTATCTCAAAGATAGCTTTCCTATGCCATTCATCCACATACTCATTGACAATACATCTCAGTGTGACATATACTCCTTTGCTGATTTCTTTGTAGGGTACCATCATATCATGGTTACTAAAGAAGATCGTGAGAAAACTACATTCATCAACTCCTTGAGGAACCTTTTGCTACAGACGGTTGTCATTCAGACTCATCAATGCTGGAGCTACCTATCAGCGAGCCATGGTAGCTCTTTTCCATGATCTAATGCATAAAGAGATAGAAATCTATGTGGATGACATCATTGTCAAGTCCTGAAAGGAGGAAGACCAACTAGATCATCTCAAGAAGCTCTTCAACAGGTTGCGTAAGTACAACTTGAAGTTGAATCCAGCCTAGTGCGCCTTTGGTGTTAAATCAAGCAAGTTGCTAGAATTCCTAGTCAGCCACAAAGGGATTGAGCTGGATTCTACAAAAATCTAGGCCATTACAAAAATGCCCATACCTCAGACAGAGAAGGAAATACGGGGATTTTTGGGGAAAATCAACTTCATCATCTAATTCATCTCCCAACTCACATCAACCTGTGAGCCTATTTTCAAGTTGCTAAGGAAGAACTCTTCCATGAAATAGAATGATGAGTGTCAGAAAGCCTTCATTCTCATCAAAAAGTAGCTAATCAAAGCTCCTATTTTGGTACCTCCTAGGGATGGTGTTCCCCTGTTCATGTACCTGTCAATCAATGACAATGTTATGGGCTGCATGTTGAGAAAGAAAAATGATAGAGGCCAAGAAAGAGCTATCTATTACCTCAATAAAAGATTCAGCAGCAGTGAACACAAGTACACTCTGATTGAGAAACCTTGTTGTGCTTTAGCATGGGCTTCAATGAGATTACAACATTATCTCCATGGTCACACAACCCATCTCATATCCCATGTGGATCCTCTCAAGTACATGTTCAGCAAACCCATATTAAATTGACGACTGGCCAAATGGCAGTTGATCCTACAACAATTTGACATTGTCTACGTAACACAAAAGTCTATCAAAGGTCAAGGAATTGTAGATCAACTGGCCTTCACAACTTCAGGGGACTTCAAACCCTTGGAAACATACTTCCCCGATGAAGGGATAATGACAGTTCAGCAACACCATCAGGACGATACACACTAACCATGGAAGATGTATTTTGATGGAGCTGTAAATATGGAAGGTTCTGGAGCTGGAGTTGTTCTAATATCCATTACGGGGGAGCAGCATCCCGTCGTCGTCAAATTGCAGTTTGCCAGCACCAACAACACAGCTGAGTATAAAGGTTGTATCATGGGGTTGAAACTAGCCCAATCATTGGGTATCATACGGTTAACTGTCTTTGGAGATTCCGAGTTGGTATTCAGACAAACCACTGGGATCTATCACACCAAAGAGCTACATTTACTGCCTCACCATCGGCAGGTTATACAGATGACTTCAGAGTTTGAAGAAATATCCTTCCTCCACATTCCTCAGAATAGGAATGACTTTGCGGATGCACTAGCAACTTTGTCCTCCTTGATCAACATACTTGACAAGGAAGGCATGCCAAACATCACACTTGCCCTACAAAAGGCTCCAACCTATGGGAACTACATTAGAGAAGTATCAGATGAGCTACTTCCCATCCAACACCCTTGGTATCAGCATATCAAGGAGTATCTGCGAGATGGATCTACACCCGCTGAGGCGAGTTGGGCTGAAAGGAAGCGGATCCATCGAATGGCTATGAAATTCTACCTGAGCGGAGATGCACTCTACAAAAGAGATGCAAGATTAGGTCTTCTCAGATGTCTAGACAAAGACCAAGCTCAGAAGCTCATGGATAAAATCCATGGTGGAGTATGTGGCCCACACATGAGTGGCCCTTCACTTGTCAAGAAAATCCTAAGAACAGGGCATTACTGGCTCTCTCTCAAAGCTGACTGTGATGATCACGTCAAGAGATGTTACCAATGCCAAATTCACGTGAATGCTACCTACACCCCTCCAAGGGAGCTCCACAATATGAGTTCGCATTATCCCTTCTTAATGTGGAGAATGGACGTGATCAGGCCCATCGAGCCCAAAGCCAGTAATGGTCATCGATTCATCTTCACCATGATCAACTACTTCACCAAGTGGGTAGAAGAAGTCTCTTCCCCCAAGGTTACTAAAGAAGTTATCATTGGTTTCATCAGAAATAATGTCATTTGTCAATATGGACAACCAGAGATGATTGTGTCAAACAATAGTAAAAACCTCAATAATCAAATGATGGAGGAGTTATGCAGTAAATTCCACATCAAACATCTTAACTCTGTCATCTATCATCCAAAGATGAATGGTGTTGTTGAAGAGGCTAATAAGAATATCAAAAAGATCATGCAAAAGATGTCTGCCAATCACAAAGGATGGCCTGACTTGTTGCCTCGGACTCTATTAGCTTACAAAACATCAATGCGAACTTCCACTAGGGAAACCCTCTACTCATTAACCTATGGAATGGAAGCAGTGCTCCACATAGAAGTGGAAATGGAATCTCTCCGAGTGTTGATAAACACTCAGCTGGATGAAGACCAATGGTTACAAGATAGGTACCACCAATTGTCTTTAATAGATGAAAGACGGGCCGCTGCCATCTTCCATGGTCAGTTATACCAACAGAGGATCGCTCGATTCTACAACAGAAAAGTCCAGCTACGGCAATTCAAAGAGCATGACTTGGTCTTGAAAAAGGTTCTTGACAACCAAGATCAATATAAAGGAAAATTCGCCCCAAACTGGGAAGGCCCATTTGTGGTCAAGGAGGTATTAACAGGAGGAGCCCTCAGATTACAGGAGATGGATGGCGATGAATTTCCACAGTTCATCAATTTGGACACCGTGAAACGGTACTATATCTAAAGTTACCAGCAAACCAGCATCCTGGGTTTGGATCACCAGATCCCCAATCAGTTCAGGTTTTTAAAACATTTCTCATACAACCTTTCTACACATCCGTTTGCCCCATCAGAGACAAACACATCTTCCAACTAGTAGCCTGGTTTTGGATCATCAGATCCATCACTCAACTCATGTTTTCAAAACCTTTTACACTTTCAGTTTTGTCCCACCAGGGATAAAACTTTTGACACTTTCAGTTTGTCCCACCAGGGATCAAATTTTTCATCTGTAGTTTGTCCTGTACACGGGGCGAACTACGCAGACCTGATCTCCCCAATACATGGGAGTACATAGGTAACCATCTTTATGGTCCGGTCTCACCGCAAAAAAAAACACATCTCTACACCATTTTCACCACATACAACTTTGAACCTTTACGCCAGGTTTGAACTATGCAGACATGATCTCCCCTCATCAATGGGAGTACGTAGACAGCCATTCATGGTTCGGTCTCACCCCTACCAAAACACAAAAACATGTCAAATGGTACTGGGATCATTCTTCAAACCATACATCATCGGCTTAGACCAAAGGGATGGAACTACCTGATCTCCCCACAAAAATGGGAGAACCGGCGACCATCTAAGTGGTGGTTAAGTCCTCAAAAAGAAACACCATTCCATAAGAGATGGAACTACCTGGGCTCCCCAATACAAAGGAGTATCAGCGACCATCTGTGGGGCGGTCAACCTCAGAGAAGAAAGCCATACTCCTCTCCATAACCACATATAGAAACCAGTCCCAAGACACCAAAGGGTAGGGAATACACACATATCAATGATCCATTCTAAAAGATCCTGAGACATCTCAATGTCCATCCATCAAGGAGGAGTCCAGAATACATCAAGATCACAAGCCCTGGAGAAATAGGAAAATATCAAGCAAGTAATAAGGCATAACTAAAAGGAAAGTGAATCAAAATATATTTCCCTACCATATATAATACTATTTGATATATACAATGTGTACTGTACATGACAAAAATAGCTAAGCTAGTCTGTGCAGGAAAATCCAAGCCCATCTACAAATCAGTGTCTATGCGCGCTATCAAATCTAATATGGCATCCCTCTCAAAAGAAGGGGGTAACGCTGTAAGCTCCTACCCTATGGTATCAACACGAGTCAAGAGATCCATATCCATCTGCATGGTGACACTATGCTCATCAATGAACGTGCTCATCTATGCAATGATATCAGTAGTATGGGACTTCAATGCAGTACTATCTGCAATAGCGGCATCTCGGGCAGATATAGCACCATCCCGCTCAATCACAACTACATCTCTAGATGACCTGGCCTCATCTCGCTCAGCAACAGCGGTGTCTCTATGAGCTAAAGCATCATCTCTCTACACTAGAGCGGCATCTCTCCCAGAAAGAGCTATCAGTATCAAGGCCTTAGCCTGATCTCTCTCAAATGTCATCAGATGAAGACTCTACTCTAAATGCTCTACAGAATGCAAGATCACGGTAGCAATCATACTAGGAGAATCATCAAGAGCTGCTGTCAAACCAACAAATAGCTCCTCCTCGGTGGGAGATTCAGTATCCTCTATGGGCTCCCCACTGTCAAAATCAATCCTCGGCTCGGTGGATACAACCCCAGCAGATGTAATCTCTGCCTCCATCCATGCAGAATACTCTGTAGAACGACCCGAATGGCTAATAGTATACTCAGCCCTCTCACACTGGCCCCAACAGGCATACACCCTAGATCTATCCTCTGTTGATAAATGCCGAGAAGATAAACGTTGACCCAATGCTCCCTTAAAAGGATGAATATCCTGAAACTGGTCAAATTGTGCCATCACAGCCAGCGGATGATAAGTGGTCATGCCCCTCAAACCAGCCAGAGGAAGACAATCCATGTCAGGTGCATGAGTAATGAAGTTGTAGGGAGAACTAAGCCCTGAACATAGCAAAATGTCAAATTAATCCTCGATCCCTATTAGGAACACCGACCAGGAAGCAGCGTCTGTACACTCTGTCGACTGAAAGGAGTAAGGCATGGCTATCTCATGGAAAAAGTAATACCCATGGCGTCGAAAGGTGCCAATCGGTCTCAGGTGTGACATGAACCACATATACAGCAAGGCCAAGCTGCTTGTGAATACCCCTGCAGAATGGGTGTGGCAATATATGGCTGACCTCAATGTCTCTACCATAATCATCGGTACAATGGTATGTCCTTCCCTGAGAGCCCGCACTATCATAACTACACCGATGTCTAAATGATCCATGTACAGTGACATGTACAGATAGGCTACTACACACATCATGAATATATCTACTCTGGCAACACGCCACTCATCCTCCAACATGGTGAAATCCACGGAGTGTTGTACATAACTGTCCAATGAGCCAAATCTGTCTATCAAAAAATGATGGGAAAACATGCCCGAAGGTAATCTCATCCTGGGCTACTCTACGGCTCAACCCAGTGAGGGTCATAAACTGTCGACTCATATCGCCGATAGCCATCTGAGCTCAAGGCCTGTCCAGTAGCAAAGCTGTCAAACGCTCATACTCCTCTAAGGTGGGAGTCAACTCCTGGGTCTCAAAACGGAACACCTACCTCTTTGGTGCCCAACGCTCCAGTATGCACTCTACAAAACCCATAATAACCTGGAACATCAGGAGGGTCATGGAGTGATGCAACAGCTGATCTATAGTCACCCGATCTGGAGGTGACAAATTATCATACCATGATCTCAAACATGAGGCTTCCAATACTGGTAGGGTGTGATCAATACGGCTAACTGTCGAGGATGACATCTGTGTGGGCCGTATCATAAGACCATCCAGGGGTCAATGCTGAACATCTCTAGACATACATATGAATAACATAATACATGCATGATAAACAATAGATGGCAATATGATGTAGGGAATGGAAAACAATATATATACATTCCTAAGTACATCATCATCTAATATATCATCTCTATATACAGCTGGAAAATATAGGGAAATGGGGCACAGCTACCCAACAACTAATAGAGGCCTATCAAAATATATAAAGGGAATAGGGCACAGCCACCCAGTATCTAACAGAGGCCTATCAAAAGATATAGTGAGAAATACATCAGAAGAAGTCAATGGTGTTAATGTCTATATCATCTATCCTATCCATCTGATGTAACTCCTCTTGAGTCACTAGATCTCCGCCAAGAGGGATATTAGGCCGATACAATGGAGGATCTACATCGCTAAAACTGTATGGGCCACCTGAAGGGTCAACCCTTGAGCTGAAAAGATCAAAAGTATCCACCTCGAAAGGATCTCTGCCCAAATACCGGATGAAAAAATGTGACTGGTTAAACTGTCGGGTCAAGTTGTTAATCTATGTTAAATGAGTAGGATCTCAGACGTAGGCCATCCAATTCGTCATCATCACAGATCCAGGAACCATATCCCCTATGAACTGAGTGGCACGGGTCTAGGCTCCGATGGTACGAGGGGACCACTAGTGGTATAATGCCTCCTGAGTGAATGGACACTCTGACAAAGTAAAGCCGTCAACTCCCATCAACGGGATATCACTGACAGGCGACTGCGACATAGGCCAATAATACCTGTCAGGAGGATAGATCGGTACACGAATCTTTCCTGTGGTTCTCCTGATAGAACGCTCTCCCAAATAGTGCTCCCGTCCTCTATCTGTGAAGAGAGAATCCTACGGGTGGACATCACATGCTCGACACCAGTCAGGAACCCATCCTCAAAGCCAACTGTCAAATGGTCCCCAAAATAGGGAACCCAAGTAATGACATCGACCGTTAATAACTCCAACTGTATGCGACAATGGGTGAAACCCTCAGCTACAGGAACCTCCGCCAACGTGGAGTGATGCCATCGCCGTCCCCATGGGTAGGTGTCTAAACCTAACACACTAATGGGACGCAGACATGGGAGCCTCTCATAGGCCCAAAACTACCAACACAAGAGCAAACATCTGCGATCAGTCAACACTCTTAACCTGTATATGGGAAATTAAAAGAGAAATACTCACCAGTAGAAATGGGTAAAATCCTAGCCAAGCCTCTGTTAAGCCCTGCGAACTCATGTGCATTCCCCTGAGGAAATAGGCAAAGGTATAGGAGCCCCAGTCATACTCTCCAATATGAACCACCTCTCGTGTGGCGCTAACCAAAGCGAACGACACTGTAGAAGAGTTATCCACTATGAAATAACCCCGATGAATGACTAGGAACAATCGCTGAAGAATGCGATCCCTAACTCTTACATCATTGGGTATGGGCTCACTCAACACCCCATTCATAGCATCCATGCTTAAAGGACCTGTGCGAACTGTTTTGCCTTTGAGCGCCTCAGTCGAGACTCCTAGCAAGGACCTAACGGCAGTCGGGTAATGTTCATCGTATAAGGTACTGGCGCCCCTCCAAACTCCGTACCGGTGATAAACTACCAATCCATCGGTGTCATCATCACCTCACAGTCCAACAAATGGATAGACTGTGTCTGGTGAAACCAGTACTAAGACAACGCCCTGAGGTAACCCCAGGGACAATGGCAGGAGAGGATGGAAAAGAACGCCTCAAAGCCCTAACCATTCACAATCTCTCAATACTTTGGATGAAGAGTCTGATATAGAGAGTGTATGCTAAATCAGTTCCCTCGAGGCTGCATAAAGTTGGGAAGCTATGCCACAAATACAAATCAATATCAGAACATTTGCTCCTCATCAATAGGAAAAAGGAAGATTAAATCCAGCTTTTACCTCATTCACATTCAAATAGACCGAGGGGTGGCGACTCAAATCATCCAAAACCTCTGGAATCGTCACATTAATGCCTGGAAGATGTGAGTACCCCAAACTCAGGTACTTGAAACCCGAACTCGGTTCTTCACGATACCATTTCTATGAGCGGAATAATACTAATAATAACAACAATATAAAGATCAACTTAATTTACATATCATCATAGTCTAATCCCAAGTACGTAACCTTTAAATATTCATTACAACCCATGATAGATAATATATGCCATACTTGTCTTAATAATATCAAACTATTACATAACATAGTAATTCGTTCATTCAGTAATCTTCCCTTTCCTTTGTTCTTAGCAGAGCTCTCTGGTCGTTCACACTTAGCTGAAAACATTTAAATTAAGCAAGGATGAGCATTTGAGTGCCCAGTAAGTAATAGCAATTATATATATATATATATATATATATATATATATATATATATATATATATATATATATATATATATAAGCTGAAAGAATTTAAATATTTTCTTTATACTATTCTTCTACAACAAGTCAATAGTTGTGAAGTATTCTGAACCGATAATAATAACATAACAACTCTCTTTCAAATTTTTGAAACTACATAATGACTATAACTGGGGTTATGGTGACATACCATGAACATATTTTCATTTTCGAAAAGGTTAAACAGAAATTCATCTGTAAACCGACATAACTTATGGGCACGGGGGGTGATCAGCCCGTTATGCCCTGCATTGATCAATACTACATTACAAGAACGATAGGATCGTTCACTCTGTTCCGCCTTGGGCGCATAAAAGTTTTCCCATGTAGGGATGTTCATATTTGTCTGGGTTCCAAACCAAAGGTTTTATCTTGTTCAACAATAATCTATAATTCCACACATATATATAAGGGTAATTGACAAAGGTATATCAACATGTGATTAAATACAATGATTATCCAAGTGGGGACACTTGTTTAACCATTTACAGAAATTAACGAACATAATATATATATATATATATATATATATATATATATATATATATATATATATATATATATATATCTGAATTACCATATACTAACATGTTGATAAGCAATGAGCATATATATTATAAGGTTAATAATTTGTACAGTAATAATATAATTCGTAAATATTCTTACTCATGTCCATTGCATAAAGAAAATGCAAAGGTAAGATACTTGCCTGAAGCGCTGCTTACAGTTTGTAATTTAGATTTATCGCTTATCTCACGACCTATCATTAATCAGATCATTCGTTCGATTAGAACAATATACTATAACACATAACATTGCTTATTGCAGTTAGCACATACCCTAATCACATTGTCACATAGGTTTAACAACCATTGAATCACAAATAATCACTTATCTAATCGCATTATCTAAGTCCAGATCAATTTTTGAAACATGTCGGTGTACTGACAACTTTATCGGATAATTATCGAGTCTAAGACTCTATTCTGTAACTCAATATCTGTACGTATCAGTCATATTATTTTTAAATGTCTTATAATAAATTTAAAATATTTATTATAATTTATCATGAAATTTCAAACATCGGAATCACATTAAAATAATTTAAATACTAATCAATTCTATTATCATTAATATTTAATTAGTATTAAACTATTAATGAAATCATTTCTAAAATATTAAAGTTATTTATAATAACTTGAAATACTTTTAAAGTATTAAAACTACCCTTAAATAATTTTTAAAACATTTAAAATTATTTCTAAATAATTACCATTATTATCAAAGTATTAATGTTCTATTTATCAAAATATTAAAAGTCATTATTCATAACTTAAAATATTTTTAATTCATTTCTATCCCTTTTAAATGATTTTTAACTTAATAAAACTATTTTTAAACTATTTATTTAATATAATTATTAAATAAATTTACTACTTTTAATAATAAGTTAATAATCATTAATATTAAACTATTAATGAAATTATGCTTTAAATATTAAAAGTTATGTTTTATAACTTAAAATATCTTTAAACACTTTATTTTCATTTAAATAATTATTATAATATTAAAATCATTTTTAAACTAAATTATTTAATATAATTATTAAATAACTTTAATATCATTAATAGTAATTAATTAATGAAATTTATCTTTAAATATTAAAAGTTATGTTTTATAACTTAAAATATTTTTAAATACCTAATTATTATTTAAAATAATTTTTAATATAATAAAATCATTTTTTAATTAATTTATTTAATTCATTTAGTAAATAAATTAATTACCATTAATATCAATTTATTAATGAAATTTATCACAAAATATTAAAAGTCATTAAAAATAACTTAAAATATTTTCTTATATCATAATATAATTTTTAATAATTTTTCCAATATTAAAATCATTTTTAAATAATTTATTTAATATTATAATTAAATAAATTAAATACTTTTAATATTTCAAAAATATTAAATATTTATGAAATATATTTAAAATAATTAAAAACTAATTTTCAGAATTTAAAATAATTTTTTATAATTTATTCTGTATTTTTAATAATTTAAAACTAATTTTTCTATTTTTTTATTAATTTTCAGAAAATAATAAGCTATCTGTCGCTAAAGGCCACCTATAGCGACAGAACCGTCGCTATAGGTGTTCTTCATGTTCTTGGCCAAAACCCAGAACACCATAGACAGTTTCGAGGGACCTTCTTTGACCACTGATTAAACACTTCTCAAGTAGTTTCTGGGCATGTTGTTGTTTCGATCGTGTAGTGCTAGTGTAGGACTACATTATCCAACAATAAACATGAACAACAAGTAATAAACGAAAAAGATCTGAGCCTCCAAAAGTGTTGTCAGAGGTTGTTCTTCATTTCTGGGTTACCCAGAAATGAAAAACAGTTCGAGCATACATTTTTGGGCTTCCACAACTTGCAATCCTGTTGATATTTTTGTGATCTAACTTTTTCAGGTTGTAGAAAACATGCAACTTAAGAGATCTATAACAAAACATCAATCAAACATCAAGAGAATCAAGAGTTATAATCCGGTCAAACCATGTCAGTCGACATGTTCATATGTTTTCTGGGTTACCCAGAAAACAAAGAACATGTTCGACATAGCTAGTTTGACCGGCCACCAAATCCAATATATATTATATCTAGTGGTTCTAAAGGCATGGATCTAAAGATAAATCAACATACTACAACCTAAATATAACAAACGTAACAATACCTATATAACTGAACAGATTAAGGCATTAGAAAACGTTGTCAGACGCTGCTAAACACGTTCTGGGTTACCCAGAAACCTTGCAAGTCATGGTCGGTCAACGCAGTTTGACCTTCCATAACTTACAATATACATACGATCTAAGTCTGATTCCAAGCCCAGATCCAAGAGAACATATCAGACTACAACTACAAAGTTTCAAAACACAAAATTCGTAACAGATCACAAAGATATAAGGTCTGACATTCGTTGTCAGACCACCAAGAATAAATTTTCCATATTTTTGAAAAACACAAATCCGAGCTTCTAAATGTTATGGATCCAACATTTAGCAACTCAGATCGTCAAAATGGACTACAACCAACATATTTTAACAATAAAAACTAACATCTAACACAGAATCGATGGACAAAAATTATGCTAGGGTTTTATACCTTTAATGATTAATTTCTGATTTTGTGTTGCTGATTTGTTTATGGTGAACGTGGGGCTGTGTTTTGGGACTAAAATGCTATAAAAATTCGTTGGTTTTAGTGAGAGAGAGAATTGGTTAAGTGTTGGACAAAATTTAGTGAACAAATACATTTTCTCTCTCCTTCAATCCTTAAATAGACAACAAGGTGCATGAATTGGCTGATGTAGGTGACTTGTTGTTGTTATTTTGAGCACATGGGGTGGTTGAAGTGGTTCACCCACTCAACCTATTGTCAAAACCTATTCTAGCCAAAATAATTCAATTAGGGGCAAAATGGTCATTTGGTTTGGATTTTTAAGGGTAAAATGGAACTTGGCAAACCCTTAGGGTTTGACCCTTAGGGTTTAACCCTAAGGTTTAGCATAAAATAATAATAGGATTTCCAATTAAAGTTTACACAAAAATAAATAAAAATTAAATAACTTTTAGTTTCTAAAATTTTGAAATTTGGGTTTTCTAATTATGATTAATTTTCTAATTACGCTATACAGGAACATTAGGGTTTAATATCATATAATTATCATTAACATTGCTAAAATAGCAATTAGAGTTTACGATTTTGATAATTAGGGTTACCATTTTATAATTAGGGTTTTATAAATATCAAATTAGAGTTTCTAGAAATTTATATTTCCATTTGTCAATTAGGGTTTACCTAATTAATCACAACATCATATAATACACATATAAAATAGTCTTGCACTCTAATTTGGATCTCAAATTAGGGTTTAACATTATTACTATGGTTTGGTCAGAATACACCGAATTGACCTACCGTTATCAATACGAAAATACAGTACATATTCATAGCACTGAAAAATCAAAAATATAATTAATATTTTATTATTATTCTCATACCTTGACAATAATCTAAAATTAGGGTTTGGATTCTATATCTGATTTATTCTTCCTATTTAACCTTAATAATTAAGGTAAAATAATTAACTTAATAACATGTACTACAATTCATATAATAAAATAATTATTATAATTATTCTAAAAATCACTTCATATATTATTTAAATAATATATGACAATATATTCATGGAAAATAATTAATAAAACATTTCTACCATAATTTAATTATTATTAGAATATACTCTATAATAATCAATAATTCTAAAATAAAATTACTTGTAAATATTTATGTAAATAACTATATTTTTATTTACCACATAAATACACATACACATTATCTTGTACAAATCCTCATCCTTAAATAAATAAATAAAAAATTATACGCAAAATTTCTTATTTATTTATGTAGAAAATATCGGGTTGTTACAAAAGATCCGTGTGGGGAGTATGAACAGCAGGAGCGAGGGTCACAACTGGTACATTCTCCTCCTCGTCCTCAATATCTGGTACCTCAACGCAGATAGGATGGATCACTGTCTCCACCAAACGATGAGGTTATCGAACTACGCAAGGCTTAGGCACATCAGAAGCCCTCCTCCTCACACATGAAGTGGTCTTGTGGGAACTACTCGACTGATCTGGATCCATATATTCTAACATAAGTCTCCAAATCACCTCAGAAAGGGTGTGGTAAATGCTAACCTGGAGCTTTTCAAATGCATTTTATGACTATATGCATGTATGCATTACTTTAACATACGCCTACAGTAGAGTTAAAAATACATGTCTACTCAATTCCTACGCTAATGGAAAATTTTGCTAGAGTCTCCTTTGTAAAAAGGACTATCCACATGCTCGTAGGCATGACTAGGTGGTCATTCAGTAGCACACTAACCCATAGTCATAAACATCGTATGTGCATAAACATGTCAAAGTCATAATCCATAAGGATAGCTTAATTACCAGGATTACTTTGCTTTACCACCTTTGCTCATTTGTCCCCAAATAGGATAAGAAATGGTAGAAAAAGGTGCCAATTTGATTGTTTCAAAAGTCAAATTTTTCCACATTATTATGTTCAGCATGGTTAAATACTAACATTTATTATGTTGAATATTTTTTATCAAGTCATATGAGCATGCATATTCACTACTATGTGTTCAGAAGCATTTCATGTGATAACTCATTTTCCAACAGATAAAAACTGGAAAAGAAAACATGCATACCTTACTAGGATAGTGCAAAACACTTGTTCGGTGACAGATTTTGCATAAAACAGCCTGAACTCAGCAGATCTGAAGAAGAACTCTCGGATTCTCTGTGTGACACAACTTAAAAATGACTTGTGAAAGCAATGAGAGCCTCAAATACACCCACGAATGGCCGCAGGTGTATCTGTGGCTGCCGCAGGTGTATCTGCGGTTGTCCTAGGTGGGTCCCACCCCTTCGACTCGGTCTAATTTGAGTTGCAAAGGTGGTTTCACAAACTAAAAAGTCAAAATCAGTAAAAAAGACGATACGGGATTAAGCGGAAAAGCCTGAAATCCTTATTTTCAGAGACCAAACTGCATGTCTACATATCACTCCTTAGTATTCGCCCAGACACAGGGTTCACAACACCGATGATCATAGTTGTTGCAAACTACACTCGGTAATACCTTACACAGGTCTAGTGCCCTCAAATAGGGGTTGTGATTCCAATTGCAACTGTAACATTCCATAATTTTAAAGCGTGATATTAAATATTTATTGATTTATTTAAGTATTTAATGGATATGTTATTGTTGAATAAATAATTGTTCAATTTGTGTGATGTGGTTTATTTAATTATTTGTTGAATAAATAATTAAATATTAAATATTAAATATTTATTGGCAATATTAAATATTTATTGAATTATATGACAATTTGAGTTGATGTGATTTAATTATTTGTTGAGTAAATAATTAAGGAGCTAAGTAAATTAATTGTTATGAGATTATATAATAATATAATTTAATAAGTAAGCTAGAGAGCTTATGGTGATTTAAATAAGTTATAATATTTTAAATGGGAAATTGTAATTTAAAATATTCGTTGGTTAAATAAAATTATAAAAGAAATTATAATTATGTGATAATAATTTATGTGTTAAAGTAATTTAATAGATTAATGTTTAATTGATTTATTAATTTAATAAAGGTGTGACTAATAACCTTGCTATAAAGGAGTTATTAAAATAAATAAAAAAATGGTTTAATTTAGTTTTGTCAAACAAGGTATAAGAATTAATCAATTTGTTTTAATTCAGTTTACCAAACAAGGTATAAGAATTAATGGGTTATTTTTATTATGCTAGCCAAACAAGCCTTAAGGCTTTTGATTTTTAAAACTTATGTAACTGACATAACTTATGTCAGTACTTATATTATATAATTATTATAATTATATCTTATGCGTTATAATATTTTACGTAAGATTACAGGAGAGAGAAAGGAGAGAAAAAGAGAAAAACTCAGAGGAAGAAGAAGAAGAAAAGAAGAAAACTAAGAGAAAAATTGAGAGAATTAAGAGAATTTTACAGGTTTTGGAGAAAAGATTTGGAGAAAAAGGGATAGTGTCATCATCTTTCATAATCCAAGGTAGGAGCTCTAGCTCTTTCTTTAAAAATTTAGTTTTCTTCTTCCCAAAAAGTCTCTGTGAAAATTTTATAAAAGATAAATTGTTGTTATGTATATGGTTTGGCATGATTATTGACTATATGGTTGTTCTATGAACTTATATATGATTATAGAAAAATTAGTTCATGCATATATGTGTTTTGTGGAAGAAAATATATTACAGAGTGTTCATATGACAATGTGTATGAATATGACTATTTTAAAATAGAAATTAAGGTTTTAATTGTTGTTAAATGGATAAATTGATTGTTAGAATTGATAGAGTATGTAAAAACATAATTATGATGCTTTGAAATTTCTGTTTTGGTTGAATAACAAAATCACAGTGTTGATTTTTATGAAAAATATCAAAAATGGAGTTTTTGTTTTAAAAAAAATAGCGTTTTCAAAGAATTAGTTTATGATATTGTTGATTAGTGGTGGGTAATTGGGATATAGATGATTGTTAGCATTTATGTATAAATTACATCAATTATACGTATATAATTAGTTGCTAGAATTTCTTAAACAGACCAAAAATGGTCTTCGTGCTTGGTTCTGTTAGTTTTTGGCGCCCCAGCGCCAAAACTGGAGCCCCAGCGCCAAAATTCGCGCCCCGGCGTCAAAGTTCGCGCCCTGGCGCCACTGGCGCCGCTGGCTAGCTTAGAACTCACGCCCCAGCACCAGAACTCTCGCCCCGGCGCTGGTACTCGCGCCCCAGCGCCACTATCCGCGCCCCAGCGCCGGATTTGTGGTCTGACTTGGACAGTTTTGACCTCCTGTAGTAAAATGGCCATAACTTCCTCATACGAACTCCGATTGAGGTGATTCAAGATGATCCGGAAAGAGAACGAGTAGACGTACAACTTTTGTTCTTTAAGTTGTTCAATTTGAGGTCACTAAGATGGGTCAAAATGGTTATTTTTAGGACTGTTGTGTTTTCAGAGGCAATCGGAGGGTGTCGGGCATGCACATATGCATGTGTAGTGCTCCAGACCGTAAAAGATGATGTTCTAAGTTATAAAACATGAATCTTAGTAAATATAATGATGCTTAACATTAATAAATAATGTATTAGATAAGTTATAGAAGCATAGTAAGCATACACAAGAGAGGCAAATCGGGCGTGTGACGAATGAATGTCGAAACGCCGTGCCAAGTGTTAATGAACTTAAAAAGTGTTTCAATTCAATTGAAATGGATATTATAAGATATGGAATGGGTTTAATATAAAACCAATAAGTAGTCCTAGCAAGACTTAAGCACTTGAATGAACTGCGAATATGAAATACAGTGAGATATAAGTTGAAAGTTAACACAATATAATTGAACATTGTGTGCTAATTAATAGGAAAGATTTTGAGATGTGGAGTAGAGTTTACATTACAATTGCTATGTGTTGTTATGTGACTAATAGTTGATGTGTATGATTATATAATTGTGTAGGGCACGTGAAGTGTAGATAACTGTAAGCTGTTAAGCTATTATTGGTAAACAACGATCAAGGCAAGTCTTTCGGTTCCTATTTTCTACGTGGACTTGATGAACTGTTTTAAATTGCATGATATGTTAAGCATGTTGAATCATGAAATGTTAAAGTCAATATATGACTACATTGTTTTGGCTACGTAATGATGATTGAGTAAGGAACTCAATCTTTATATTTGCTATGTGAATTAAAAGCATGTATGCCATGTTACTTTAATGAGATGTATATCGAGCATGTTATTATGTGTTATGTGATGCATGAAAACTGTTAGATTTTGCTGGGCTGTCGAGCTCACTCTTGCAAATAACCACTTTTGCAGGTCAAGATTTTAAGGTAAAGATACGTGCTATGTGAGTTATAGAGATCTATATTCACGAAGATTACTTATGTTTTATGAGAAATGTATTTCATATTTTGAACGTAACATGTTGTTGAATTGTAAGTTGAGCTATCCAATGTATATGGATATTTAGTTATGTTGTAAGACTTTGTATAGTCATTTTGTTGTAACGATTCATGATATAAGATTGAATCAAAGAGATGTAATGTAATGGTTGCGATTCAGGGCAAGAAAGAAGGAAATGTATAAAAATTTTAAATATTCCGCAATTTTATTAAGTTTAACATCGAATAATGATGTATTAATTAGAGGTTGAATGTATGATTAACGACCGAAGTCGGGATTTAAATTGTATAGATTTTGGGGTCGTTACAGCAACCTCTTCCCAGCGGAAACTTCATACAATATCAGCCGTTGCAGCACATTTCAATGAAGGTCAAGCAACCTTGATGTTATTCAGCCATTGGCAAGTAAATCCAGCGAAGCGTCAGAAGTAATCCGATGATCTCAGCCGTTAAAGCACATTTCAATGAAGGTCAAGCAACCTTGACGTTCTTCAGTCGTTGGCAAGTAAACCCAATAAAGCATTGCAGATTATTCGGTGATAGTATCCATTGAAGTACATTTCAATAAAGGTCAGGCAGCCCTGACAACACAAACTATTGGCAGTAACACCAACAGCAGGCTAGAAAGACCTAGCGATACAAACCAGGGAAAACTATCCTCATCGGGGAAGACCGATGATGGAATCTGTTATACAAGTCGTCAGACAAAACACGATCCTCCAGAGTCTTTTGTACATAAGAGGAACATCTATGGTGGAAAGTCTATACCAAGGATTAAGGACTTTGGTGATAACCCCAATGTCAACATCCTGGAGGTTCCTGGGAGCTTTGGATTAGACATCCAAGTAATTCGTCAGGGTCATCAGTGATAACTCCAATCCCCATCAGACGTCATGGGAGCAGATAGTTATCACATCCCTTTAGAAAACGGTCCAACATGCCACATTTGTGAGACCCCAGATTTTATGAATAAATATTTAATTTTTTCTCGAAATAATTTTTTTTTATATTATGGTGTGGATTTGATATAATAGTTATGGGTAGTATTTATAAATTTTGCAAAGTATTCAAGTTGTTATATAATATTCGATTGGTCGGGGAATATTCGTTTTAACAGGGAATATTCGTACAACGACACAATCATTGGTGGACCCCACAACGGAATTATTGTCGGATTGAGAAAACGACAAAAATATTTTATTAAAAATAACGGCGGAAGTTTTACCATTGTTACTGTTGAACTACTCGGTAGTAAAAGTACAGTAATACGCGTGGTTGCATAGTAGCACACGGTATTGATTATTGATGCTTACGTGAGAATTCACTTAATTTTGCTTATTATTTGGATTCCTATTTTGCCTATTTTTCAAAAGAATCGGTAGAAATTTTTTAATAAGGGTGGGGCCCACAGGTTGGGGCCACATATGGGGCCCACATGTGAAGTATGAAACCTGAAAATAGAGGTGGGAGAAAGTTTACGTAAATGAGGGGTAAAATATAAGAGTATGTAATGTGTGTGTGTGTGTGTGTGTGTATATATATATATATATATATATATATATATATATATATATATATATATATATATATATATATATATATATATATAATATGAGTGGAAAGTGGTGGAAAAGTGATAGTATGAGAGTGATGGGTGTAAGATGTGTGTGTGTGATAGTGATGTGTATATTTGTAGTGTTAGTGGAGGATGTTGGAAAAGGAAGACTGCATTATTTATATATTATATATGGTGTGAATAATTATATATATTTATAATGGGTGTGGTAAGTGGTGAATGTTGTGGATGGTGATATGTTGGTGGAGGAAACATGCGGGGCAATGTTGGAAGAAAAGAAAAAAAAATGAATGGGGATAGAGGGAAGAAGAATGAGATGGGAGAAAGAAAGAATTGGACGGAAGGTATATATATATATATATATATATATATATATATATATATATATATATATAGGTAAGTTTGAAAAATTGGGTAGAGGGAGTAAGATGGATAATCACGGGTCTTCCACCCGTGATTTTTTTTCTTGCACATGTTATATATATATAATATATATATATATATATATATATATATATATATATATATATATATAATATATTATATTTTATTTAAAAGATTTTGCTTTAATTATGGACCGTCCGATTAAAGTAAATCAATCTGGACCGTTCATGAGTTAGTTACTATGCAGTCCATTTTCCTATAAATAGAAACTCATTCCTTCATTATTTCTTACGAATTCACTGACACTCTGGAGAGAGAAATTATAGAGAAGCTATAGAAAAGTATCCTGCTCCTTCCCTACTCTTATATTCAGTTTATTTTACGGTAAAGGGTGTTATTCTTTCTTATTCATGAAGAGAACTGTTGTTATTCCATTTCTTATTATTCTGTTGGAATAACCTGTATACGCGGTCTACCCTATACTTGGTGACATTCTTCTATTATTCTATTGGAACATCCTGTCTGTGTGTTTTACACCGGACCTGGTTCCGTCTTTATTATTATTCTGTTGGAATATCCTGTCTGTGCGTTTTACGCCGAACCTGGTTCCATTATTTATTATTCTACTGGAATAACCTGTCTGTGCGGTCTATCGCATGCATAGTGATTTCTTTTGTTATTCCATTCTTTATTATACTCAGTTGGTTAAGTTTTGACTTCTATACTTCATGAAATTTGTGGAATATCCTTGATAATTGCGGTGCATCCAGTATCTTTTCATGAAAATATTCTTCTAAGCATTCTTGAATTTTACTCCACAAAGCAGTATCATGTTGACAATTTGAACGTTATTAATTATTGAATAAATTAATTCTTGAACTTGTTTTATTGAATTATTATATCATTGTCATCATCCTCATGTTTATAAAATGCTGAAAGTCATCTGTGGCTTGTAGTGCATAGATGGACTTGGTACGATTATGACCAGGGATTATTCGGTATAATCATGACCGTAATGTTACAAATGATGTGGTAAAAGTCCTCATTGGCCGTAGTGCATTGGTGGACAGTTGTTGGCATGATCATGACCATTAATGAATACACGAATATCCTTAGCCGTAGTGCAGGGGTGATTCGATGATGTGGATTATTTTATTAAGCTGAGTCTCAGCGATAGCAGTGTTGAAAAACCTTTTAAATCATAAAAGATAGTAGAGTTTATTTTCTACTTGACTCTTTTAATGGATTGCTTGTTCCGCTGCAGTTAAACTTGATGTCTATTATATTTTATCAGTTTAACATTGTTGAAGGCTAATGATAATTTATTCTGCATTATCTTAGTCATAATATTTCTTACTGTGCTAGTTGAGCTCACCCTTTCTTTCACTGTTCTCTTCAGGAAATGAGAACGTAGCTGGGGCAAGTCGGGGAACGGAGTGATGGTCCGAATGATAGTATTAGTTAGTAGTCCTCACTATTCTATGTAATAGTGTGTTAATAAATGTAATGAGGACTCCTTTTGAGTATGAATACTCTCTAGAAGATAATATTTGTATTCAAACTCACAGTTTATGTTTTGTCGTATTGTACACGACAGTTGTATTAGTAAGTTGTATTTGTATTCTGTACTATGTATCTGACGACCCAAGATGGGTGATGTATACCTAATTTTGGGGGCGTCACAGTTGGTATCAGAGCTTAGGGATATGATCCCTGGCTAGGATGTGAGAATAGAACTAGGAGGGGAGAGACGGGGAATTCCTTCGCTAGTATGACCTACCTAAGTTTATTTGGTATTTAATTGGTCGGTCAAAGTATATGGATAATATGTTATATGTTAATTAACCCTTGTTTTGTTGCAGTATTTGCAAATGGCATCCGAAAATGTTGAGATAAACAATGAAGCACACGAGACCATTGAATCACCAACGATCAATGCTCAGGGTAATGTGCAACCAGAGGATAATAATCCTCATGAAAATAATAACACCGATGAAATGGTGAATGATGGGATGGTCAGAGACTTTATGCAATTCATGCAACAACAAAATAACTCTCGGACGGTCACCGCTAAGCAGTTCAAGGAGCAATTCATGCAACAACGGGCGAGAGCGGCTCCTATCCAAAATGAAGGAAGAAACAATGACAACCCACGGTTGGTCACCGCTAAGCAATTCAAGGAGCTAGGACCACCGGAGTTTTTGGGAAAGCCAGAACCACTTAAGGCGGAGACGTGGTTAAAGCAGATCACCAAGATATTTGATGTCTTGGGATGCTCCGAGGAGCAAAAGGTTCCCTTTGCCACTTTTATGTTGCGTGAAGAGGCAGATTACTGGTGGGAATCTGTAAAACGTACCCAGCCTGACGCATTCAAGATGTCTTGGGAGAAGTTCCAAGAACTTTTCAATGACAAGTACTTTCCCGAAAGTATTCGTCACATGAAGGAGGTGGAATTTATAAAGTTGGATCAAAACAACATAACCGTGTCGCAGTACGAAGCCAAGTTTGCCGAGTTGTCCCGATTTGCATCCCACTTGGTGGATAATGAAGAGAGAATGACGCGGATGTTTTTAAGAGGTTTGAAATCGGAGATACGTCAATATCTTATTTCTCATAAACTGTGTTTGTATTCAGATGTTGTGAATAGGGCTCAGTTAGTGGAGCGCGATAACGAGTCAACGCAACCAAAAGAGAGCAGCCAGAAAAATGATAATACTGGCGATAACAGTCATCAAAGTGGTGACAATAAGCATGGAGAGAATCAACATGCCAGAAATGGTAACCACTTCAATGGTAATCATGGTCAAAATAATAAGAATGGACATTTCAAGAAGACGAAATTCAGCAATGATGGAAAGACGTCAGCACCAGCACCCGTTGTTAAGGAAGGAGAACGACCACCTATTATATGCTTCAAATGCGGATGGGAGGGACACATCAGTCCAAACTGCGCGATGCTATCCAAAGCATGCTATAATTGTGGAAGAGAAGGTCACTTAGCCCGATTTTGTCGTTCACCGAAGACAAGTTCAGATAGGATGGAGGCACCAAAGACCATCCTAGAAAAGCCAAAGCCAGTAGTTTAAGAGAGAGCATTTTTTTTCGTGACGAGGAACCTGAATAAAATTATCACGGGTATTTTAGTCATAAACTCTTGCGAAGTCTATACCGTGTTAGATACCGGTTCTACTCACTCTTTTATTTCACCTAGTTGTGTTCAATATTTGAACTTAACTCCGGAGAAGTTAGACTTTGATTTCTCTGTTGAAATTCTGTTAGGAGAAACCTTTGTTACCTCCACTATTTATAAATCTTGTTCAAATCAACACTTTTACATTACCTGTTGATCTTATCTCTTTGAAAATACTTGCATTGATGTGATTTTTGAAAACGATTGGTTAACTGCTCATCATGCTTTTCGTAAGGTTGTTAGCTTTCATATTCCTAACCAATCTGTTATGCAAATTCAAAGTAACCAAACCACTAAAGTCAATCATTGTCATATCAAGCCATAAGTAAAAATCCCCGTTCCTTTCGTTGTTGACTTCTTGGTGTGGAATGCACCGAAGCTAGACTTTCCGTAGGAGACTTTGTAAATGACGATGGCAAGTTGATAGGTATCAATGTGACGTGTTATCCAAGTCTTGGATGAGGGTCACAGTTTTGAACGATATTTCTATTGTTAATAAATTTCTTGACGTATTCTTGAAGACTTCTTAGCCTACCCCAGAGCGTAAAATTGAATTTTGTATTGACCCCAGTACAAAACCCATTTCTTAAACCCTCAAATATTTCTTCAACTAAAACGAACGTATTATGCGCCAAAGACGTTGGCTCGAGCTGTTGAAGATTATGATCATACCATACCATCGTGGAAAAGCGAACGTGGTAGCTGATGCGTTGAGTAGAAGATCGTATGCGATTACAAGTGCGAATATACGAACCCACGTGAAGATGACGAATATACGAGTAAAATCGACTTTAATCGATAACGTTAAAGCCGTTCAAGCTACACACCCGGAGCTGATGAATATGAAGAAGAAGGTTCAAGAGGGCGTTATTCTAGAAGCACGAATTGACAAAGGGAGGAAATCTCAACCCTCGATGTAATTGACCCATTTAAAATCCTCGATCGAGTAGGAACTGTGGCTTATAGACTCGTTTTACCGCCAAGCATGTCGTGTGTTCATAACGTTTTTTTTTCACGTATCGATGTTACGTAAATATGTGGACGGCCTGAACAACATTATTAATTTAGAACCGGACGAGATAGCGGATGATTTAATGTTTGAGGAGATACATGTTAAAATCTTGGATAAGAAGGATCATATTCGACGCTCAAAGGTTATACCTCAAGAGTTAGAATTTGAAGTGAAGTCAATGTATCCTCACCTGTTCGGCATACCAGGAATGTACGTAAATTTCGAGGGCAAAATTCCATAAGGAGGGGAGATTGTGAGACCCCGGATTTTATGAATAAATATTTAATTTTTTCTCGAAATAATTTTTTTTTATATTATGGTGTGGATTTGATATAATAGTTATGGGTGGTATTTATAAATTTTGTAAAGTATGCAAGTTGTCATATAATATTCGATTGGTCGGGGAATATTCGTTTTAACAGGGAATATTCGTACAACGACACAATCATTGGTGGACCCCACAACGGAATTATTATCGGATTGAGAAAACGATAAAAATATTTTATTAAAAATAACGGCGGAAGTTTTACCATTGTTACTGTTGAACTACTCGGTAGTAAAAGTACAGTAATACGCGTGGTTGCATAGTAGCACACGGTATTGATTATCGATGCTTACGTGAGAATTCACTTAGTTTTGCTTATTATTTGGATTCCTATTTTGCCCATTTTTCAAAAGAATCGGTAGAAATTTTTTAATAAGGGTGGGGTCCACAGGTGGGGGCCACATATGGGGCCCACATGTGAAGTATGAAACCTGAAAATAGGGGTGGGAGAAAGTTTACGTAAATGAGGGGTAAAATATAAGAGTATGTAATGTGTGTGTGTGTGTGTGTGTATATATATATATATAATGTGAGTGATTTCTTTTGTTATTCCATTCTTTATTATACTCAGTTGGTTAAGTTTTGACTTCTATACTTCATGAAATTTGTGGAATATCCTTGATAATTGCGGTTCATCCAGTATCTTTTCATGAAAATATTCTTCTAAGCATTCTTGAATTTTACTCCACAAAGCAGTATCATGTTGACAATTTGAACGTTGTTAATTATTGGATAAATTAATTCTTGAACTTGTTTTATTGAATTCTTATATCATTGTCATCATCCTCATGTTTATAAAATGCTGAAAGTCATCTGTGGCCTGTAGTGCATAGATGGACTTGGTATGATTATGACCAGGGATTATTCGGTATAATCATGACCGTAATGTTACAAATGATGTGGTAAAAGTCCTCATTGGTCGTAGTGCATTGGTGGACAGTTGTTGGCATGATCATGACCATTAATGAATACACGAATATCCTTGGCCGTAGTGCAGGGGTGATTCGATGATGTGGATTATTTTATTAAGCTGAGTCTCAGCGATAGCAGTGTTGAAAAACCTTTTAAATCATAAAAGATAGTAGAGTTTATTTTCTACTTGACTCTTTTAATGGATTGCTTGTTCCGCTGCAGTTAAACTTGATGTCTATTATATTTTATCAGTTTAACATTGTTGAAGGCTAATGATAATTTATTCTGCATTATCTTAGTCATAATATTTCTTACTGGGCTAGTTGAGCTCACCCTTTCTTTCACTGTTCTCTTCAGGAAATGAGAACGTAGCTGGCGGGGAACGGAGTGATGGTCCGAATGATAGTATTAGTTAGTAGTCATCACTATTCTATGTAATAGTGTGTTAATAAATGTAATGAGGACTCCTTTTGAGTATGAATACTCTCTAGAAGATAATATTTGTATTCAAACTCACAGTTTATGTTTTGTCGTATTGTACACAACAGTTGCATTAGTAAGTTGTATTTGTATTCTGTACTATGTATCTGACGACCCAAGATGGGTGATGTATACCTAATTTTGGGGGCGTCACAACATTCAGCATACATTTGCATCGTGCTGCATTATATTGCATCATGATTATCCTGTCACATTTCAAGTGTCTAGTATTCTTTATCCTATCCATGCCATTACATTGCATGAATATGATAAAGAGGGGCATCTGTAGACACTCAAAATTTTTGCATTCCTGTTACTAACATTGCAGGAAAGCAGAATCGTCTTCCAGAGATAACCCTAGATGTCAAATCAGCTCAATCCTGGAGACAACCCCGGGATACTCAGTTTTCCATCTCGGGAACAACCCAGAGGTACTCAGTTCTAGTCCTAGAAACAACCCTAGGAGATTCAGTGCAAACCTCGGAGATAACCCCGAGGGATGCAGTTTTAGTTTTAGAGATAACCCTGGAGAAGTCCGTTCTAACCCCCAGAGGTCAGGCACACCTCAGAGACAACCCTGAGGACATTCAGTACCTACATCAGCCCAATCTCAGAGATAACCCTGAGCAACGACTGCTAAATTAGTCCAGAGCTAGAGATAACCCTGTTGAGGGGAAAAATCGTCATTTTCCCACCTGGATCCAACATTCACGCCATCTCAGCATCATTTCATAACACATTCTACACAGAAGTGTCCCTCAAGGACCATAGCTCAAATCCCGAGTGACTACTACGCAAGATAGTACACCGAATAGAATTTGAAGACTTGAAGATCTGGTTATGGACCCATATTCCCGGCTTCGTACAACCTCTTATCCCATGTCATTGTGTAGCTCTCGACAAAAGAATTCTGAAAAGGTATTATACGCCTCAATCGGATGCCCGGATTGAAAGTTATGAAGGTTCAAGTGGACAACGCGTTGCATGCGTGCACGTACTTTGAGACAGCAGGGCCCACAGAGCCCAGGGCACCCCGGATAGCTGCATGTACACCTGTGGCATCCGTAGGTACACCTGTGGCTGTCGCATGTGGACCTGCGGCTCCCCCCTCTAAAAATAGAGGGCTTGGGGTGGCCATTTTCAAGAGAGAAAAGGCAAGAAAGCCCTGTCCATTTTGTTTTGTACACACTTTAAACTGAGTGCTTTCTTTTTCCAAACACCTTTGAGCTTGTGTTTTGCTATATTTTACCGGTGGAAATCGAGTATTCATTCATTTAAAGCTATATGAGGTCTTCTTGACAGCCCACTGTAAGACATCTCAGATTTCTTTCAGCCTTTCTCCACTTTCATTCACACATACTTATTCATGTTGAGAGTCGTGTTACGTGTTTATGTCCGGACTGTCAATCCGTGGCCTTTACTGATTTTTATATATATATATATATATATATATATATATATATATATATATATATATATATATATATATATATATATATATATATATATATATATATATATATATATTTACATTTCACGTCCTGCCTGGAGTTTACTTCGTGGCAGTTGATTGTTCATAGATATTTATTTACAACTTTTATATATATGATTATATACAGCTTTTGTACATATTGCATCATCATGTGAGACTAGGAATCATGTGATCATAGATTCATTTCCTGAATCTAGATTCGATTTCCGTGATGGACATTTTAAGCTGCAGCCAGCTTGTAAATTATTCACAGTGTCTGAATTTCCTTAGATGGCTATCATGCCCACAAGGAGTTCGACGCTGCTATGTACCTTATTTTCTCGAAAATGTCTCGCATCTCGAAAATAATAAAAGCAATTAAGCCGAACAAATAATAAAATAGAAGTATCAAAGACCTCAATTACTATTGAGCACAAGGGTTTGAAAAAACCTGTTTTACAAAATATCACTGCCATATCTCGTTAAAAATTAACTTTTATACAAAATTCAAACCATTTATATATAGGTGCAAATGAGGCATATCACTACTTCCAGATAACTGCACATTGACCTACACATACACACACACATTCAGATAAAAGTTTAAATTAAAAAGTGGCGGTAACCGTGTCACCGCAGAAGTCGGGGGGTGCCTAACACCTTACCTCCGCTTAATCAAGCCCTCGGACCCTAACGAATCTCAGTTTCACAGACCCGTTAAGCAGTGTTACATCACTAGGTCTTTGTGCAAACCTTTTCTCGGTTGAATTGGTGCAACCATTTAAAAATACCAACTGGCGACTCTTACAGTCCAATCGTTGATATATACATGTCGGACCTTTTCAAACTTGTTTTTTCAAATAAATCTCACCTAACATGAGAACACCAAAAGATAAGAACAGAAAGGAATAAATAAAAATCTCGACGTCGACAGTTAGACCGCACCATAGAAGGTTGCCTGTGTACTCATGTTTATGGGGGAGATCAGGTCTTTATAGTTCCAACCTAACGTGAAAAGGTTGAAAGTTGTATATGGTGAAAGGGTTTTATTTTTGCAAAGGTTACACCGGACCATAAATGGTTGCCTACGTACTCCCGTGTATGGGGTAGATCAGGTCTGCGTAGTTCGTCCCTGGTGGGACGAAAACTAATGTGGTTAGAAAGGTTTTGAAAACCTGAATTGACTGATGGATTGTTTATCCAAAACCAGGATGCTGTTTTCCAAGTAACTTCAGACATAATACCTCTTTACGGTGTCTGAGTTAATGAGTTGGGGAAATTCTTCGCCATCCATTTCTTGAAATCTAAGGGCTCCTCCTGTCAATACCTCTTTGACAATAAACGGGCTTTCCTAATTTGGGGCAAATTTTCCTTTAGATTGATCTTGATTGTCAAGGACCTTCTTCAAGACCAAGTCATTTTCTTTGAATTTTTGTAGCCAGACTTTTTTGTTGTAGGATCGAGCGATCCTTTGTTGATATAATTGACCATGAAAAATGGTTGTGGCCCACCTTTCCTCTATCAGAGATAATTGGTAGTACCGATCTTGTAACCATTGGTCTTCCTCCATTTGAGCATCTATCAACACTCTCAGGGATTCCATTTTGACCTCTATGGGGAGCACTACTTCCATGCCATAGGTTAATGAATAGGGGGTTGCCCCAGCAGAAATGCGCATTGACGTTCTGTAGGCTAATAAAGTCAGAGGTAACAAGTCAGACCATCCTTTATGATTGGCGAACATCTTTTCCATGATCCTTTTGATATTCTTATTAGCCACTTCAACATCACCATTCATCTTTAGACGATAGATGACGGAGTTAAGATGCTTGATGTGGAATTTGCTGAATAATTCCTCCATCATTTGGTTGTTAAGGTTTTTGGCATTGTTTGATACAATCACCTCAGTTTGTCAATATCAACAAATGACTTTGTTTATGATGAAACCAATGATCACCTCTTTGGTAACTCTGGGAAAAAAGGTTGCCTCTACCCATTTGGTGAAGTAATCGATCATGGTGAACATAAATAGATGACCATTGCTGGCTTTGGGCTCGATTGGCCTGATCATGTCCATTCCCCATATTAAGAAGAGCCAGGGTGGAGTCATATTGTGGAGTTCCCTTGGAGAGGCGTGGATATCATTTCCATGAATTTGGCATTGATAACATCTCCTGACGTGATCATCACAGTCAGCTTTGAGAGAGATCCAGTAATGCCTTGTTCTTAAGATCTTCTTAATAAGTAGAGGACCGCTAATGTGTGGACCGCATACTCCACCATGGATTTCATCCATAAGTCTCTGAGCTTGGTCTTTATCTAGGAATCTTAGAAGGCCTAGTCCCACATCTCTTTTGTAGAGTGCGTCTCCGCTCAGATATAATTTTATGGCCATTCTATTGATCCACTTTCTTTCTGTTTGACTCGCCCTAGTGGGGGTAGATCTGTCCCACATATATTCCTTGATGGAATGGTACCAAGGGTGTTGGACGGGAGGAAGTTCATCCGATACTTCTCCGATGTAATTTCCATAGACTGGGGCCTTTTGCCTAGAAAATTTGATATTTAGCATGCTCTATTTTCAAATGTGTTGATCAAGGAAGCCAAAGTTTCTAATGCATCCGAAAAGTCATTCCAGTTATGAGGAATGTAGAGGAAGGATATTTCTTCAAACTCCGAAGCCATCTAGATAACTTGTCGATGGTAATGCAGTAAATGCAATTCTTTGGTGTGATAGATCCCATTGGTTTGTTTGATTACTAGCTCGAAATCTCCAAAGGCAGATAAGCGTTTGACGCCCATGGATTGGGCTAGTTTCAACCCCATTATACAGCCTTCATACTCAGCTATATTGTTGGTGCTTATAAACTATAATTTGATAGCAACTGGATAATGTTCCCCCAAAGTAGACACCAGAACTGCCCCTGCTATGGCGTCTTCCATGTTTATAGCTCCATCAAAATACATCTTCCATGACTGGACTGTATCCTCCTGATGGTGTTGCTGAATTGTCATTACCCCTTCATCAGGGAAATATGTTTCTAAGGGTTTGAAATCTCCTGATGGCGATGCAACCAGTTGATCTACAATCCCTTAACCTTTGATAGACCTTTGGGTCACGTAGATGATGTAAAATTACTGGAAGATCAACTGCCATTTGGGCAGTCGATAATTCAATATGGGTTTGCTGAATACGTACTTGAGAGGATCCACGAGGGATATGAGATGAGTTGTGTGACCATGTAGATAATACTTTAATCTCATGGAAGCCCATGCTAATGCACATCAAGTCTTTTCAATCAAGGAATACTTGTGCTAACTGATGCTGAATCTTTTGTTGAGGTAATATATAGCTCTTTCTTTGCCTCTATTGTCTTTTTGTCCCAGCATGAAACCCATGGCATTGTCATTGATTGACAGGTACATAAATAGGGGATAGGTAGCTCCGATATTGATGAGGCCAAATGACAACTGTCTGTAGCAAAAGGTTCCCCAAGGAGTGATGAATATTGTTTTCTCCCGGTCCTCTTCAGCAACCATAATTTGGTGGTATCCAGCAAAGCATTCAATAAAGGAGTACATTCCATACTGAGTTGTATTGTCAATGAGTATGTGGATAAATGGTACCAGGAAGTTGTCTTTAAGATAAGCTTTGTTCAAATCCCTGTAATCCACGCATACTTGCACCTTCCCTCCGGGTTTAGGTACGAGAACTATGTTGGATAGCCACTCGGGGTATGTTGATACCATGATAATGCCGATTTTAAATTATTTCACAATTTCTTCCTTGACTTTCAAACTCCACTCAAGTTTTAATCGCTTAAGCTTCTGTTTGACTAGCTTGAATCCTTCTTTAATGGGTAGGCGATGAATGACGATATCAGTTGACAAATCGATCATGTCTTCATGAGACCATGCAAACACATCCTAGAATTGGGTCAATAAAGCAACCATGTCATTCCTTTGGCTTAGGGTAAGGTCCATTCGAATCTGGATTTGTTTAGGGTTTTCTAAGGTTTCAAAATTGAAGGAGGTGGTTTGATCAAGGTTTAGTTTGGATTTATCTTCGACCCATTCTTCGATCTCCTCAGGCACCTCATAGTCCTCTTGCTCAATCTCCATCAAGTCAGAGTCCAACTTTACATCAAAGTTGTAGTTATTATGAAGAATTGGCACTCTATCAGCAAGTTTAGACAAATTTAACTTTCGAAACCTGAAACAAAATGCTTTCACTTAATATATGAAACTATTTGATCATACAAAGTGTTAGCATGGCATGACAAAGGCAACTGCTAATACTATGCAATAAAAGTAAGCAGTTAATGCTATCTATAGGATAGAGGGATTTTCTGCCCTTTTTACCCTTTTTGACAAATACAAAGTGTGTTACTTCAATTGCCGAGGTTCAAGTCCTGGTGGACAGCTGTGATGAAGGGGTTGTTATCATCCTTCTCCTCTTGAATAATGACCATGACATCTGAGCTGTCGTCATCTGAGATATCCTTGTTCATACCGTCGGTATGCACCAGGAAGTACATCTTCGATAATCGTCTCTTTATGTCTTGTTTGCGCCTTTGATTCCTTTCCTCATAATAAAATTCATACCAATATTTTGGTATAACGATATTGAAAGAAATAACATCATTTACGAAGAAAATAACATCCCTTACCTCAAAAGAACAGTACTTCTGACTGGAATATCGGATATAATGTTAAAGAAAACTTGCACTGAATAGCAACTCTCAAAGTATCTAAATACTCGTAAAAATACGCTCGATATTATAGAGTGAGAAAACTTCTAATTCTGGTGTGATTTTCAATTCTAACTAAGCACCCTATTGATAGGAAAATACCAAAACGCCAAAGCAGGCTAAAATTTAATAAAAATTTTCACGCACACCTCTTGACCAAACTCAGCACGCCACAAGTGGGGCCCACCAATTTCAAAAAATTCCACAACAATCAAAAGTGGGATCCCACCCATGTGTTTAATAAAAACATTTATTTCTGAAACTTCAATAATTCATAATAAATAGCCATTTTATCAGAAAAATACAAATTTTATATCCATTCCATAGGAAATTTAATTCTCTACAACTTTATATAAGAAAGTTTTTCCAAATTCCCAACAAAAAATGACTGAAATCCACATACGGATGATTTTTAATACCTCCATTCTGACAAAATACTGATAAAACTCCTCAGCATTAATCCTTTCATTTATATCCACATAAAATAAATATTTCCTTATCATATAAATTAATAATTAATTATTCACAAATAATATTACAGAATCACAATAATGACAACCAGGTCGTTCCCAAGAAAGAAGAAATTTTTCGATAAGGATTTCTCCTTACTGGCGCACAATTAAGTGACCAAACCCCTGTCCTAGACAAAACTTTCTTAGACATTGCCAATAATGTCATCTAATAATATTATTCAAATAATATGAATTATTGATCTGATAATGGAAAATATTGTGCAGTGACAATTATTGAAACAACAATAATATAAAATATCAACGTAGCAATTATTGAATCAATAAAATAAAATATTAAACAGTAATTACTGTAACAATTATTGAGTAGTGGCTTCTTACGTAAGAATTAATAATCCATAAATATTGTGCAATACCGTGTGCTACTGTACAACCACGCGTATTACTGTACTTTAACAACCAGGTATTCCAACGGTGTTAACGGTAACAACTACGCCGTTATTTATAAAAAACTCATACTTGTCGTTTTCTTCATCCAACAGATTTTCGTTATGGGGCCCACAAATGGTTGCGCCGTCATACGAATATTCTCCGACAGTAAGAATATTCCACAACCAAACGAATATTCCCCGACAACAATAAGTATTTTATAACCACTTGCTTATTTTGAAAAAATTTACATATATCACCCTTAACTTTAAACTTTTATCAATTTAACTATTTACTAAATAGAAAAATTGAATACTTTTATTTCATAAAATTTGGGGTCTTACAATCTCCCCTCCTTATGAATTTTTGTCCCCAAAATTTACGTACGTGCCTGGTGTTTCGAAAAGGTGAGGGTACCTCACTTTTATTTTTGATTCCAACTCTCAGGTCATTTTCTCAATAGCATGGTTCCTCCACAAAACTTTGACTTGTGGTATAACCATTGTGCATAGGACATGCTCCTTCCTATCCAAGATCTTGACAAGTACCTCCTCGTATGTTAAATCTTCGGTTATCTCGTCTGGTTCTAACTCAATAATGTGGTTTGGATCTTTCACATATTTACGAAGCACAAATATGTGAAAAATATTATGAACACGAGACATGCTTGGAGGTAATGCGAGTCTATAGGCCACATTTCCTACTCGGTCAAGAATTTCAAATGAACCAATAAATCGTGGATTGAGCTTTTCTCTCTTCCCGAATATTGTAACTCCCTTCCATGGAGCAACACGTAACAATACATGATCCTGAATATTAAATTCCACGTCCTTTCGATGAAGATATGCATAACTCTTTTATCGATCATGTGCCATTTGTATACGTTGTCGGATCATTTGGATCTTCTCTGTAGTCATACGTACCAACTCTGGTCCCAACAACATTGCTTCTCCCACCTCATCCCAACATACTAGAGAGTGACACTTTTGTCCATACAACGCCTCGAATGGAGCCACACCTATACTTGCCTGATAACTATTATTGTAGGAGAATTCCACCAATGGTAGGTACTTATCCCAACTCCCTTTGAAATCTAGGACACATAGTCTTAATAGATCTTCAAGAGTTTGAATAGTCCTTTCTGATTACCCGTCTGTTTGAGGATGGTATACCGAACTGAATCGTAAATCTGTGCCCATAGCTTTCTGCAAGCTAAACCCAAAATCATGAAGTGAATCTTAGGTCACGATCCGAAACTATGGATACTGGCATGCCATGCAATCTTATAATTTCATTCACGTATATACGAGCAAGACGTTTAAGGGAATAAGTCTCCCGTATAGGCAAGAAATAAGCAAACTTGGTTAATTTATCAACAATAACCCAAATCGTATCTATGCCTTGAGAAACCTTGGGAATACCAGTAACGCAATCCAAGGTAATGTGTTCCCACTTCTATTTCAAAATCTCAAGTGGTTGTAATGGACCCTTTGGTACTTGATGCTCCGCCTTTACACGTTGACAAGTTAAACACCTCGAGATAAACTCCGCGATATCTCTCTTCATATTACTCCACCAAAATATATGTCGAAGATCATGATACATTTTGGTACTCCCAGGATGGATTGCAAACGGTGTGTTGTGTGCCTCCATCATGATTCTATGCTTCAAGTCAGAATCTTTAGGAACGCAAAGTCTGGAGTTAACTCTAAGTATTCCTTCTTCATCAATTATTGCTTCTGGAATAGCACCTTATTGCACTTTCTTCTTCATACGCATCAGCTCCAGGTCCGTAGCTTGAGCAGCTTTAACTTTATCGATTAAAGTCGATTCTACTCATATATTTGACATCATAACGTGGGTCCCTGGAGTCTTTAACTCTATCTCCATCCTTTGCAAGTCATACCAAATGGGCCTTTGTGTTGACAATATCGCACTCATACCCGCATATGATCTTCTACTCAATGTGTCATCTATCACGTTTGCTTTTTCAAAATGGTATTGGATGGTATGATCATAATCTTTCAATAACTCGAGCCAACGTCGTTGCCGCATGTTGAGTTCCTTTTGGGTGAAGAAATATTTGAGGCTTTTATGATCCGTATAAATCTCCACTTTCTCCCCATGCAGGTAGTGTCTCCAGATCTTCAACGCAAAAATGACTGTTGCCAACTCCAGATCATGAGTAGGATAATTCCTCTCATATTCTTTGAGTTGTCGCGAGACATAGGCTATGACTTTCTCATTTTGCATGAGAACACATCCTAATCCTTTGCCTGAAGCATCACTATAGATAACAAATCCATCCGAACCAGATAGTATTGTAAGAACAGGTGCTGAAATGAGTCTCCTCTTGAGTTCTTGGAAACTCTTCTCGCATTCCTCGCTCCATACCAATTTTGTATCTTTCCGAGTCAGCTGAGTTAACAGAGTAGCGATTCAAGAAAATCCTTCCACGAATCTCCGATAATAACCAGTTAAGCCCAGAAAGCTACGTACTTTGGTCTCCGTCTTTGGTTGCTCCCAACTTTGTATTGCTTTAATCTTCACCGGGTCAACATATACTCCATGTTTTGACACCACGTGCCCAAGGAATGCTACTTCCTCAAGCCAGAACTCGCATTTCTTCAGCTTGGCATATAGCTTGTTATCACGAAGCCTTTAAAGTACCAGCTTCAAATGGCGCTCATGATCTTCACGACTTTTGGAATAGATGAGGATGTCATCAATAAAGACAACAATGAACTGATCCAAATATTCCTTGAACACACGGTTCATCATATCCATAAAAGTAACAGGAGCATTAGTCAGTCCAAAAGACATGACTAAGAATTCATAATGCCCGTACCGAGTTCTGAAGGCAGTCTTCAGAATATCCTCAGTTTTAATCTTCAGCTGATGATATCCAAAACGAAGATCGATCTTTGAAAAGAATTATGGTCCTTGCAACTGGTCGAATAGGTCATCAATGCGAGGTAACGGATACCTATTCTTGATGGTGACATGGTTCAATTCTCGGTAGTCAATACAAAGTCGCATACTCTCATCTTTCTTCTTTACGAATAAAATAGGAGCACCCCAAGAAGATGTACTAGGACGAATGATACCTATGTCTAACAACTCCTGTAGTTGGACCTTTAACATTTGAAGTTCAATAGGAGCCATTCGATATGGGGTTTTAGAAATGGCTTTTGTACCAAGTTCAAGGTGAATAAAGAATTCAATTTCACGTTCTGGGGGTAGACCGGGAAGTTCTTCAGGAAATACGTCAGGAAATTCACTAACAATAGAAATATTATTCAAATCTGACGTATTTTTGTTCAAGTCCATAACATGGGCTAAGAAAGCTTGACATCCATTTTTCAATAAACGAATGGCTTTATGGCTTGATATGACAGTAATTGACTTTAGTGGTTTAGTTGTTTTAATTATCATAACAGGTTGGTTAAGAATATGAAAACTAACAACCTTACGACAACAAACAATTTTGGCATGATGAGATGTTAACCAATCAATCCCTAAAATCACATCAAATGCAAGTATTTTTAAAGAAATAAGATCGGCAACTAATGTGATGGTCCCAACTTGAATCAAGAAAGATTTATAAACAGTGGATGTAATGAAAGTTTCTCCTAACGGAGTCTCAACAGATAAGTCAAAGTCTAATTTTTTCGGAGTCAAGTTCAAACGTTGAGCACAAGCAGGAGAGATAAAAGAATGGGTAGAACCGGTATCTAGTAAGGTATAAACTTCGTAGGAGTTTATGATTAGCTTACCCGTGATCACCTCGTTCGGTTCCTCACTTTTTGAGAAGTTACGAAAAGCGCTCTCACTTGAACCACCGATTTTGACTTGTCTAGGACAGCCTTTGGTGTCATCATTATCGCCAGAATTGACTTTCGCTATTGGGCATATTCCACCCTCAATTGCTTCGTCATACTCCTGTTTCATGATCCGAATCATTAATCTTTGATCCATATCAAATTGGGGTTGACCGCAATGTACATGGTAATTCAAAACTCGATGTTGGGTTCTCCCAATTGATGTCCAAAAAGAAAAATATATATCATATATTTTAGCCTTTTTGGATTGAACTTCTCTTTCCACAATATCAACGTGTCGTGCGGCTTTTACCCATGCATCCTTCATTCTCACTCGTTCAGTTGTTTCTTCTTTCAGCTGATCCTTAACATTTTAATTCCCAGATTCCAGCTCTATCATCTTATACTCTGCCAAAGAGTGCTTCTGTTCAAGCATTACATATCGGGTAACACAAGCTTGAATTGTTGCATCCTTTTGCTCCACGACCGCCTGCCGTTCTTCAGCTTGCTCTTTTAACACATGAATACGATTTTTCTACATTTCGATCATAAAGTTCTCCTAATAAATCCTCCTTGGGTTACTCTTCTTCCTCACTCTCAGCTGCTACCTCTGCGACTAACTCGGGTGCATCTATTAATTCTTCACTCACCACATGGATATCTCTAATTTCTTCTTCACCTGACATCACATTATCCTGGTTGGTGATTAGAGGTGTCTCCACGGTCTCATTCAGTCCATTGTTAACATTTTCAGCTGCCATTCTCAAATACTGCCATAAAATAAGGGTTAATTAAACAAATTAACATGCCACATATTATCTCTATATTCCGACCGACCAAACAAATAAGCTTAGGTAGGACACACTAGCGAAGGATTTACTCGTCTCTCCCCTCCTAGTTCTATTCTCTGATCTCCACCAGAGACCATATCCCTAAGCTCTGATACCAACTGCGACGCCCCCAAAATAGGTATACACCACCCATTCTGAGTCGCCAAATACATGGTACAGAAAACAACTATAACTTTATTATTACAATTATCGTGCAAAATACGACAACACATATACTGTGAGTTTAAATATAAATATTGTCTAATAGACAGTATTCAAACTCAAAAGAAGTCCTCATTAAAATTAATATCACACTATTTTATAAAATAGTGAGGACTGCTAAAACAACTGTCTTGACCCATCACTCCACACCCCGACTAGTTCCTGCTATATTCTCGCCTCCTGAAAAGAAAAATAGAACAAAAAGGAAAAGGGTGAGCTCAACTAGCCCAGTAAAGAATATTATAACTAAGATAATGTAGAACACATTATCGTTAGCCTTCAATAATTTAGATAAAATATAATGGACAACAAGGTTTAGATCAATATTCGCAGCGAAAATAACAATTCATTAGAAGAGTTAAGTAGAGAATAAAATCTACTATCATCTATGAATTTAAAAGTCCATCATCAATATTTTATCCCTATAACACCAATCAATATAAATTTTGAATCAAATATTCATCTTTGCACTACGGGCCAAAGATATTCATTTGTATCACCAGTTGGTTATGTTCATCTCAACACCTGTCCATCTTTGCACTACGGCCAAAGATATTCATCAGGTAATCATTCATCTTTGTACTACAAGCCAAAGATATTCAGTTATATCATCATTTAGGACTGAGGATGATGAAAAATATCTTAAAGAAAATGAATCCAGTGAGATAAAAGGACAAAGATTAGGGATTCGTACTTCAGTTTATCCAAGTTCAAAATTACTCCATAACAATCAATTGTGGAGCAAAAATTCAAGAATGAAGATCAAAACATGAATACAATTAAAGATAGTAACCATAATAGACAACTTGGATAAAGAAGAGAAAATTTTATTTTTCCTGTTAATAGTGTCGTATTCGTGAATAGTGCCGTATACGTGAATAGTAACCCCGACACGAAAAGGTAGAAATTCCACAAGATAAATCATACTTCGTGAATAGTACTCGTGAATAGAACCGTATTCGTGAATAGTGTCGTATACGTGAATAGTTCCGTATACGTGAATAGAAACTCCGACATTAAAATGTAAAAATTTCATAATAAAATTCATACCAATATTTCGGTATAATGATATTGAAAGAAATAACATCATTTACGAAGAAAATAACATCTCTTACTTGAAAAGAACAGTACTCAGACTAGAATATCGGATATAATGCTGAAGGAAACTTTCACTGAATAGCAACTCTCAAAGTATCTAAATACTCACACAAAAAACGCTCGATATTATAGAGAGAGAAAGCTTCTGATTCTGGTGTAATTTTCAATTCTAACTAAGTACCCTATTTATAGGAAAATGCCAGAACGCCAAAGCAGACTAAATTAATAAAATATTAATATTTTTTTAAAATTTTCCTACGCACACCTTCTTGAGCAAATTATCAGCCACCAATAGTGGGGCCCACCAAAATTTAGTATTTTTCACACCAACCAAAAGTCGAGCCCACCATACTTTTAATAAAAACATTTATTTTTGAAACTTCAATAATTTATAAAAAAATAGCCCTTTTATCAGAAAAATATGAATTATATGTCCTTTCCATAGGAAATTGAATTCTCTACAATTTTGTAGAAGAAAGTTTTTCTAAATTCCAATCAAAAAAAGTCTGAAATCAACATATGGATAACTTTTAATACCTCCATTCTGACAAAATACTGATAAAACACCTCAACATTAATTCCTTCATTTATATCCACATAAAATAAATATTTTCTTATCATATAAATTAATAATTAATTATTCACCAATAATATTACAGAATCACAAATAGGTGATAGGTAGCTCCGGTATTGATGAGGCCAAATAACAACCATCTGTAGCAAAAGGTTCCCCAAGGAGTGATGAATATTGTCTTCTCCCGGTCCTCTTCAGCAACCATAATTTGGTGGTATCCAACAAAGCATTCAACAAAGGAGTACATTCCATACTGAGCTGTATTATCAATGAATATGTGGATAAATGGTACCAGGAAGTTGTCTTTAAGATAAGCTTAGTTCAAATCCCTGTAATCCACGCATACTTGCACCTTCCCTCCAAGTATAGGTATGAGAATTATGTTGGACAGCCACTCGGGGTATGTTGATACCATGATAATGCCGGTTTTGAATTGTTTCACAATTTCTTCCTTGACTTTCAAACTCCACTCAGGTTTTAATCGCTTAAGCTTCTGTTTGACTGGCTTGAATCCCTCTTTGATGGGTAGGCGATGAATGACGATATCAGTTGACAAATCGATCATGTCTTCATGAGACCATGCAACACACATCCTAGAATTGGGTTAATAAGCAACCATGTCATTCCTTTGGCTTAGGGTAAGGTCCATGCCAATCTGGATTTGTTTAGGGTTTTCTAAGGTTTTGAGGTTGAAGGAGGTGGTTTGACCAAGGTTTGGTTTGGGTTTATCTTCGACCCATTCTTCGATCTCCTTAGGCACCTCATAGTTCTCTTGCTCAATCTCCATCAAGTCAGAGTCCAACTTTACATCAAAGTTGTACTTATTATGAAGAATTGGCACTCTATCAGCAAGTTTAGACAAATCTAACTCTAGAAACCTGAAACAAAATGCTTTCACTTAATATATGAAACTGTTTGATCATACAAAGTGTTAGCATGGCATGACAAAAGCAACAGCTAATACTATGCAACAAAAGTAAGCAGTTAATGCTATCTGCAGGACAGAGGGATTTTCTACCCTTTTTACCCTTTTCGGCAAATGCAAGGAGTACTGCTTCAATTGTCGAGGGTCAAGTCCTGGTGGACAGCTGTGATGAAGGGATTGTTATCATCCTCCTACTCTTGAATAATGACCATGACATCTGAGCAGTCGTTATCTAAGATATCATTGTTCATAACCTCGGTATGCACTAGGAAGTACATCTTCGATAATCGTCTCTTTATGTCTTGTTTGCGCCTTTGATTCCTTTCCTCATAATAAAATTAATATCAATATTTCGGTATAATGATATTGAAAGAAATAACATCATTTACGAAAAAAATAACATCCCTCACCTCAAAAGAACAGTACTTCTAACTGGAATATCGGATATAATGTTGAAGAAAAATTACACTGAATAGCAACTCTCAAAGTATCTAAATACTCGTAAAAATATGCTCGATATTATAGAGAGAGAAAACTTCTGATTCTGGTGTAAGTTTCAATTCTAACTAAGCGTCCTATTTATAGAAAAATGTCAAAACGTCAAAGCAGTCTAAAATTTAATAAAATAATATTTTACTAAAAAATTTCACGCGCACCTCTTGACCAAACTCAACACACCACAAGTGGGGCCCACCAATTTTATAAAATTCCACAACAACCAAAAGTGGGTCCCACTCATATTTTTAATAAAAATAATTATTTTTAAAACTTCAATAATTCATAATAAATAGCCCTTTTATTAGAAAAATACGAATTTTATGTCCATTTCATAGAAAATTTAATTCTCTACAACTTTGTATAAGAAAGTTTTTCTAAATTCCCAATAGAAAATGACTGAAATCCGCATACGGATGATTTTTAATACCTTCATTCTAACAAAATACTGATAATACTCCTCAGCATTAATCCCTTCATTTATATCCACATAAAATAAATATTTCTTTATCATATAAATTAATAATTAATTATTCACAAATAATATTACAGAATCACAATAATGACAACCAGATCGTTCCCAGGAAAGAGGGGGCTTTCCGATAAGGATTTCTCCTTATTGGCGCGCAATTAGGTGACCAAGCCCCTTTCCTAGACAGAACTTCCTTAGACATTGCCAATAATGCTATCTAATAATATTATTCAAATAATATAAATTATTGATCTGATAATGGAAAATACTGTGCAGTGACAATTATTGAAACAACAATAATATAAAATTTCAATGTAGCAATTATTGAATCAATAAAATAAAATATTGAACACTAATTACTGTAACAATTATTGAATAGTGCCTTCTTATGTAAGAAAAAATAATTAAAAAATACTGTGCAATACCGTGTGCTACTGTGCAACAACGCGTATTACTATATTTTAACCACCGGGTATTCCAACAGTGTTAACGGTAACAACTACACCGTTATTTGTAAAAACTCAAACTTGTCATTTTCTTCATCAAACCATTTTCTGTTATGGGGCCCACAAATGGCTGCGCCATCGTACGAATATTTCCCGACAATAAGAATATTCCACGACCAAACGAATATTCTCAGACAACAATGAATATTTTATAACCACTTGCTTATTTTGCAAAATTTGAACATTTCACCCATAACCAAAGCATTATATGAAATTAACACCTTACTATTCAAAATAATAATTAGAGGAGAATTAATTTTATTAATAAAAAGTTGGGGTCTTACACATAAGTTATGACTTTCCCATGTTGAATGAGAACACATCCTAACCCTTTACCTGAAGCATCGCTGTAGATAACAAATCCATCCGAACCAGATAGTATTGTCAGAACAGGTGCCAAAATGAGTCTCCTCTTGAGATCTTGGAAGCTCTTCTCGCATTCCTCGCTCCATACGAATTTTGTATCTTTCAGAGTTAGCTTAGTTAACGGAGTAGCGATTCGAGAAAATCCTTCCATGAATCTTCGATAATAACCAACTAAGCCCAGAAAGCTACGTACTTCGGTTACTGACTTAGGTTTCTCTCGACTGTGACTCATATTCTAATCTTAGATATCACGTCACAATGGCACCTATCAGTTTACCATCGCACGAATATGGCGTCCCTTACGGAGAGTTTGGCGTCAGTGCATTCCACAAAGGAAGTCACCAACGAGAGGCTCGAGTACCAACTTGAATCAAGCAAGATTTATAAACATTGGATGTAATGAAAGTTTCTCCTAACGGAGTCTCAACAGATAAGTTAAAGTCTAATTTCTCCGGAGTCAAATTCAAACGTTGAGCACAAGCAGGAGAAATAAAAGAATGCGTAGAACCGGTATCTAATAAGGTATAGACTTCGCAAGAATTTATGATTAACTAACCCATGATAACTTCGTTCGGGTTACTCGCTTTTTAAGAAGTCACAAAAAACGCTCTTCCTGAAAGTATCGACTTTATTTTATCTGTATCCGCCTTTGGAGTCACCATTCCTGCTGGACTTGGTTTCGCTACAAGATAATCTCTAGCTATATGACCTTCCTTTCCACATTTATAACACACCTTAGATTATTGTGGTCAGTTTGGGCTGATGTGTCCCTCTTTCCCGCATTTATAACATACGACCGATGGTCTTTCTCCTCCCCTAGAAACAGTTGATGATGATGCTGACGTCTTCACGTTGTCATTGTTGTACCTTCTCTTTTTGAAATCTCATCCCGACTCGCTTCTTCTACTATCATGGCCACGATTACCACCAGAGTGGTTACTGCTTTTGTCCGGATATTTTCTTCCCCGCTGGTTGTCATTGCTCCGACGACTACTGCCACCGGTATGACTCTGGTTGTGGTCCCTCGGTTGAACATACTCATTCTCGCTCTAATAATTGAGTCATGTTCACAACATCTGAATATAGAGAAAAATTGTGAGAGATAAGGTATTGACGAATTTCGGGTTTCAGACCTCTCAGAAACATCCGCGTCATACGTTCCTCATTCTCTACCAAATAAGGTGCAAACCTAAATAACTCCGTGAACTTAGCCTCGTACTGGGACATAGTCATGGTGTTCTGTTCCAGTCTAATAAACTCTACCTCCTTCATAAGACGAATAATTTCAGGAAAGTACTTGTCATTGAATAGTTTCTGAAACGTTTCCCAAGACATATTGAGTGCGACTGGCTGGGTACGCTTCATAGATTTCCACTAGTAATTCGCCTCACCACAGAACATAAAGGTGCTGAATGGAACCTTCTGTTCCTCCGTGCATCCCAAGACATCAAATATCTTGGTAATTTTCTTAACCCATGTTTCCGCCTTGATCGGATCCAGCTTTCCCAAAAACTCTGGTGGTCCCAACTTTTTAAACTGCTTGGCTGTGACAATTCGCGCGTTCCCATTGTTTCCAGCTATATTTTGTACACGAGTCTCCCTCGTCTAATTTTTCATGAACTACAAAAAGCTTCTAAATATCACATCATTTATCGTTTGATCAGTGGTGTTGTTTACAAGAGGAACATTGTCGTCATGTTGCATGTTCTCCTGGTTGGTGATTAAAGGTGTCTCCAGAGTCTCATTCACTCCATTGTTAACATTTTTAGCTGTCATTCTCAAATACTGTCATTAAAAAAAGGTTAATTAAAGAAATTGACATACCACATATTATCCATATATTCTGATCGACCAATTAAATACCAAATAAGCTTAGGTAGGACACACTAGCGAAGGATTTACTCATCTCTCCCCTCCTAGTTCTATTCCCTGATCTCTGCCAGATACCATATCCCTAAGCTCTGATACCAACTGTGACGCCCCCAAAATAGGTCTACACAACCCATTCTGAGTCGTCGAATATATGGTACAGAAATAACTACAAACTTCATTATTACAATTGTCTTGCAAAATACGACAACACATATGTTGTGAGTTTAAATACAAATATTGTCTTCTACACAATATCCAAACTCAAATAAGTCCTCATTACAATTACTGATACACTATTTTATAAAATAGTGAGGACTGCTAAAACAACTATCTGGACCCATCACTCCACACCTCGACTAGTTCCCGCTATATTCTCACCTCTTAAGAAGAAAAATGGAACAAAAAGGAAAAGGGTGAGCTCAACTAGCCTAGTAAAGAATATCATGACTAAGATAATGTAGAATAAATTATCGTTAGCCTTCAATACATCAGATAAAATATAATGGACAACAAGTTTTAGATCAATATTCATAATAAAAATAACAATTCATAGAAGAGTTAAGTAGAGAATGAAGTCTACTATCTTCTATGAATTAAAAGTCCATTTGTAACATCAATCAATATACATTTTGAACCAAATATTAATCTTTGCACTACGGGCCAAAGATATTCATTTGTATCACCAGTTGGTCATGTTCGTCTCAACACCTGTCCATCTTTGCAGTACGGGCCAAATATATTCATCAGGTAATCATTCAACTTTGCACTACAAGCCAAAAGATATTCATCAAGTATCACCATTTAAGACTGAGGATGATGAAAAATATCTTAAAGAAAATGAATCTAATGAGATAAAAGGACAAAGATTAGGAATTCGTACTTTGGTTTATCCAAGTTCAAAAATACTCCATAATAATCAATTATAGAGCAAAATTCAAGAATGAGGATCAAAACATGGATACAATCAAAGATAGTAACCATAATAGACAACTTGGACAAAGAAAAGAAAATTTAATTTTTCTATAAATAGTGTCGTATTCGTGAATAGTATCGTATACGTGAATAGTAACCCCGACACAAAAGGTAATAATTTTATAAGAAAAATCATACTTCGTGAATAGTACTCGTGAATAATACCATATTCGAGAATAGTGTCGTATACGTAAATTGTAACCTCAACATGAAAAGGTAAATTTTTTTTAATAAAATTTATACCAATATTTCGGTATAATGATATTGAAAGAAATAACATCATTTACGAAGAAAATAACATCCCTTACCTCAAAAGAATAATACTTTTGACTGGAATATCGAATATAATGTTGAAAGAAACTTGCACTGAATAGCAACTCTCAAAGTATCTAAATACTCACAAAAATGCATTCAATATTATAAAGAGAGAAAACTTCTGATTCTGGTATGATTTTCAATTCAAACAAAGCACCTTATTTATAGGAAAATTCCAAAACACCAAAGTAGACTAAAATTTAATAAAATAATATTTTAATAAAAAAATTCACGCACACCTCTTGACCAAACTCAACACACCACAAGTGGGCCCTCCAATTTTAGAAAATTCCACAACAACCAAAAGTGGGGCCCACCAATATTTTTAATAAAAACATTTATTTCCAAAATTTCAATAACTCATAATAAATAGCCTTTTTATCAGAAAAATATGAATTTTATGTTCATTCCAAAGGAAATTTAATTCTCTACAACTTTGTAGAAGAAAGTTTTTCCAAATAAAAAATGACCGAAATTCATATACGGATGAATTTTAATACCTCCATTCTGATAAAATACTGATAAAACACCTCAGCATTAATTTCTTCTTTTATATCCATATTGTAGATACTCGAAATTTTGCTTTCCTGTTACTAACCTTACAGGATGGCAGAATCGTCTTTCAGAGATAACCCTGGAAGACAACTTAACTCAGTCCCGGAGACAACCCTGAGATACTCAATTTTTTATCTCGGAGATAACCCCGAGATATTCAATACAGTCCCGGAGACAACCCCGAGAGATTCAGTTTCAACCTCAGAGACATCCCCGAGGAATGCAGTTCCAGTTCCGGAGATAACCCCGAAATCCTCAGTGCCATCTCAGAGATAACCCCGAGATGTTCAGTCCCAATCACGGAGACAACCCCGGGATCTTTAATCCAACCTCTGAGGCAACCCCGAGAGATGCAGTTGCAGTTCTGGAGATAACCCCGGAAATGCTTTTTTTCACTTCCAGCAATCAGCTTCAACACTTGGCGATAGCCCCGACGCACTCATTCCCCAAGCCCGGAGATAACTCCAGGAGGTCAGGCACACCTTAGAGACAACCCTGAGGATGGTCAACACCTGCAGCAGTCCAATCTCAAAGATAACCCTGAGCAACGGCTGCTAAATTAGCTCAAACTGGATATAACCCCGGTGAGGGGCAAAATCATTATTTTGCCATCTCGATCCCATATTGCGCCATCTTAACAACATTCAGACATACATTTTACATAGAAATGTCCCACAAGAACCAAAGAGCTCCAATCCCGAGTGACTACTATACAAGACAGCACACCAGATAGAATTTGAAGACTGAAGACCAAGGGCATGGTCCCATCTTCCTGTCTTCGTACAACCTCTAATCCTATGTCATTATGTAGCTCTCGACAACAGCATGCTAAAAAAGGTCTTATACACCTCGATCGGATGCCCGAATTGAAATTCTAAAAATTCGAGCGGACAACACGTTACACGCGTGAACATACTTCGAGACGGCGGGACCCGCGGAACCCGGGGCACCCCGGGCAGCCGCAGGTGCATCTGCGGCTGCCGGAGGCACACTTACGGCTCCCCCCTCTATAAATAGAGGGCTTGGGGCAGCCATTTTTCATAGAGAAAAGGCGAGGAAGCCCTGTCCAATTTGCTTTGTACACACTATAAACTGAGTATTTTCTCATTTTAAACACTTGTGAGCTTCTATATTGCTATATTTTTACCTGCGGGAGCCAAGTTTTCATTCATTTAAAGATATTGAAGTCTTCTTTGGCAATCCACTCTAAGCCTTCTTACACTTTCTAAAGCCTTTCTCCACTACTGTGAACACACAGTTCTTTACGTTGAGGGCGGTGTTGCGTGTGTATGACCGGACTTTGGTCCATGGCTTTTATTTCTTTTTGTATATATATATATATATATATATATATATATATATATATACATACTTATATATAAACTGTGGTCGAACTCTGTTTGATGAGCCTGGATTTACATCCGGAGCATTTACTGATTTTGTATATATATAAATACTTATATATATGTTGTTGCTATCAAACTCTGTTTGATTGAGCCTGAATTTCACATCCGGTGCGTTTACCGCTTATATATATATATATATATATATATATATATATATATATATATATATATATAGTCTGACTTGGAGTTTACTTCGTGGCCTTTTACTGCTTTATTTACATTTTTGTCAGGCCTGAAGTTTACTTCGTGGCCTTTTACTACTTTATTTACATTTTGTTTCCACCTAAAGGTTACTTCGAGGCGGTTGATCGTTTTATTGCTTTATTTATATTTTCTCAATTCCCCATGGAGGTGCTTCGTGGTGGTTGATTGGTATTTACTACTTTATTTATATTTTTTAATCCCCCATGGAGGTGCTTCGTGGTGGTTGATTATCTGTATATATATATATAACTATTTACAGTTTTCATACAAATTGATATATCATGTGAGCCTAGGAATCATGTGATCACAGATTCAGTCTACTGAATCTAGATTCTGTTCCCGTGATGGACATTTTCAGCTGTACACGGCTTATAAATTATTCACGGTGTTTGAATTTCCTTAGACGGCTCTCATGCCCAGAAGGAGTTCGGCACTGCTTTTTATTATATTTTCTCGAAGATGCTTCGCATCTCGGAAATAAAAGTAATCAAACCGAACACATAATAAAATGGAAGTATCAAATGCCTCAATTACTATTGAGCACAATGGTTTGAAAAATCTCTTTTTACAAAACATAACTGTTATATCTTGTTAAAACTGAATTTTTATGCAGAAAGTCAAACCCTTTGTATATAGGTGCGAACGAGGCATAGCACTACTTTCAGATAATTGCACATTGATCCACACACACACACACACACACACATTTATATAATAGTTTAAATGAAAAGTGGCGGTCACCGTGGCAACACGGATGTCGAGGGGTGCCTAACACCTTCCCTCTGCATAACCAAGTCTCCGGACCCTAACGAATCTTGGTTTCACAGACCCGTTAAACAGTGTCACATCACTGGGTCAATGTGCAAATCTTTTCTCAATTGTGTTAGTACAACCATTTAAAAAACTAACTTGCGACTCTTACAGTCCAAATCGTCGCATATACATGTCGGACCTTTTCACAACTTTTTTTTTCAAACAAATCTCACCTAACATGAGAACACCAAAAGACAAGAACAGAAAAGGGACAAATAAAAATCTCGACGTCGACAGGTGGCGACTCTGCTGGGGACACTTCCAGTAAGAGAACATAAGCCGCTATTACAAGCTTTTCAAAAATGTTATATGCTTGTGTGTGGATGTTACATTTACATTTGATGGATGTGTACGAATGCATTTATTTACTGTACTTAATGCTTTACACTATATCTGCTTGTGATATTAGTGCTTCGCACATGTCATCATTTTCATAAACGGTGAGACACGTTGCATGTGAATGTATATTGTGTGGTTCCTCCATCAGGAGGTTATCCTGTCGGTGTTTGATTACTGTATTCGTAGAAAGACAAATTCCAACGAGGCTTAGGAAAGGCACCACTCAAATTCGCTCCAGTTGAAAGACCGGATTAACTTCCCGTCGAGTAAATTACGATAATTTGGGAACCTTCATGCCAAAAAGCTGCGAGAGTAGCCTAAGATAGGTTAGCCTCTGATAAACCAAATACGGAGGAAAGTCTCTTCATACTTTCCCATTTTAAATTACTCGTAAAGTCAATTACTTATAATTTCATTCCATATTGATCTCCTTGTAATGAGAAATATGAAGAAATATGTGTACACGCATATTTAGAAATATTAACATGCTGTCATGTATTACAAACAGCTAACATCCGTTTTGCAGGATAATACTCCTAAAACGGATACATCATATAGCATGTAAACATTTATACATTCCCTAAAACTAAACTACGTCAGTTTTCTGAAGGGAACAATTGGACCTATTACCCGTTCAAAATCCAAAAAAGGCCATGAGTCTACAGTCAATTATGTCTTCATCTGACCAGAATAATCCTAATCCTATCTCCCGTGAAGAATTCGACGGATTAAGTAAACAAATCACAGATTTAGCTGTTCTACTTAAAGAACTACACCAATCTACTCAGGGTGCAAGGATACCCATACATACTGAATCCTCTGTACATGGAGGAACACAAGGTACGGGCAAAGAAGCTCCCATATCTGATTCTCAGTTGGATAAAACTAATAAACACCATGATACCACCTATCTTAAAGAAGATCTAGACGCCGGTGATATCAGAAAAAAAGTCTTACAGATGGACGAGACCATCCATTTTATTAAAGAGATTGGAGCACATGAGAGTGTTTCATATACAGACCTTTGTATATTCCCTGGTGTGCATTATCCAGAGAAGTTCAAGACTCCTGACTTTGAAAAATATGACGGGTTAGGGGATCCTTACACACATTTGAAGGTATTCATCGGAGAACTCGGATCTTATGCCGAGGATGAGAATGCAGCTGTTTCAGAAAAGTCTAACTGGAGAAGTCCGATCGTGGTATACCAGATTAGACAACTCCAAGATCCATAGCTGGGAAGAGCTAGCTCATGCCTTCCTCAGTCAGTACAGCTTCCAGTTATAGATGGCCCCTGACTGGTACTAAATTATTAAAGCCAAGAAACAAACCAATGAATCTTTCAGAGAGTATGCTCAAAGGTGGAGGCGCCTTGCTGCTCAAGTTGTTCCGTCTATGAATGAGTTTGAGATGGTAATGACCTTCATAGACATACAAGAGAGTCTTAACTGGAATTGGCAAACCATTCTCTGAAATGATTAAGCATGGGGAGATGGCTGAGATGGGATTAAAGTCAGGAAAGATTCAAGACCTAGCTGCCTTTAAAGCTGTTGCTGAGCACATCCAGTCCAAAAATTATGGAACAACCCCCGGAGGGTCCATAAAAAGAAAGAGGAGGATGTTTCCTTGATACTACAAGGTCAGAAGGGCAGTCAGAATATGCCTATCCAAAGGAGAAATTACTCCCCCTTTCAAGCACAGCCTTCGAACCCTTCGTTGCCAAAGGGTGGAGAAGTCAGACGCACTCGAGTGTTCACACCCTTATGGGAATCACTCGAGAACATTCTCAATCTTCTGACCACTCAGAAGAAAATTACTCATCTTCTTCCACCAGCAAATCCGAATGGGAGAGGTTTCAATGCTAGTCGAAAATGTGCTTATCATCCTGGAGCTCCAGGACATGATACTTAAGATTGCTGGGCTTTGAAACACAAGATCTAGGATTTGATTGATAATGGTGAGATCATGGTAGCTAAACCCAACCAACCCCATGTGCAAGATAACCCTCTTCCTCAACACAAAGAAGAAGAGGTTAATATGATTAATTGGAGTAGTGGATAGAGTTCCAATCATGTTGGTGGATCTTCACAAACCAGCAAAGATAGTGCCAACAAATGGGATTTTGCACAGTTCCAGTTTATGATGGAACGAAAAATGAAGACTCTCTGTGAGCAAGTTAACCAATTGGCAGAACTAGTGGTCCATCAGCATTAAGTCACACACCAATTATTTAGTCAAGAGCATGCTAGTGTCCTTCCTCTTGTTACAAACACTCCACCGCGTACTCTAGAAAATGAAACACTGGAGGATAAAATTGCAAAAAGAGTAAATGCCAAAGCCCGTCGGGACTTCGCCAATAAAAGGGAATTTACGTACCTAAGCCAACCGATGGAAGAAATATTGCAGATGTTGATCAATGAAGGAAGAATCAATACTCTGCTACCTCCAATCAGCCCGCATTCAAGACTTTTTAATTTTAATGGGGTGTGCCAATATCACTCCCACTCTCGCAGTCACAGCACAAAAGAATGTTGGGCACTCCGCCACCTTATTCAGAATTTAATTGACAGTGGTATCCTACAGATGGCGGACGATGATGCTGTAGTACTAGAGAGTGGGAACGCATTTCCTACAAAGTGGAAGGAAGTCGTAGCAGTCATATCTTCTGAGACAGATGTAGCTACTCCCTCACATACAATCCAACCAATTCAACTCAAAGGAGTTGACAATCCTTTGAAAGTGGCTGCGCCAGAGCTAATTATCTTACCATTTAGACCACAATATCCTATTGTCAGCCTACAGAAAGTTCCATGGAATTATGGAGGGGCTGAAGGATCCACATCTCATATAACTGCTGCAGTGTCGAGGGATAATCCACTATATCTTTCCCAACGGGTGATGAAGCCTACCATCAAGTCAAAGGGGAAGATTCCTATGGAAAAAGTGGAAGAATTTCTCCGTACTATGGGCCATAATGAAGCCAAGGTGGTTTTAAGCTTAAGAGAAGCTCCACATCAAGTTTCCATACTGGACTTAGTTTTCTCTTCCGAAGATCACAGGAAGGTGTTGCTCAAGGTGTTGGAAGAAGCCCAATTGCCTAAGTCAATAGATGTTGAGAAATTCCAGCATCTGGTGGATCACATTTTTAACAACAATGTGATATCTTTCACTGACGATGATATACCTCCCGAAGGGACCGATCATTGTAAGCCATTGCACATAGCGGTTTTGTCTTCCAGATACATGGTGGGAGGAGTTTTGATAGATGGAGGGTCATCTTTGAATATATATCCTTATGCCACTTTGGTAAAGATGAATATCAATCTCAACAGAATTTGAAGAAGCCATACAATCATTAAAGCTTTCGACGGATCCCGACGAAACACTGTCAGAGAGATTGAACTACCAGTGGAGATTGGTCTATATACATTCTGTATATCTTTTCACGTGCTCAAAATAGATACAGAATACAACCTGATCTTGGGAAGACCGTGGATTCATATGGTCGAGGTCGTCCCTTCCACCCATTATCAGCAACTTAAATACATTATCAACAACAGCCTAGTCACTGCCGATGCTGAGCCGAAGTGTATTAAACAAGGTGACATACCACTCATCAGCTTCAATTCAAAAGTTGAGCCGGTCAGTTTTCATGCCCTGGAGGTGAGCAACACTCACTACCATCCTGTTGGGGTGCCACCTCTCATACCTCAAGTTTCTGCCGAAGTAATGTCGGCCACTCAAGAAATAATGACATTGGGTTATCAACCTGGACAAGGGTTGGGCAAAGATCATTAGGTCATCAAACGCCCCATTCAAGTTCCCAGTCAAACAGGGACAGTCGGACTAGGCTATACTGCTAGTTCCAGTCGCAGGAATCCTCATAAGCACAAGCAGATTCCTTCAGATTTATCCACACGATGATTATCTCCATCTATAGTTCCTGAGCCTGTAAGGTCTCCGGTAAAGGTGCCGGCCCATGTAATGACCATGTTATTTCCTAAATCGATACCGATAAAAGGGAAAGAAGTCTTGGTTCCAAATCCCGAAGAGGAAGAAGAGGAACGGAGACGTAAGTAAGACATCATCAGGATGATGTCAAACATACTCATCATTGTCCATGATGATCACACAAATAGATACACCCTAGACGATGATTGTCCAGACGTAATGGTCATCATTCGGGAGAAGGAGGATGATGACAACCCCTCCATCATTGCAGTCCATCAGGACTTCACCCTTGACAATTCGAGCAACACTCCTTTCGTTGCTCGACAAGGGTAAAATGGGCAGAAACTCCTTCAGCCCTATAGATAATAATAACTGTTTACTTTTCTGTACAGTATTAGCATTTGTTTTGTCAGTACATGCTAACACTTTGTATAATTAAACGGTTTCATATATTAAGTGAAAGAATATTTTGTTTTAGGACTTTGAATTTAGATGTGCCTATACTTGCTGATAAGGTGCCTTTTCTCCACAAGGATTGTAACTTTGATGGAAGATTGAACTCAGACTTGATGGAAATACATGAGGACATTAAGATACCTCAGAAGATCAAAGAATGGGTCGAAGACAAACCCAAACCAAACCTTGATCAAACCACTTCGTTCAATCTTGGAACCTTAGAAAGCCCTAAACTAATCCTGATTTGTACAAACCTCACTCTAAACCAAAGGAATGACGTGGTTACAATATTAACCCAATTCCAGGATGTACTTGCATGGTCTCATGAAGACATGGTGGATTTGTCCATTGACATTGTCATCCATCGCCTCCCCATCAAAGAGGGATTCAAGCCAGTCAGTCAGAAGCTCAGGCGATTAAAGCCTAAGTGGAGTTTAAAGGTGAAAGAAGAAATTATGAAATAATTTCAAGCAGGCATCATCATGGTGCCTACATACCCTGAATGACTATCAAACATAGTCCCCGTACCTAAACCGGGAGGAAAGGTACGAGTGTGCGTAGATTACCGGAATTTGAATAAAGCTTGCCTTAAAGATAGCTTTTCCATGCCATTTATCCAAATTCTCATTGACAATGCTGCTCAATACGACATGTACTCCTTTTCTGATTGCTTCGCGAGGTATCATCAGATTATGGTTGTTGAAGAGGATCGTGAGAAAACTGCATTCATCACTCCTTGGGGAACTTTTTGCTATAGACGGTTGTCATTCGGCCTCATCAATGCCGGAGCTACCTACCAGCGAGCCATGATGGCTCTTTTTCACGATTTAATGCATAAATAGATAGAGATCTACGTGGATGACATTATTGTCAAGTCCCAAAGGGAGGAAGACCACCTAGACCATCTCAGAAAGCTCTTCAATAGATTGCGTAAGTACAACTTGAAGTTGAATCCAGCCAAGTGCGCCTTTGGCGTTAAATCTGACAAGTTGATAGGATTCCTAGTCAGCCACGAAGGGATTGAGCTAGATCCCACCAAAATCTAGGCCATCACAGAAATGCCCATTCCTCAGACAGAGAAGAAAATATGGGGATTTTTTGGAAGAATCAACTTCATTAGCAGATTCATTTCCCAACTCATAGCAACCTGTGAGCCTATTTTCAAGTTGTTAAGGAAGAACTCCTCCATGAAATGGAATGATGAGTGCCAGAAGGCCTTCCTTACAATCAAAGAGTAGCTAGTCAAAGCTCCTATTTTGGTACCACCCAGGGATGATGTTCCCTTGTTCATGTACCTGTCCATAAGTGACAATGCCATGGGCTGCATGCTGGGATAGAAAAACGATAGAGGCCAAGAGCGAGCTATCTACTACCTCAACAAAAGATTCATCAGCAGTGAACACAAGTACACTTTGATTGAGAAGACGTGTTGTACTTTAGCATGGGCTTCCATGAGGTTACAGCATTACCTCCATGGTCACACAACCCATCTCATATCCCGCATGGATCCTCTCAAGTACGTGTTCAGTAAACCCATGTTGAACTGCCGACTGCCCAGATGGCAGTTGATCTTACAACAATTTGGCATCGTCTATATGACGTAAAAGTCCATTAAAGGTCAAGGAATTGCGGATCAACTGGATGCCGCCCCTTCAGGGGATTTCAAACCCTTGGAAACATACTTCCCCGATGAAGGGGTAATGGCAATTAAGCAACACCATCAGTACGATGCACACCAAACATGGAAGATGTATTTTGATGGAGCTGTAAATATGGAAGGTTCTGGAGCTGGAGCAGTTCTAGTGTTTGTTACGGGGGAGCAACATCCCATCGCCGTCAAATTGCAGTTTTCTAACACCAACAATACAGCTGAGTATGAAGGCTGTATCATGGGGCTAAAATTTGCCCACTCAATGGGCATCAAGCGGTTAAATGTCTTTCGGGATTTCGAGTTGGTAATCAGACAAACCACATGAATCTATCACACCAAAGGTTTACACTTGTTGCCTTACCATCGACAGGTTCTACAGATGGCTTCGGAGTTTAAAGAAATATCCTTCCTCCACATTCCTCAGAATAGGAATGACTTTGCAGATGCGCTAGTAACCTTGGCCTTCTTGATCTACATACCTGACAAGAAAAACATGCCAACCATCACATTTGCCCAACAAAAGGCTCCAGCCTATGGGAATTACATTGGAGAAGTATTGGATGAGCTACCTCCCATCCAGCACCCTTGGTATCAGCATATCAAGGAGTATTTACAAGATGGATCTACACCCGCTGAGGCAAGCCTAACTGAAAGAAGGCGGATACATCGACTGGCTATGAAATTCTACCTGAGTGAAGATGCACTCTATAAAAGAGATGCAGGACTAGGTCTCCTCAGATATCTGGACAAGGACCAAGCTCAGAGGCTCATGGATGAAATCCATGGTGGAGTATGTGGCCCACACATGAGCGGCCCTCTACTTGTTAAAAAGATCCTCAGAACAGGGCATTACTAGCTCTCTCTTAAAGCGGACTGTGATGATCATGTCAAGAGATGTTACCAATGCCAAATTCATGGATATGTTATCCACGCCCCTCCAAAGGAGCTCCACAATATGAGTTCGCCCTATCCCTTCTCAATGTGGGGAATGGACGTGATCGTGCCCGTCAAGCCCAAAGCTAATAACGGGCCTCGATTTATCTTCACCATAATCGACTACTTCACCAAGTGGGTAGAAGCAGCCTCCTTCCCAAGGGTTACCAAAGAAGTCATCATTGCTTTCATCAGAAATAATGTCATTTGTCAATATGGACAACCAGAGGTAATTGTATCAGACAATGCTAAGAACCTCAACAACAAAATGATGGAGGAGTTGTGCAGTAAATTCCACATCAAACATCTCAACTCTGTCATCTACAATCCAAAAATGAATGGTGTTGTTGATGCGGCTAACAAAAACATCAAGAAGATCATGCAAAAGATGTCCGCCAACCACAAATGATGGCCTGACCTGTTGCCTCTGACTCTGTTAGCCTACAGAACATCAATGTGTACTTCTACTAGGGCAGGCCCCTACGCATTAACCTATGGGATGGAAGCAGTGCTCCCCATAGAAGTAGAAATGGAATCTCTCAGAGTGTTAATAGACACTCAGTTGGATGAAGACCAATGGGTACAAGATAAATATCACCAATTTTCTCTAATAGACGAAAGGCGAGCCTCTGCTATCTTCCACTGTCAGTTATACCAACAAAGGATCGTCAGGTCCTACAATAGAAAAGTCCGGCTACGGCAGTTTAAACAACATGACTTGGTTTTGAAAAAGATCATTAACAATCAAGATCAGTCCAAGGGAAAATTTGCCCCAAACTGGGAAGGCCCGTTTATTGTCAAGGAGGTATTGACAGGAGGCGCTCTCAGATTACAAGAAATGGACGACGATGAATTTTCGCAGCTTATCAACTCGAACACCGTGAAGCGGTACTATGTCTAAGGTCACCATCAAGCAAACATCCTGGTTTTGGATCATCAGATCCCCAGTCATTTCAGGTTTTCTAACCCTTCACTACATACAACTTCTCTTCACACTCATCTACCCCATCAGGGATAAACACATTTTTCTAACCAGTAGCCTGGTTTCGGATCACCAGATCCTTTTCTCAACATGGTTTTGAAACCTTACTCAACTCTGATTATCCCACTAGGGATTGAACCTTTCACACCCGCAGTTTTACCCCACTAGGGATAAGACTTTTCACACCTGCAGTTTGTCCTGTACATGGGATTAAACTTTCTCCCTCGCAATTTGTCCTAAACATCGGATCAAACTTTTCATTGGCTGCAAACCATCCTGAACATGGGGCGAACTACGCCGACCTGATCTCCTTGATACACGGGAGTATGTAGGCAGCCATATTTTATATGGTCCGGTCGCAATAAAATAAAAATAACAAAAATATTTCTACACCCTTCTCATTACCAAAACAAAAAATAACAAAAACATCTCTACACCCCTTTCACATACAGCATTGAACCTCCACACCAGGTTCGAACTACGCAGACCTAATCTCCTCTTCAATAGGAGTACGTAGGCAACCATTCATGGTTCGGTCTTACCCCCTACCAAAACACAAAAACTTATCAACGGTACTGGGATCAACCTTCAATCCACCCCATTTCATCAGCTTCAGACCAAAAGGATGGAACTACTTGACCTCCCCATGTAAACGGGAGAATCGCCGACCATCTAAACTATGGTTGACTTCTCAAAGAGAAACACCAATCTATAGGAGATGGAACTAACTAGGCTCCCCCATATAAAGGAGTACTGGCAACCATTTGTGGTGCGGTCAACCTCAGAGAGGAAAGCCACATTCCTCTCCACATCTACATACAAAAACCAGTCCCAAGATACCAAAGAGTGTAGGGGATATACACAGATCAATGATCCATTCTGAATGATCTTGAGACATTTCAATGTCCATCCATGAAGGAGGAGTTCAAAATACATCAAGATCACAAGCCCTGAAGAAACAGGAAAATATCAAGCACGTAGCAATGCATAGCTAAAAGGGAAGTGATCAAAATATGTTTTCCTGCTATATATAATGTTGTTTGATATATACAATATAAATTGTACATGACAAAATGGCTAAGCTAGTCTATACAGGAAAACACAAGCTCATCTACAAATCAGTGTATATACGAGCTATCAAGTCCAACATAACATCTCTCTCAGAGGAAGAGGGTAACGCTGTGATCTCCTGTACAAGGGTCTCTACGTGAGCTAACAGATCTACAGCGATCTGCATAGTAACATAATGCTCATCAATATACGTGTTCATCTCTGTAATGATTCCAGTGGTAAGGGACCTCACTGTAGTACTATCTGTGACGGCTACATCCTGAGAAGATATGGAGCTATCCCGCTCAACTATCACGGAATCTGTGGCTGATCTGGCCTCATCCTGCTCAATAATAGCGGTATCTGTACGAGCTAAAGCATAGTCCCTCTCTAACAGAGCAGCATCTCTCCCATCAAGAGCTGTCCAAATCAGGGCTCAAGCCTGATCTCTCTTGAAGGTCATCAGATGGAGACTCTGCTCAAAATACTATGCTGAATGCTGGATTACAGTAGCACTCGTACTGGGAAAATCTACAAGAGCTGCTGGCAACCCAGTGAATGGCTCCTCCTTGGTGGGAGAATCAATGTCCTCCGTCAGCTCCTCACTTACATACTCAATACTCGTTACTGTGGATACTACCGCAGCCGATGAAGTCTCTGTCTCCATCCACGCATAATACTTTGACGAACAGCTCGGATGGCTAACAGAAAAATTAGCTCCCTCACGCTGATCCCAATAAGCATACACCCGAGATCTATCCTCTGCTGATAGATGGTGAGAAGCCACACGCTAACCTAACACCCCCTCAAAAGGATGGAAGTCCTAGAACTAGTTACACTGTGACATCACAGCCAGTGGGTGGTAGGTAGTCATGCCCTTAAAACCAGCCAGAGGGAGATAATCCATGTCAGGAGCGTGGGTAATGAAGCTGTAGGGTGAACTGAGCCCTGTACACGACAAGATGCCAAACGGATCTCCGATCCCTACCAAAAATACCGACCAAGACATAGCGTATGCACACTCCGATGGCTGAAAGGAGTAAGACATAGCTATATCATGGGTAAAGCAGTACCCGTGTCGTCAGAAAATGCCAATCAGTCTCAAGTGTGACATACATATAACATGACCTAGCTGCTTGTAAATACCCCTGTAGGGTAGGTGTGACAAAACGTGGCTGATCTCAACGTCTCCGCCATAATCATCAGAATAATGGTATGACCCTCCCTGAGAGCTCTCACTGCCATGATAACACCGATGTCCAACTCATCCATATACCGTGGCATGTATACATACGCCACTATACACATCACGAGTACATCCACTCTGGCCACATGCCACTGATCCTCTGGTGTGGTAAAATCCCCAGAGTGCCGCGCATAGATGTCCACTGAGCCAAATCTGTCTATCAGAAAATGCTGGGATAATACACGGTCGGATGTAATCTCATCTTCTACTACTCTATGCAGCAACCCGGTGAGGGTCATGAACTGCCGGCGCATATCTCCGACAGCCATCCGAGCGCAAGGTCTGTCTAAGGGCAAAGCTGGTAATCGCTCATACTCCTCCAAGGCAGGAGTTAACTTCTAGGTCCAAAACTGGAAAACCTGCCTCTTCGGTACCCAATGCTCCAGCATATCCTCCACAAAGCCTACGGGAACTTGAAACATCAGGAGGGTCATGGAATGATGTAATAGCTGATCTACGGTTACCCTATCTGGGGGTGACATACTATCATACCAGGATCTTAGACGAGATGCCACCAATACTGGTGGGGTGTGATCTATGCGGCTGACTATCGAAGAAGACATCTGTGTGGGCCGTATCATAAGATAATCCAGGGGTTAATGCTGAATATCTCTGGACATACATACATATGCATAACATGATAAATGCATGACAAGCAATAGATGACAATATGATGTAGGGAATGGAAAACAGTACATACATTCCTAAGTACATCATCATCTACATATATCATCTCTGTACAGCTAAAAATACAGGGAAATGGGCACAGACGCCCTACTACTAATAGAGGCCTATCAAAAGATATAGCGAGAATGGGGCACAGCCACCCAATATCTAACAGAGGCCTATCAAAAGAGATAACGAGAATACACATCAGAAGAAGACAATGGTGTCAATATCTACATCATCAATCTTATCCACCTGATGTAACTCCTCCTGAGTCAGTTGATCTCTATCAACATGGATGTCAAGCCTATACAATGGAGGATCCACACCGATAAAGCCATATGGGTCACCTGAGGGGCCAGCGCCTGAGCTGGAAGGATCAAAAGTATCTACCTCTGAAGGATCTCTGCCCAAGTACCAGATGAAAAAATGTGCCCGGTCCAACTGCCGGGTTAAACTGTCAATCTATGTCAAATGAGTCAGATCTCGGACACAGGTCAGCCAATCCATCATCATCACGGATCCAAAAAACATATCCCTCATAAACTAAGTGGTGCGGGTCTGGACTCCGATGGTACGAGGGGACCATCAGTGATAGAACGTATCCTGAGTATGTGAACCCTCTAACAAAGTGTAGCCGTCAATACCCATCAATGGGATGTCATCGATGGGCGACTGTAACACAAGCCAATAACACCTGGCAGGAGGCAAGATCGACACATAAATCTCTCATGTGGTGCTCCTAATAGAACGCTCTCCTAAATAAAGCTCCCATCCTCCATCTGTGAAGAAAGGAATCCTACGGGTGGATATCACGTGCTCGACACTAGTCGGGAATCCATCCTTAAGTCCAATAGTCAAATGTTCCCCAGAGTAGGGAACCCAAGTGATGACATCAGCTGTCAACAACTCCAACTGTAAGCGACAATGGGTGAAACCCTCAACTACATGAACCTCTGCCAAAATGGAGTGATGCTATCGTCGTCCACGTGGATAGGTCTCTAAACCTAACACACTCACAAGATGCAAACATGGAAGCCTCTTATAGGCCCAAAATTGCCAACACAAAGGCAAGCATCTGCTGTCAATGAACACTCTTAACCTGTACATGGGAAATCAAAAGAGAAATACTCACCAACAGAAATGGATAAAATCCTAGCCAAGCCTCGGTCAAGCCCTGTGAACGCATGCGCATTCCCATGAGGAAATAGGAAAAGGTGTAGGAACCCCAATCATACTCTCAATACAGTCCACCTCCCGAGTGGCGCTAATTAAAGCGAATGACACCGTAGAAGAGTTATCAGCTATGAAACAACCCCTGATAATCACCAAGAACAATCGCCGAAGAATGTGATCCCTGACTCTCACATCAGCAAGTATGGGCTCACTCAACATACCACTCATAGCATCTATGCTTAAAGGACCCATACGAACGGTTCTGTCCTTGAGCGCCTCAGTCAGAACTCCTAGCGAGGATCTGACGGTAGTCGGGGTAATATTCACCGTACATGGCACTGGCGCCCCTCCAAACTCCATACCGGTGATAAACTGCCAATCCATCGGCGACATCATCACATCATAATCCAACAAATGGAGAGACTGAGTCTGGTAAAACCAGCGCTCAAACAATGCCCTGAGGTAACCCCAGGGACAACGGCGGGGAAGAATGGAAAAGAACGCCCCAAAGCCCCAACCATGCACAATACCTCGATAATCTGGATACAGAGCCTGATATAGGGAGTGTATACTGAACCAGTTCCCTCGAGGCTGGGTAAAGTCGGGAACCTACATCACATGCAAATTAATGTCAAAATCCTTGCTCCTCTTCAATAGGAAAAAGGAAGATCAAATCCAGCTTTTACCTCATTTGTATGCAAGTAAACTGAGGGGTGGTGACTCAAATCACCCAGAAGCTGTGGAATAGCCACCTGAATGCCTGGAAAATCCCTACGGGGAACGTTAGTAGTAGGAGCTGGAGCCGCTACCGGTACATCCTCCTCCTCGTCCTCGACATCTGGTACATCAACCCGGATAGGACGTATCACCGCATCCGCTAGACGACGAGGCTGTCTAACTGAACGGGGTCGAGACACTTCAAAAGCCCTCCTCCGCACACCTGAAGTGGTCCTGTGGGAACTACTCGGCTGATCCGGATCCATAATATCTGGACACAAGTCTCCAAATCACCTCAGAAAGGGTGTGGTAAATTCTAACCTAGAGCATTTTTATGCATTTTTATGACTATATGCATGCATGCATTACTTTAACATACGCCTACAGTAGAGTTAAAAATACATGTCTACCCAATGCCTAGACTTTTGGAAAATTTTGCCAGTCTCCTTTGTAAATAGGACTATCCACATGCACATAGGTATGACTAGGTGGCCATTCAGTAGCATACCTACCCACAGTCATAAACATCCTATAATGCATGAACATATCAAAGTCCCAATCCATGACGGTAGACTAATTACCAGGATTGCTTTATTTTACTACTTTTGCTCATTTGTCCTCAAATAGGATAAGAAATAGCAAGGAAAAGGTACCAATTTGACTGTTTCAAAAGTTAATTTTTTTCACATCATTATGTTCAGTATAGTTTAATACTAACATTTACTCTGTTGAATATTTTTTATCAAGACATATGAGCATGCATATTCACTACTATGTGTTTAGACGTATTTCATATAAAAAGTCATTTTCCAACAGATAAAAACTAGAAAAGAAAATATGCATACGTTACCAGGACAGTGTAGAACACTTGTACGGTAACAGAATTTGCAGAAAGACTCCAAAACTCAGCAGATCTGAAGAAGAGCTCTCAGATTTCCTACTCGGCGCAACTTGAAAATGACTTATGAAAGCCACAGCTGCCTTAAAGGCCACCCACGGCTGGCCGTAGATATACTTGTGGCTCCCCTAGGTGGGGCCCACCCCTCCGACTCGGTCCATTTTGAGTTGCAAATGAGTTCTCACAAGCTGAAAAGGCTAAATCAGGGAAAAAGATGTTACGCGATTGAGCGGACTAGCCCTAAATCCTGGTTTTCAGAGACCAAATTACAGGTCTGCGTGGCAATCATTGGTATTTGCCTAGATGCCGGCTTACTATATTAATGATTATAATTATTGCAAACTACATTCGGTAATACCTCACGAAGGTCCAATGTCGTCAGTTCAGGGTTATCACCCCAAAACACTTCTCCCTAGTGAAAACTACCTACATTTCAACCGCTGAAGCACATTTCAACGAAGGTCAAGCAACCTTGACGTCACTTCAGCCGTTGGCAAGTAAATCCAACGAAGCATCAGAAGTCGTCCGATGATTTCAACCGTTGATGCACACGTCAGCGAAGGTCAAGTAGCCTTGACGTTATCCTCATCAGGGATTTCATCCGTTAATGTACATTTCAGCGAGGGTCAGGCAACCCTGACAAACACAGACTGTTGGCAGTAACTCCAACAGAACACTGAAAAGACTTGGTAATACAAACCAGGGAAGAACATCCTCATCGAGGAGGACCGATGATGGAATATGTTATACACATCCTCAAAAGGCAAAGTACATCCCCACAGAGTCTCTGGCACTTAAGAGGAACATCTATGGTAGAAAATTTGTACCAAGGATTAAGGACTTTGTTGATAACCCCAACGTCAACATCCCTGAAGTTCCTGAGAACTTTAGAGCACACATCCAAGCAGTTCGCCAGGGTTATCTGTGATAACTCCAGTCCCTGTCACAAGTTATGGGAGCAAACAGTCATCACATCTCGTTGGAAAATAGTCCAACAAACCACATGCATCATACATTTGCATCATGCTGCAGTACATTGCATCATGAATATCTTGTTGCATTTCAAGTGTCTAGTATTCTTTATCCTATCTATGTTGTTACACTGCATGAATATGATAAAGAGGGACATCTGTAGACACTCAAAATTTTGCATTCCTGTTACTAACGTTGCAGGAGGGCAGAATCATCTTTCAGAGATAACCCTGGAAGACAACTCAACTCAGTCCTGGAGACAACCCTGGGATACTCAATTTTCCATCTCGGAGATAACCCCAGGAGATTCAGCTTTAACCTCGGAGACAACCCCGAGGAATGCAGTTCTAGTTTCGGAGATAACCCCAGAATCCTCAGTGCCATCTCGGAGACAACCCTAAGATGTTAAGTCCCAATCTTGGAGACAACCCCGGGATCTTCAATCCAACCTCGGAGATAACTCTGAGGGATGCAGTTGTAGTTCTAGAGATAACCCCGAAAATGCTCTTTTCTACTTCTAGCAATCAGCTTCAACACTCAGTGATAGCCCCGAGGCACTCATTCCCTAAGTCCAGAGATAACCCTGTGAGGTCAGGCACACCTCAGAGACAACCCTAAGGATGGTCAACACCTGCAGCAGTCCAATCTCAAAGATAACCCTGAGAAATGTCTGCTAAATCAGCTCAAATCGGAGATAACCCTGGTGAGGGGTAGAATAATTTTTTTGCCATCTTGATCCCATATTATGGCGTCTCAACAACATTCAGACATACATTCTACACAGAATTGTCCTACAAGAACCAAAGAGCTCCAATCCCGAGTGACTACTACACAAGACAGCACACCGAATAGAATTTGAAGCCTGAAGACCAAGGGTATGGTCCCATCTTCCTGTCTTCGTACAACCTCTAATCCCATGTTATTGTGTAGCTCTCGACAATAGCATGCTGAAAAAGGTCTTATACACCTCGATCGGATGCCCGAATTGAAGTTCTAAAAGTTTGAGCGGACAACACATTACACGCGTGCACGTACTTTGAGACGGCGGGACCCGCGGAGCCCGGAGAACCCCGAGCAGCCGTAGGTGCATCTGCAGTAGAAGGCTTGGGGCAGCCATTTTACATAGAGAAAAGGCGAGGAAGCCCTATCCAATTTGCTCTGTATACACAATAAACTGAGTTCTTTCTCATTTTAAATACTTGTGAGCTTCTATATTGCTATATTTTTACCGACGAGAGCCGAGTGTTCATCCATTTAAAGCTATTGAAGTCTTCTTTGGCAGTCCATTGTAAGCCTTCTTACACTTTCTAAAGCCTTTCTCCACTACTGTGCACACACAGTTCTTCACGTTGAGGGTCGCGTTGCGTGTGTATGACCGGATATCGGTCCGTGGCTTTTATTTCTTTTTGTGTGTGTGTGTGTGTGTGTGTATATATATATATATATAAACTGTGGTCGAACTCTGTTCGATGAGCCTGGATTTACATCCGGAGCGTTTACTACTTTTGTATATATATAAATACTTATATATATGTTGTTGCTATCAAACTCTGTTTGATTGAGCCTAGATTTCACATTCGGAGCATTTACTGCCTTTATATATATATATATATATATATTTACATTTTAGTCTGGCAAGGAGTTTACTTCGTGGCCTTTTACTACTTTATTTACATTTCTGTCAGGCCTGGAGTTTACTTCGTGGCCTTTTACAACTTTATTTATATTTTGTCCCGCCTGGAGGTTACTTCGAGGCGGTTGATCATTTTATTGCTTTATTTATAATTTCTCAATCCCCCATGGAGGTGCTTCGTGGTGGTTGATTGGTTTTTACTGCTTTACTTACATTTTTTAATCCCCCATAGAGGTGCTTCGTGGTGGTTGATTATTTGTGTGTGTGTGTGTGTGTGTGCATATATATATATATATATATATATATATATATATATATATATATATATATATATATATATATATATATATACTACTTATATATATCACTATTTACAACTTTCATACAAATTGTTGTATCATGTGCGCCTAGGAATCATGTGATCACAGATTCAGTCTACTGAATCTAGATTCGGTTCCCGTGATGGACATTTTGAGCTGTACACGGCTTGTAAATTATTCACGGTGTTTGAATTTCTTTACGGCTTTCATGCGCACAAGGAGTTCGGCACTGCTCTTTATTTTATTTTCTCGAAGATGCTTCGCATCTCGAAAAAAAAAACAATCAAGCCGAACACATAATAAAATGGAAGTATCAAATGCCTCAATTATTATTGAGCACAAGGGTTTAAAAAACCTCTTTTTACAAAACATCACTGCTATATCTTGTTAAAATTGAATTTTTATACAAAAATTCAAACCCTTTGTATATAGGTCCGAACGAGGCATAACACTACTTCCAGATAATTGCACATTGATCCACACACACATACACACAACATTCATATAACAGTTTAAATGAAAAGTGGCGGTCACCGTGGCAACACGAATGTCGGGGGTGCCTAACACCTTCCTTCCGCATAACCAAGTCCCCGGACCCTAACGAATCTCAGTTTCACAGACCCGTTAAACAGTGTCACATCACTGGGTCAATGTACAAATCTTTTCTCGGTTGTGTTGGTACAACCATTTAAAAAACTAACTGGCGACTCTTATAGTCTAAATCGTCGACATATACATGTCGGACCTTTTCACAACTTATTTTTTCAAACAAATCTCACCTAACATGAGAACACCAAAAGACAAGAACAGAAAAGGGACAAATAAAAATCCTGACGTCGACACACATAAAATAAATACTTCATTATCATATAAATCAATAATTGATTATTCACAAATAATATTACAGAATCACAATAATAACAACTAGGTCGTTCCCAAGAAAGAGGGGGCTTTCCGATAAAGACTTCTCTTTACTGGCGTGCAATTAGGTGACCAAACCCCTTTCCTAGACAGAAGTTCCTTAGACATTGTCAATAATGCTATCTAATAATATTATTCAAATAATATGAATTATTGATCTTATAATCGAAAATATTGTGCAATGACAATTACTGAAACAACAATAATATAAAATATCAACGCAGCAATTATTGAATCAATAAAATTAAATATTGAACAATAATTACTATAACAATTATTGAGTAGTGCCTTCTTATATAAGAATTAATTATCCACAAATACTGTGCAATACCGTGTGCTACTGTGCAACCACGCGTATTATTGTACTTTAACCACCAAGTATTCCAACAGTGTTAACGGTAACAACTACGCCGTTATTTATAAAAAAACTCATACTTGTCATTTTTTCATCCGACAGTTTTCCGTTATGGGGCCCACAAATAGTTGCGCTGTCGTACAAATATTCTCCGACAACAAGAATATTCTATGACCAAACGAATATTCCCCGACCATAATGAGTATTTTATAACCACTTGCTTATTTTGAAAAAATTTACATATATCACTCTTAACGTTAAACTTTTATCAATTTAACTATTTACTAAATAGAAAAATTGAATACTTTTATTTCATAAAATTCGGAGTCTTATAGTTAACGGTAACAACTACGACGTTATTTATAAAAAAATTATACTTGTCGTTTTCTTCATCCGGCTGTTTTTTGTTATGGGGCCCACAAATGGCTGCGTCATCGTACGAATATTTCCCAACAGCAAGAATATTCCACGATCAAACGAATATTCTCCGACAAAAATGAATATTTATAATCACTTGTTTATTTTGCAAAGTTTGCACATTTCACCTATAACCAAAGCATGATATCAAATTAACACCTTAATATTCAAAATAATAATTAGAGGAAATTCAATTTTATTTATAAAAAGTTGGGGTCTTACATCCTCCCCTCCTTATGAAATTTCGTCTTCAAAATTGACATACGTACTTTGTGTTTCGAAAAGGTGAGGATACCTCATTTTCATTTCTGATTCCAACTCCCAGGTCATTTCCTCCATAGCATGGTTCCTCCACAAAACTTTGACTTGTGGCATAACCTTTGTACGTAGGACATGCTCCTTCATATCGAAGATCTTGACAGGTACCTCCTCGCACGTTAAATCTTCTGCTATCTCGTCTGGTTCTAACTCAATAATGTGGTTTGGGTCTTTTACATATTTACGAGGCATAGATATGTGAAAAATATTATGAACACGAGACATGCTTGGAGGTAATGCGAGTCTATAGGCCACATTTCCTACTCGGTCAAGAATTTCAAATGGACCAACAAACCGTGGATTGAGCTTTCCTCTTTTCTCGAATCTTGTAACTCCCTTCCATGGAGCAACACGTAGCAATACATGATCCCCAACATTAAATTCCACGTCCTTTCGATGAAGATCCGCATAACTCTTTTGTCGATCCTGTGTTATTTGTATACGTTGTCGGATCATTTGGATCTTCTCTGTAGTCATACATACCAATTATGGTCCCAATAATGCTGCTTCACCCACCTCATCCCAACATACTGGAGAGCAACACTTTTGTCCATACAATGCTTCGAATGGAGCCTCACCTATACTTGCCTGATAACTGTTGTTATAGGAGAATTCCACCAATGGTAGGTACTTATCCCAACTTCCTTTGAAATCTAGGACACAGAGTCTTAATAGATCTTCAAGATTTTGAATAGTCCTTTTCGATTTCCCGTCTGTTTGATGATGGTATGCCAAACTGAATCGTAAATCTGTGCCCATAGCTTTCTACAAACTAACCCAAAATCGTGAAGTGAATCTTGGGTCACGATCCGAAACTATGGATCCTGGCATGTCATGCAATCTCAAAATCTCATTCACGTACATACGGCAAGACATTCGAGGGAATAAATCTCCCGTATCGGTAAAAAATGAGCAGGCTTGGTTAATCTATCAATAATTACCTAAATCGCATCTATGCCTTGAGAAACCTTGAGAAGACCTGTAACGAAATTCATGGTAATGTGTTTCCACTTCCATTTCGGAATCTCAAGTGATTGCAATGGACGCTTTGGCACTTGATGTTCCGCCTTTACACATTAACAAGTTAAACACCTCAAGATAAACTCCGCGATCTCTCTCTTCATATCGCTCCACCAAAATGTATGTCGAAGATCATGATACATTTTGGTACTCCCAGGATGGATTGCAAACGGGGTGTTGTGTGCCTCCATCGTGATTCTATGCTTCAAGTCAGAATCATTAGGAACACAAAGTCTGGAGTTGACTCAAAGTATTCCTTCTTCAACGATTCTTACTTCTGGAATAACACATTCTTGCACTTTCTTCTTCATACGCATAAGCTCCAGGTCCGTAGCTTGAGCAGCTTTAATTTTATCGATTAAAGTCGGTTTTACTCGTATATTTAATATCATCACGTGGGTAATTGGAGCCTTTAACTCTATCTCCATCCTTTGCAAGTCATACAAAATGGGCCTTTGCGTTGACAATATCGCACTCGTACCCTTATATGATCTTCTACTCAATGCGTCAGGTACTACGTTCGCTTTTCCAGGATGATATTGGATAGTATGATCGTAATCTTTCAACAGCTCAAGCCAACGTCGTTGCCGTATGTTGAGTTCCTTTTGGGTGAAGAAATATTTGAGGCTTTTATGATCCGTATAAATCTCCACTTTCTCCCCACACAAGTAGTGTCCCTAGATTTTCAACGAAATGACTGCTGCTAACTCCAGATCATGAGTAGGATAATTCCTCTCATATTCTTTGAGTTGTCGCGAGGCATAGGCTATTACTTTCCCATGTTACATGAGAACACATCCTAACCCTTTGCCTGAAGCATCGTTGTAGATAAAAAATCCATCGGAACCAGATGGTATTGTTAAAACAGGTGCCGAAATGAGTCTCCTCTTGAGCTCTTGGAAGCTCTTCTCGCATTCCTCCCTCCATACAAATTTTGTATCTTTCCGAGTCAGCTGAGTTAACGGTGTAGCGATTCGAGAAAATCCTTCCACGAATCTCTTATAATAACCAGCTAAGCCCAGAAAGCTACGTACTTCGGTCACCGACTTCGGTTGCTCCCAACTTTATATTACTTCAATCTTCGCTGGGTCAACAGATACTCCATGTTTTGACACCACTGTTGGGTAAAATCTAGTTACGCACAACACGCAAGTATACGTGGTCAACAAGTAATAAAGTGAAAGTAGAGTATCGTTCCCACAAGGAATTGTTTAAGAAAAATCACCAAGTACTAACCCGTAACCAACTCAATCTTATTTAAATGAATGAATTTCAATTTATAAAAATTAAATTATTTAATTACACTAATTCTAATTACCACTAATTAAAAATTAGATTATGGAAATTTAAGATCACAACTTCACTTATTGCTTCATTTAAGTTAACACACTTCTCATCAATTATTTTCTATCCTAAATTGTTAATCAAGAACACTTAAGCAGATAAAACCACCTCTCGATGCATAATACTCATACTCACTTAAATCCACATATGATAGAATTAAGCAAGACACCCTAATTAACTAATCCACTATATCTCTATATGAATTACAATTAAAAAGGATTTAAAGCACAAGTTCTCTATAAGATTACATATGGCGTAAAGGCATATCTCTATCCTAAATACGAATCATGAATTCCATCTATGAAGAAATCACAAACACATGCTATCATAATCAGATCTAAATCTAAACTTCATCTCTTGAGTTCATATAGATTATCACGGTAATTGTTAGCTAGGCAATTAAGCAATTAAGTCCAAATCACAATTGACAATCCTCACAATAGAACATAATAATTGATAGCGAAGCATATTAAAATAAACTGCACAATAAGATCCATTGTAATCTCAAACAAAGAATTAGTTCATGATTATTGAATTAAAACTAAGAATCCACAATTGAATAATCATTAAAAGACAATGATAGAAGAAGATAAGAAGATAGAATATGGTGTCTGCAGATTTAATGCTTTCTCATTGCTCCTACTTTGAATCTTCAATGGTCTTCAAGTTGCTTCAATTCCCAAATCTAATAAGAACTAGGGTTTTGATCTAATTTACTATAATCTCATGGAATCCTCCAAACTAGCCCATCTCCTTTCTTTTATGCCTCTCATCATGTATTTATAGTTCTAATGGATACCCTAGCGAGTTAGGCAACTAAGAATCCTATTCTAGCTCAAATTGGACACAAAATAACCCAAAATAGCTGTCTTGCGAGTCCCTAGGCAATTCTGGGCGCGCCCCGCGCTACAGGATCAGAAAATCTATTTTTTGCTGCGACGTCCTTTGGTAAAACAGGTATAACTTTTGATCCGCTAGGAGTTACGGGGTCTTCCACCTATCAAATCGAAGATATCGACGAGATCTACAACTTTCTTTCTTTAACAATTGATAGATTCGGGCTAGAGCAAGGCGGAAATCAAGCTTGAAGTTGATGTTGTGTAAATGGCAAGCATGACAACTCTTAGTTTTGATCTTTGTTGATAAAAAGGCCATAACTCTCGCATCCGAACTCCGATTGGGACGATTCAAGATGTTTCGAAAAGCTAATAAGAAGATCTACACTAAAATCCAAGTTTTAAGCCAAGAACATGCATCCAACTTGGTGTTAAAAGCCCTGCAATCTTCCCTTTTTGCATTTGCTTGCATATTTTGATCCAAAAGATTTCTGAATTGCTTTCTCTTGCTTTTTCATGCCAATAGTCGCCTTTTTCTTGCATTTTCATAGCCAAGCATTATAATCTACAAAACGAACATAGAATGCATGAAAAAGTAACTAAGAAACATGAGATTAAGCAACTAATTCAAGTAACAGATACCGGATAAGTAGGTATAAAACCTACTTATCAAATACCCCCAAACTTAAACCTTTGCTTGTCCTCAAGCAAAAACACAAAACAATAATGCTATGCAATACAACTAATCTATATGCCTACGAATCCAGCAGTAATGACAGAAACAAGTCTATTCAACCAGCCTTAGAGAAATCAAATAAACACGATAATACATCATATCAAAACCAATTAATAACTTCTCAATCAATCATCAAATCTTAGACTGTTATCACTAATATAGTGCGTGTGTGCTCCACAATAATGTTAACTGATATAAAATCAAATTTAACACATAACAAGTCTCTTCGAAGACATCATACAGTGTAAACTCAAGAAATTCAAAAATAAGCTAGATCCAACTAAAATTAAACAATTACCAATATCGAGGGTCAACATGGGATACTTATGCTTTATTTTTCATCTACGGGGACTTTTTGCTCTTATTTCCAGTTTTATTCATTTTTTTTTATATACACATAGCTATGCAATGTCTTATTTCCTTAGGCTTTTCAATGCTACCTTAACGAGCTTTCGACCAACGACTCCCAAACCATTAAGACCTTAGGGCGCTAGGTGTAAAGACAATCCCCTCGGGCTTACTTACTCAAGTAACAAAGGCCACAAAACTAGACAAGCATGTCACGGTGTTTATTCATACTTTTTTTATTTTTTTTCTTTTCTTTTCTTTTCTTTTTTTTTTCTTTTCATGCCACGGTGTTTATATACCCCAAATATTTCTTCAAACTTAGGTTCTTGTCTAACTTTAGCCATCACTACTTATTCTTCTCATTCTTTCATTCAAATTAGTATTATCCTTTAGAATTCCATTATGTATCAATTTAAACTCAATCAATCAACAAGTTATTTTTACTGTGATATCCTTATTATACTAGTTTCAAACAGAAAAAGACTCGATTCATAACAAGAAATCACATCAACGCTCTAATAATCAGTACTATACTTGTCTACCCAATTCCAATCTCATCATTGGCCAAAATAAACTTAACTATCAAACAGCTGGACTCATGCAAGATGAACATAGTAACTAACTATTATTTTTTATTTTTTATTTTTGATTTTTGATTTTTTTTTTAGGAAAGTGAATGCAAAAACTAAATGTAACTATATGAACTACAATGTAAATAACTAACTATATGCAATACAGCACTAAAATGCCCCCAAACTTAAACTAGGCATTGTTCTCAATGGCTAAGATAGGAAAAATTAAAGGAGAGGACTTCCCTGAAAATACAGCATGTTCTCCTTGTCTGCTAAGTCTGAAGAATAGGCCAGACACATTGGAATAAATCGGGAACCACACTTGAGTTGGACTTGACTAACATTGCAATTAAACCACTTTTAACGCCTAGGATTTTTGAGCGGCACGGAAATTGAAAACCAACGTGGATTGGAAGTTGGGGATGGATGGGTTTAATGGGAATGGAAGTTAAAAAGGAGAAGGAGAGGTAAGGATGGTGTAATAGGGGTTGTCGAGTATTAGAAGTGTAATGGGTGTAGGAGAAGTGGAGAAGTTGCATGTATTAATGAGAATTGGCTTTTTTCAAATCTGAGACACGTCAATTAAATCCGTTCAGCGCCTGAAATTCCCGAGTAGCGTGGTCTGCACTGGGTATAACCCTTGAGTAGCGCGCCCCGCGCTAGGTAAGCAGTGATTTTTGGACTGGTAGCGCGCCCCGCGCTTGGTATAGGCATTGTGTAGCGCGGCCCGCGCTAGGCAGTCAGTAGCTTGGTGACTCTCTTTTTCTTGCCTTACATGCGAGCATACCATTACGGAGTCATTATTCGTTGAAAACTAAATATTTGAGTTAGACTATAAACTAAAATATAAAGCATAAATAAGGAAGAAAAGGTTTAGAGCTTGGGTTGCCTCCCAAGTAGCGCTAGTTTTAACGTCGTAAGCCCGACTTTGTCTGGTCAGTACTAGCCAATTCCTCTTCAAAAGTTGAGGAATCCCCCATCCATCAGTAGCAAATAATCCTTTGGGAGGTTCCCACAAGCGATGACCATAGCATCAAAGTCACCTAGCATGCTCTGACTCGGTATAATCTCCATGAAGAAGGGCAAATAACTAGGTGTTATCTCCATTGTGTTTGTGATCATATTTAGGCATGGAAGTGTATCAAACATAATGGGCTCTTCGTCTATCTTCTCTTTTTCATCCCACCACGGCTTCATTGTTGCACTCGCTCTTATGTCATAAAGAGCTTCGCCGACGACATAACTACCAAGTGGGCACGATTTTGCAAATCTAATTGGACCCTTAAACTTTGGCGGAGAAGGAACTTTGGGCACTAATAACATCGGCTCATCCTCGTTGGTACTCACAGTTAATTCTTCACCGACCTTATTTTCATTATCCCCACTTGTCTCCTCTTTTTCAACATCTCGTGGCCCATCCAGTTGTAGATTTGGCTCGGGCACTTCAACAATCTCGAAATCCTCTTCATAACACCACTTATTTTGAGGACAGTTGTTTAAGGCTTTGAGCATTTGATCCATCAGGTTCTGCAGATTTTAAATTGATATCTCTTGATTCTGAATTAACCGCTCTTGATTAATCCTCCTCTCCTCTTGGTTTGCTATGCCCTTTGACAGTAATTCCTTCAACTTTGACTTTTCTTCTTTTAATGGAGGTTGATATGAGAATTCTGGCGTGTATGTTGGATTTGGAGTAGAGTATTGATCTTGATAATTATAGCTCCATAAAGAATCCGGGTGATACCCCCAAACTTGATGATAATTATCATATGCATACTGATTGAGGTAGTTACCACCATATTGTACCGGCCCAAGATTAATGGTGCATTGATTACTCGGGTGATTGCCAGCACAATAATTGCATGTAACTGCTATCCTTCGATTATGTTGGGTTGCAACTACATCCAACCTCCTCAAAAGTGTCTCAAGCTGCGCTGATAATGCAAAAAATACATTGAGTTCATCAATTTCCGTGTCCCTTGGTGGAGTCATATTCGAATATGGCCATTGATTCGCAAAGTCATCCATGGTACCTGAAAAGAGAGAAATATAGGAAGAGAATAAAAAAATATTTAAATTAAGACTAATTTGATTGAAATTAATATTGGTAAAAAATATTAAACTAATTCTCCGGCAACGGCGCCAAAAATTTGTTGGATAAAATCTAGTTACGCACAACACGCAAGTATACGTGGTCAACAAGTAATAAAGTGAAAGTAGAGCATCGTTCCCACGATGAATTGTTTAATAAAAATCACCAAGTACTAACCCGTAACCAACTCAATCTTATTTAAACGAATGAATTTTAATTTATAAAAATTAAATTATTTAATTACACTAATTCTAATTACCACTAATTAAAAATCAGATTATAGAAATTTAAGATCACAACTTCACTTATTGTTTCATTTAAGTTAACACACTTCTCATCAATTATTTTCTATCCTAAATTGTTAATCAAGAACACTTAAGCAGATAAAACCACCTCTCGATGCGTAATACACATACTCACTTAAATCCACATATGATAGAATTAAGCAAGACACCCTAATTAACTAATCCATTATATCTCTATGTGAATTACAATTAAAAAGGATTTAAAGCACAAGTTCTCTATAAGATTACATATGGCGTAAAGGCATATCTCTATCCTAAACACGAATCATGAATTTCATCTATGCAGAAATCACAAACACATGCTATCATAATCAGATCTAAATCTAAACTTCATCTCTCGAGTTCATATAGATTATCACGGTAATTGTTAGCTAGGCAATTAAGCAATTAATTCCAAATCACAATAGACAATCCTCACAATAGAACATAATAATTGATAACGAAGCATATTAAAATACACTACACAATAAGATCCATTGTAATCTCAAACAAAGAATTAGTTCATGATTATTGAATTAAAACTAAGAATCCACAATTGAATAATCATTAAAAGACAAAGATAGAAGAAGATAAGAAGATAGAATATGTTATCTGCAGATTTGATGCTTTCTCGTTGCTCCTACTTTGAATCTTCAATGGTCTCCAAGTTGCTTCAATCCCCAAATCTAATAAGAACTAGGGTTTTAATCTAATTTACTCTAATCTCATGGAATCCTCCAAACTAGGCCATCTCCTTTCTTTTATGCCTCTTATCATGTATTTATAATTCTAATGGATACCCTAGCGAGTTAAGCAACTAAGAATCCTATTCTAGCTCAAATTGGACACAAAATAACCCAAAATAACTGTCTTCCCGCCGCCTAGCGCGCCCCGCGTAGTCCCTAACCAATTTTGGGCGCGCCCCGCGCTACAGGGTCAGAAAATCTGGTGGCCTAGCACGGTCCGCGCTACTCTATTTTCTGCTGCGACGTCTTTTGATAAAATAGGTATAACTTTTGATCCGCTAGGAGTTACGGGGCTTGCCACCTATCAAGTCGAAGATATCGACGAGATCTACAACTTTTGTTCTTTAACAATTGACAGATTCGTGTTGGAGCAAGGTGGAAATCAAGCTTAAAGTAGATACTATGTAAATGGCAAGTATGACAACTCTTAGCTTTGATCTTTGTTGATAAAAAGGCCATAACTCTCGCATCCGAACTCCGATTGGGACGATTTAAGATGTTCCGGAAAGCTAAGAAGAAGATCTACACTAAAATCCAAGTTTCAAGCCAAGAACATGCATCCAACTTGGTGTTAAAAGCCCTGTAATCTTCCCTTTTTGCATTTGCTTGCATATTTTGATCCAAAAGATTTCTGAATTGCTTTCTCTTGCTTTTTCATGCCAATAGTCGCCTTTTTCTTGCGTTTTCATACCCAAGCATGTAATCTACAAAACGAACACAGAATGCATGAAAAGTAACTAAGAAACATGAGATTAAGTAATTAATTCAAGTAATAGATACCGGATAAATAGGTATAAAACCTACTTATCAACCACGTGCCCAAGGAATGCTACTTCCTAAAGCCAGAACTCGTATTTCTTCAGCTTGGTATATAGCTTGTTATCACGAAGCCTTTGAAGTACCAGCTTCAAATGGTGTTCATGATCTTCACAACTTTTAGAATAGATGAGAATGTCATCAATAAAGACAACAACAAACTGATCCAAATATTCCTTGAACACACGGTTCATCATATCAATGAAAGCAGCAGGAGCATTAGTCAATCCAAAAGATATGACTAAGAATTCATAATACCCGTACCGAGTTCTGAAGGCAGTCTTCAGAATATCCTCAGTTTTAATCTTCAGCTGATGATATCCAGAACGAAGATTGATCTTTGAAAAGAATTGTGTTGCTTGCAACTGGTTGAATTGGTCATCAATGCGAGGTAGAGGATACCTATTCTTGATGGTGACATGGTTCAATTCTCGGTAGTCAATACAAAGTCGCATACTCTCATCTTTTTTCTTTACGAATAAAACAGGAGCACCCCAAGAAGATGTACTAGGACGAATGAAACCTATGTCTAACAACTCCTGTAGTTGGACCTTTAACTCCTGAAGTTCAATAGGAGCCATTCAATATGGGATTTTAGAAATGGCTTTTGTACCAGGTTTAAGGTCAATAAAGAATTCAATTTCACGTTCTAGGGGTAGACCGGGAAGTTCTTCAGGAAATATGTCAGAAAATTCACTAATAACAGAAATATTATTTAAATCTGACGTATTTTTGTTCAAGTCCATAACATGGGCTAAGAAAGCTTGGCATCCGTTTTTCAATAAACGAATGGCTTTATGGCTTGATATGACAATGATTGACTTTAGTGGTTTAGTTGTTTTAATTCGCATAACAGGTTGGTTAGGAATATGAAAACTAACAACCTTACAAAAATAATCAATTTTGACATGATGAGTGGTTAACCAATCAATCCCTAAAATCACATCAAATGCAAGTATTTTCAATGAAATAAGATTGATAAGTAATGTGATGGTCCCAACTTGAATCAAGCAAGATTCATAAATCGTGGATGTAACGAAAGTTTCTCCTAACAGAGTCTCAACAGATAAGTCAAAGTTTAATTTCTCCAGAGTCAAGTTTAAACGTTGAGCACAAGCAGAAAAGATAAAAGAATGGGTAGAACCGGTATCTAATAAGGTATAAATTTTGTAAGAGTTTATGAATAGCTTACCCGTGATCACTTCGTTCGGGTTCCTCACATTTTGGACAGTCACGACAAACGCTCTTTCAGGAACCACTGACTTTGTCTTGTCCGGGACAACCTTTGGAGTCACCATTCCCGCTGGACTTAGTTTCGCTACAAGACAATCTCTAGCTATATGACCTTCCATTCCACAGTTATAACACACCTTCGATTGTTGTGGGCAGTTTAGGCCGATGTGTCCCTCTTTCTCACATTTATAACATAAGACCGATGGTCGTTCTCCTTCCCTAGAAATAGTTGATGTTGGTGCTGACGTCTTCACGTTGTCATTATTGTACCTTCTCTTTTTAAAATCTCCCCCCGACTCTCTTCTTCTACTATTATGGCCACGATTACCACCAGAGTGGTTACCGCTTTTGTCCAGATATTTTCCTCCCCACTGGTTGTCATTGCTCTAATGACTGCTACCACCGATATGACCCTGGTTGTGGTCCCTCGATTGAAAATCGCTCTAATAATTGAGCCATGTTCACAACATCTAAATATAGAGAAAATTTATGAGAAATAAGATATTGTCGAATTTCAGGTTTCAGACCTCTCAGAAACATTCGCGTCATATGTTCCTCATTCTTTACCAAATAAGGTGCAAACTTGGATAACTATACGAACCTAGTCTCGTACTGGGACACAGTCATGTTGTTCTGTTCCAGTCTAATAAACTCTACCTCCTTTATATGACGAATACTTTTAGAAAAGTACTTGTCATTGAATAATTTCTAAAACGTTTCCCAAGACATATTGAGTGCGGCAGGCTGGGTACGCTTCACAAATTTCCACCAGTAATTTGCCTCACCACGGAACATAAAGGTGACAAATGGAATCTTCTATTCCTCCGTGTATCCCAAGACATCAAATATCTTGATAATTTGCTTAACCCATATTTCCACCTTGATCGGATCGGCTTTCCCAAAAATTCTGGTGGTCCCATCTCTTTGAACTACTTGGCTGTGACAAGCCGCGCATTGCTATTATTTCCACCCGTATTTTGTATACGAGTCTCCCTCGTCTGATTTTGCATGAACTGCAAAAAGCTTCTAAACATCCCATCATTCATCATTTGATCGGTGGTGTTGTTTATAGGAGAAACATTGTCGTCCTGTTGCATGTTCTCCTGGTTGGTGATTAAAGGTGTCTCCACAGTTTCATTTACTCCATTGTTAACATTTTCAACTGTCATTCTCAAATACTACCATAAAACAAGGGTTGATTAAAGAAATTGACCTACCACATATTATCTCTATATTCTGACCAACCAATTAAATACCAAATAAGCTTAGGTAGGACACACTAGCGAAGGACTTACTCGTCTCTCCCCTCTTAGTTCTATTCCCCGATCTCCGCCAAAAAGCATATCCTTAAGCTCTGATACCAACTGTGACGCCCCCAAAATAGTTTCACATAACTCATTCTGAGTCGCCAAATACATGGTATAGAAATAACTACAAACTTCATTATTATAATTATTGTGCAAAATACGACAACAGATATGCTGTGAGTTTAAATATAAATATTGTCTTCTAGACAATATCTAAACTCAAATAAATCCTCATTACAATTATTGATACACTATTTTACAAAATAGTGAGGACAGCTAAAACAACTGTCTGGACCCATCACTCCATACCCCGACTAGTTCCCGCTATATTCTCGCCTCTTGAGAAGAAAAATGGAACAAAAGGAAAGGTGAGCTCAACTAGCCTAGTAAAGAATATTATGACTAAGATAATGAACAAAAAATTATCGTTAGCCTTCAACAAATCAGATAAAATATAATGGACAACAAGTTTTAGATCAATATTCGCAGTGAAAATAACAATTCATTAGAAGAGTTAAGTAGAGAATGAAATCTACTATCTTCTATGATTTAAAAGTCCATCATCAATATTTTATCCCTGTAACATCAATCAATATATATCTTGAACCAAATATTCATCTTTGCACTATGGGCCAAAGATATTCATTTGTATCACCAGTTGGTCATGTTCATCTCAACACCTGTCCATCTTTGCACTACGAGCCAAAGATATTCATCTGGTAATCATTCATCTTTGCACTGCAGGCCAAATATATTCATCAAGTATCACCATTTAAGACTGAGGATGATGAAAAATATCTTAAAGAAACGAATCCAGTGAGATTAAAGGACAAAGATTAGGGATTCGTACTTTAGTTTATCCAAGTTCAAAAATACTCCATAATAATCAATTGTAGAGCAAAATTCAAGAATGAAGATCAAAATATTGATACAATCAAAGATAGTAACCATAATAGACAACTTGGACAAAGAAAATAAAATTAATTTTTTTTTAAATAGTGCTGTATACATGAATAGTAACCTCGACACAAAAGATAACAATTTCATAAGAAAAATCATACTTCGTGAATACTACTCGTGAATAGTACCGTATTCGTGAATAGTGCCGTATACGTGAATAGTATCGTATACGTGAATAGTAACCTCGACATGAAAAGGTAAAAATTTCATAATAAAATTCATACCAAAATTTCGTTATAATGATATTGAAAGAAATAACATCATTTACGAAAAAAATAACATCCCTTACATTAAAAGAACAGTACTTCTGACTAGAATATCGGATATAATATTAAAAGAAACTTGTACTAAATAGCAACTCTCAAAGTATCTAAATACTCACAAAAATACGCTAGATATTATAGAGAGAAAACTTCTGATTCTGGTGTGATTTTTAATTCTAACTAAACACCCTATTTATAGGAAAATGCCAGAACGCCAAAGCAGACTAAAATTTAATAAAAAAAATATTTTAATAAAAAAATTCAAGCACACCTCTTGACCAAACTCAGCACACCACAAGGAGGGCCCACCCATGTTTTTAATAAAAATATTTATTTTCGAAACTTCAATAATTCATAATAAATAGCCCTTTATCAGAAAAATACAAATTTTATGTCCATTCCATAGAAAATTTAATTCTCTACAACTTTGTAGAAGAAAGTCTTTTCAAATTCCTAACAAAAAATGACCGAAATCCACATACGGATAATTTTTAATACCTCCATTCTGACAAAATACTGATTAAACTTCTCAACATTAATTCCTTCATTTATTTTCACAAAGTAAATATTTTCTTATCATATAAATCAATAATTAATTATTCACAAATAATATTATAGAATCACAATAATGACAACCAGGTCGTTCCCAAGAAAGATGAGGCTTTCCGATAAGGATTTTTCCTTACTGGCGCGCAATTAGGTGACCAAATCCCTTTCTTAAATAGAACTTCCTTAGACATTGCCAATAATACTATCTAATAATATTATTCAAATAATATGAATTATTGATCTAATAATAGAAAATATTGTGCAATGACAATTATTGAAGCAACAATAATATAAAATATCAACGTAGCAATTATTGAATTAATAAAATAAAATATTGAACAGTAATTATTGTAGTAATTATTGAGTAGTGTCTTCTTATATAAGAATCAATAATCCAATAGTGTTAACGGTAACAACTACGCCGTTATTTATAAAAATAACTCATACTTGTCATTTTTTTCATCCAACAGTTTTTTGTTATGGGACCCACAAATGGTTGCGCCATCGTACGAATATTTCCCGACAACAAGAATATTCTATGACCAAATGAATATTCTCCGATAAAAATAAATATTTATAACTACTTGCTTATTTTGCAAAATTTGCACATTTCACCTATAACCAAAGCATTAAATCAAAATAACACCTTATTATTCAAAATAATAATTAAAGGTAATTTAATTTTATTTATAAAAAGTTGGGGTCTTACGATACCAAGTCCAGAATAGATATCTGTTGAGGTGCTTCTTTCAAGCTTCGCACCACCATGACTTCATTATGTTCCATCTTGCGGAGGAATTCTTCGATTTTCTCCTTGGACACTTTTCCCTTATATCTGATGACTGGCTTCATCACTCGTTGAGGGAGATACAACGGAATTTCCTTGGATACTGCAGCAGTTATATTTGATGTTGATCCTTTAACATCCCTATAGTTCCAGGGGACTTTCTTAAGGCTGGTGATAGGATATTGTTGCATGAATGGCAATACAAGTGGTTGTGGTGACGCCACCTTTAAAGGGTTTTCAAATCCTTTGAGCTTGATTGGTTTAATTATAAGGGGTGTGGCAGCCAGGTCTCCCTCAGAGGATATGACTGCTATGATTTCTCTCCATCTTTGCACTCCTGGAGGAAATGTTTTCCCACTCTTAGGCAATACGGCGTCATCGTCTGCCATTTGCAGGTCACCGCTGTCAATCATATTTTGGATAAGATAACGAAGTGCCCAGCATCCTTCAGTGCTGTGACCACGAGAATGGGAGTGGTATTGACAGACTCTAGAAGCATCAAATCTTTTTGAGTTTGGGTTGATTGGGGGTAGCAGTGCTGTGATTTTTCCCTCATTGATCAGCATCTGCAATATTTCTTCCATCGATTGGCCTAAATGGGTGAGCTTTCTTTTGTTGAAAAAGTCCTGACGGGCTTGAGCTCTTGCTTTTCTTGCAAGCTTTTCCTCCAATGTTTCACTTTCTTGAGTCCGTGGTGGATTCTTTGTGATAAGGGAGAGGAGACTTGCATACTCTTGATTGAACAACTGCCGTGTGACTTGGTGTTGATGTACCACCAGTTCTGCCAGTTGATTGACCTGTTCATCAATAGACTTCAACTTCTGTTCCATCATGAACTGGAACTCCGAATAATCCCACTTGTCAGAATTATCTTTGCTGGTTTGGGGAGAACCACCCACATATTTGAGGTACTTAGAACTCTCTCCACTACCTCTATTAACCATGTTAACATCCTCTTCCTTGTGTTGAGGGAGAGGGTTATCTTGAACACGTGGTTGTTCGGGCTTTGTCACCACGATCTCACCACTGTCTATTAGGTCCTGGATCTTATGCTTGAGGGCCCAACAATCTTGGGTCTCGTGGCCTGGAGCTCCAGAATGGTAAACACAGTTCTTACTCGTATTGAAGCCCTTCCCACTTGGATTGGCTTGTGACGCCCCCAAAATAGGTCCAATCCATCCAACCTATTCTGAGTCGCCAAATACATGGTACAGAAAATAACTACAACTTTATTAATACAATTGTCGTGCAAAATACAACGACTCATATATTGTGAGTTTTGATACAAATATATACCAACTGTGACTCTCATCCCAACCTTGGATAGCACGTCATAATGGCACCTTACATAAAAGGTACAGTCAATAACTGTTTTAGAAATTAAAATCTTCGGAAAGTGCTCAAGGAAACCTTCGTACATGGGAGGCCATGCGCCTAAGTTATGATAGATATCATATGTCCACAGAATTATCCTTGGTTGACCCAATAGACCCCAAAGAAAAATGAGAAGATTACTATCATATTCTTTTCAATGGTGAGTCTTCTCCTAACATATCATTATCTCCACTGTCTCTAATTGAGAATTATACTTCATCCAAATACCAAGATTATATAGGTAGTGCTCGTAGATATACTCAGCAAGTGGATGTGCACAACCCTATCTTATGATGACACGAGGTTGTATGTCATTAGACATCTCGTATGATAGTGGCAAATCACCCTTCCAAAGTTGGGTTTGCCTCACCCTATATGATTCACCAAATATAACTACTAAATGATGTATAAAATATAATACACTATTCCAAAGTTCTCAATAAAATTATTTTCATACTGTTTAGGGAGAACCTTCACAGCAAGAGGCCACCGTTCTATTCTCCTGTTACCCCCGCTCGACCCAGCTACACTCTCATTACCTGAAAGGAATTGTGAAACAAAAGGGTGAGCACAAATCGCCCAGTAAAGAATATCATGACTAAAGATAATTAAATTATCAATAGCCTTCGTCAATAATAAATCAGATATTTATAACATATAGTAGATGATAAAACTTTTTAACCATAGTTGCAGCAGAACAAGCAATCCATTAGAAGAGTCAAATAGACCATAAAATCTACTATCTTCTCCATATTAAAAGTCCACCAACAATGTTTTATCCCTGTAACATCAATCAACAGTTCCGGTCCATAATAATGTGAATAACTCATAATCATAATTGTAGTTCTAAATTTCTCTTCTCATTTAATACGAAGATAATTTTCATCACATGTCTTTACCTGGAACATCAAAGATCATGGTTATACCAAATCACAGTTCCTGTTCATAATCATACTAATAAGTTCATCTTTGTACTACGGCCAAAGATATTCATTAACAGCTCATCTTTGCACTACAGGCCAAAGATATTCAACAACAGGTCATCTTTACACTACAGGCCAAAGATATTCAACAATAGGTCATCTTTTCGCTACAGGCCAAAGATATTCAACAACTGGTCATCTTTGCACTACAGGCCAAAGATATTCATTAACAGTTCTTCTCTACACTACAGGCCAAAGGCCTACAACTGTAAATTTAATAAACACCAGGTCATCTTTGCTCTACAGCTCAAAGATAACTTTCATCACTATATAAGCATGAGGATCATGACAGGGATATAAAGAATCAATCACATGATATAAAGGATAAACTTTAAAGACTTTAACCACTTAATTTATCCAAATTATCAACATGATACTGTTTTGTGGAGTAAAATTCAAGAATAATATTATATCAAAATGATTTGAACAGAAAATAATATTTTCACGAAGATAATAACATTATTCATTATATTATAAACTCCATTTAATATTATTCACTATATAATAACATTAAATTCATTTACTAATATTATTAATCATTAAATAATATTTTAAATCAATAATTTCATAACGCCTTAATTCAAATATTATAAATCACTTAATAATCTCATAATCTAATATTATCAATATTACAATAATATTTTAATCATTTCTTAAACTTATAAATAATTTATTTTAATTATTTACACTTTACTAATTAATGCATTTAATCATCCTAAAATGTCAAATTCATAAGATTTCAACACCAATAATCAAAACTCTCATCAAAAATCTGCATATACCTTATATAGGACTCTCAAGCCATAAAATCTTATTTTCTAATTTTCTTAGTTCACATAACATATTTAATTCATTTACTCATAACTAGTCTATTTTTATGAAAAATACCAAATCAGTCCTAGAAAATTTTCTTTTCTGTGATTTAGCAGCATATAGTCCCATATTGAACATATATTTTTCTCAGAATTTTTAAAATTCATTTACTATTTTTCATATGGCCAAAACTGCCGAATATTTAGACATTTATCATAAACTGTACTTTTGTCCAAAAATTTCAAAATTTACAGAGTATACTGCTGTTATACACATGTACTCCCAATAAAAATTTCATAAATTTTGGAGTTAACCACAAGGAGTTATAAGGGTTTACTTTTAAAATAGTTTTTTCTCATAAAATTCATAACTCCTAATCTATGCATCCAAAAATCGCCATTTCTGGACACAATCTAGAAAACTCATCAAATTATCATTTTAAATTTTTCCAAAATTTTTAAAGGTCAGAAAAATTACGAAACTGAAAAACATAATAACCCTTAAAATCCCTTACCTCAAAAGAGCAATATTTCTGACCGGAATGTAAAGCCTAAGGAACTTTGCACTGAATAGCAACTCTCAAAGTATCTAAATACTCACAAAAATACGCTCGGTAATATAGAGAGAAAGAAAACTTGTTTCTGGTGTGATTTTTAATTCTAACTTAAGCGCTTATTTATAGGAAAATGCTAGAACGCCAAAAGAGACTAAAATAATAAAATAATATTATTATTTTATTTTCTTACACCTACCAAAACCAACCAAGACCAGCCATCACCCTTGAACAAAAATTCTAGCACATGTTTTCAACACCAACCAAAAGTGGTTCCCACCCAATTTTAATAAAAATTATTTTATTTTTTGAAACTTTTGTAATTCATAATAAATAGCCCTTATATCAGAAAAATATGAATTTTATGTCCATTCCACATGAAATCAAATTCTATACAACTTTGTAGCTTTAAATTTTTTCAAATTCCAGACAAAAAATATCTGAAACCCACAAACGGATGATTTTCAACACTCCTTAAAATTCATAACAAATCATGCGTTAATTTTTAACAGTTCAAAATTTGTGGATATATACTCGACTAATATATGTATAACATATCCAAAAATCACAACGATCCAACGGTCAGATTAAAATTATAACTCACGCAATAGGGCTTTAAGAACACCGATTTGATCTTTTAATACCTCCAATCCGACAAAATACTGATAAACACCTCAACATTAATTCCTTCATTTATAACCACATAAATAAATCCATCATTTATATCCGCATCAAATAAATATTTCCTTATCATATAAATCAATAATTAATTATTCACAAATAATATTACAAAATCACAATTATGACAACCAGGTGGTTCCCAAGAAAGAGAGGGCTTTCCGATAAGGATTTTTCCTTACTGGCGCGCAATTAGGTGACCAAACCTCTCTTTGACAGAACTTTTTAGACATTGTCAATAATACTATCTAATAATATTATTCAAATAATATGAATTACTGATATGATAATGAGAAATATTGTGCAATGATAATTATTGAAACAACAATAATATGAAATATCAACACAACAATTATTGAATCAATAAAATAAAATATTAAACAGTAATTACTGTAACAATTATTGAGTAGTGCCTTCTTACGTAAAAATCAATAATTCAATATTGTGCAATACCATGTGCTACTGTGCAACCACGCGTATTACTGTTTTTTAACCACCTGATATTCCAACAGTGTTAACGGTAGCAACTACGTCGTTAATTGTAAAAACTCAAATTTGTCGTTTTCTTCATTCGACAGTTATTCTGTTATGGGGCCCACAAATAGTTGCGCTATCGTACGAATTTTCTCCAACAGCAAGAATATTCGATGACCAAACGAATATTTCCCGACAAAAATGAATATTTTATAACCACTTGCTTATTTTGAAAAATTTACACATTTCACCCATAACTTTAAATTTTTATCAATTTAATTATTTACTAAATAGAAAAATTGAATAATTTTTATTTCATAAAATTCGAGGTCTTACAATCTCTCCTCTTTATGAAATTTCGTCCCCGAAATTTACGTACCTAGTATTTCGAAGAGTTGAGAATACCTTGCTTTCATTTCAGATTCTATCTCCTCGATCATCATGATTTCTCCATTGCTCATCTCCTGTATTTCAGATATCATTCTAGAATACAGCTTCAAAATAAAGATTAATTGACATATCACAATTTGTCAACTTAAGTAAGAAAATTTTAGCTTAGGTAGGACACACACTAGCGAAGGATGTTATTCATCTCTCCCCTCTTAGTTCTATTCCCTGATCTCCGCCAGAGATCATATTTCTAAGCTCTGATACCAACTGTGACTCCCCCAAAATAGATCTAATCCATCCAACCTATTCTAAGTCGCCAAATATATGGTACAGAAAATAATTACAACTTTATTACTACAATTATCGTGAAAAATTTGACTCATATATTGTGAGTTTTGATACAAATATATACCAACTGTGACTCTCATCCCAACTTTGGATAGCATGTCATAATGGCACCTTACATAAAGGTACAGTCAATAACTGTTTTAGAAATTAAAATCTTCAGAAAGTGCTCAAGAAAACCTTCGTACATGGGAGGCCATGCGCCTAGGTTATGATAGATATTATATGTCCACAGAATTATCCTTGGTTGACCCAATAGACCCCAAAGAAAAACGAGAAGATTACTATCATATTCTTTTCAATGGTGAGTCTTCTCCTAACATATCATTATCTCCACTGTCTCTAATTGAGAATTATACTTCATCCAAATACCAAGATTATATAGGTAGTGCTCGTAGATATACTCAGCAAGTGGATGCGCACAACCCTATCTTATGATGACACGAGGTTGTATGCCATTAGACATCTCGTATGATAGTGGCAAATCACCCTTCCAAAGTTGGGTTTGCCTCACCCTATATGATTCACCAAATATAACTACTAAATGATGTATAAAATATAACACACGATTCCAAAGTTCTCAATAAAATTATTTTCATACTGTTTAGGGAGAACCTTCACAGCAAGAGGCCACCGTTCTATTCCCCTGTTACCCCCGCTCGACCCAGCTACACTCTCATTACCTGAAAGGAATTGTGAAACAAAAGGGTGAGCACAAATCGCCCAGTAAAGAATATCATGACTAAAGATAATTAAATTATCAATAGCCTTCGTCAATAATAAATCAGATATTTATAACATATGGTAGATGATAAAACTTTTTAACCATAGTTGCAGCAGAACAAGCAATCCATTAGAAGAGTCAAATAGACTATAAAATCTACTATCTTCTCCATATTAAAAGTCCACCAACAATATTTTATCCCTGTAACATCAATCAACAGTTCCGGTCCATAATAATGTGAATAACTCATAATCATAATTGTAGTTCTAAATTTCTCTTCTCATTTAATACGAAGATAATTTTTATCACATGTCTTTACCTGGAACATCAAAGATCATGGTTATACCAAATCACAGTTCCTGTTCATAATCATACTAATAAGTTCATCTTTGTACTACGGCCAAAGATATTCATTAACAGCTCATCTTTGCACTACAGGCCAAAGATATTCAACAACAGGTCATCTTTACACTACAGGCCAAAGATATTCAACAACAGGTCATCTTTGCACTACATGCCAAAGATATTCACTAACAGTTCTTCTCTGCACTACAGGCCAAAAGCATACAACTGTAAAACCAATAAACACTAGGTCATCTTTGCTCTACGGCTCAAAGATGACTTTCATCACAATATAAGCATGAGGATCATGACAAGGATATAAAGAATCAATCACATGAGATAAAGGATAAACTTTAAATACTTTAACCACTTAATTTATCCAAATTGTCAACATGATACTGCTTTGTGGAGTAAAATTCAAGAATAATATTATATTAAAATGATTTGAACAGAAAATAATATTTTCACGAAGATAATAACATTATTCATTATATTATAAACTCCATTTAATATTATTCACTATATAATAACATTAAATTCATTTACTAATATTATTAATCATTAAATAATATTTTAAATCAATGATTTCATAACGCCTTAATCTAAATGTTATAAATCACTTAATAATCTCATAATCTAATATTATCAATATTACAATAATATTTTAATCATTTCTTAAACTTATAAATAATTTATTTTAATTGTTTACACTTTACTAATTAATGCATTTAATCATCCTAAAATGCCAAATTCATAAGATTTCATCACCAATGATCAAAACCCTCATCAAAAATCTGCATATACCTTATATAGGACTCTTAAACCATAAAATCTTATTTTAGAATTTTCTTACTTCACATAACATATTTAATTTATTTACTCATAACTAGTCCATTTTCATGAAAAATACCAAATCAGTCCCAAAAAATTTTCTTTTTTGGGATTTAGCATAATATAGTCCCATATTGAACATATATTTTTCTCAGAATTTTTAAAATTCATTTACTATTTTTCATATGGCCAAAACTTCCGAATATTTAGACATTTATCATAAACTGTACTTTTGTCCAAAAATTCCGAAATTCACTGAGTATACTATTGTTATACACATGTACTCCCAATAAAAATTTCACAAATTTTGGAGTTAACCACAAGGAGTTATAAGGGTTTACTTTTAAAATAGTCTTTTCCCATAAAATTCATAACTCCTAATCTATGCATCCAAAAATCGTCATTTCTGGACACAATCTAGAAAAATCATCAAATTATCATTTTAAATTTTTCCAGAATTTTGGAAGGTCAGAAAAATTAAGAAACTGAAAAACATAATAACCCTTAAAATCATTTACCTCAAAAGAGCAGTATTTCTGACCGGAATATAAAGTCTAAGGAACATTGCACTGAATAGCAACTCTCAAAGTATCTAAATACTCACAAAAATACGCTTGATAATATAGAGAGAAAGAAAACTTATTTCTGGTGTGATTTTTAATTCTAACTTAAGAGCCTATTTATAGGAAAATGCTAGAACACCAAAGGAGACTAAAATAATAAAATAATATTATTATTTTATTTTCTTACACCTACCAAAACTAACTAAGACCAGCCATCACCCTTGAACAAAAATTCTAGCACATGTTTTCAACACCAACCAAAAGTGGGTCCCACCCAATTTTAATAAAAATTATTTTATTTTCTAAAACTTCAGTAATTCATAATAAATAGCCCTTATATCAGAAAAATACGAATTTTATGTCAATTCCACATGAAATCAAATTCTATACAACTTTTTAGCTTTAAGTTTTTCCAAATTCTAGACAAAAAATATCTGAAAACCACAAACGGATGATTTTTAACACTCCTTAAAATTCATAACAAATCATGCGTTAATTTTTAACGGTTCAAAATTTGTGGACATATACTCGACTAATATATGTATAACATATCCAAAAATCACAACGATCTAACTGTCAGATTAAAATTATAACTCACGCAATAGGGCTTTAAGAATACCGATTTGATCTTTTAATACCTCCAATCCGATAAAATACTGATAAAATACCTCAGCATTAATTTCTTCATTTATAACCACATAAATAAATTCATCATTTATATCCGCATCAAATAAATATTTCTTTATCATATAAATCAATAATTAATTATTCACAAATAATATTACAAAATCACAATTATGACAACCAGATAGTTCCCAAGAAAGAGGAGACTTTTCGATAAGGATTTCTCCTTACTGGCGCGTAATTAGGTGACCAAACATCTTCTTAACAGAACTTTCTAGACATTGCAAGTAATGCTATCTAATAATATTATTCAAATAATATGAAGTATTGATATGATAATGAGAAATATTGTGCAATTACAATTATTGAAACAACAATAATATGAAATATCAACACAACAATTATTGAATCAATAAAATAAAAATTAAACAGTAATTACTATAACAATTATTGAGTAGTGCATTCTTACGTAACAATCAATAATTCAATACTGTGCAATACCGTGTGCTACTGTGCAACCACGCGTATTACTATTTTTTAACCACCTGGTATTCCAACAGTGTTAACGGTAGCAACTACGCCGTTAATTGTAAAAACTCAAATTTGTCGTTTTCTTCATTCGATAGTTATTCTGTTATGGGGCCCACAAATAGTTGCGTCGTCGTACGAATATTCTCCAACAGCAAGAATATTCGACGACCAAACGAATATTTCCCGACAAAAATGAATATTTTATAACCACTTGCTTATTTTAAAAAATTTGCACATTTCACTCATAACTTTAAACTTTTATCAATTTAACTATTTATTAAATAGAAAAATTGAATAATTTTTATTTTATAAAATTCGGGGTCTTTCATGGTTGGTAAAAGGAGATAAGTGATTTTCTTCTGAGCTGTCAAAAGTTTGAAAATGCTTTCCCGTGAGTCCTCTAAGGGTGTGAACACTCTTGAACGTCTGACTTCTCCACTTTTTATCAAGGGAGGATTTGAAGATTGTGCTTGAAAAGGGGAATAGTTTCTCCTTTGAATAGGCATGCTTTGATTGCCTTTTTGATTTTGTCCTTGCAGTATCAAGGAGGTATCCTCTTCTTTCTTCTTGTGGACCCTCCAGGGGTTGTTCCCATAACTTCCAGATTTGATATGCTCATCTACGACTTTTAAAGCGGTAATGTCTTGAATCTTCCTAGATTTTAACCCCATCTCTACCATTTCACCGTGCTTGATCATTTCTGATAATGGTTTTCCTATACCGGCTAGGACCCTCTCATAAAATGGAGCTTCTTGAATATCTATGAAGGTCATCACCATCTCAGTCTCTGTCATGGAGGGGATTACTTGAGCAGCCAAACGCCTCCATCTTTGGGCATACTCTCTGGATGAGTCATTAACTTGCTTCTTGACTTTGGTAACCTGGTACCTGTCTGGAGCCATCTGAGTTTGAAAGCTATATTGATTTAGGAAAGCATGGGCTAATTCCTTCCAGCTGTGGATCTTGGAGTTATCTAGTCTGGTGTACTATGCCCTGGCTTCTCCAGTTAAACTTTTCTGAAACAACTGCATTCTCAGTTTTTCATTCTCGGCGTAGGATCCGAGTTCTCCAATGAACACTTTTAAGTGAGTATAGGGATCTCCCAATCCATCATATTTCTCGAAAATCGGGAGCCTTGAATTTTTTCAAATAATGAATCCCGGGAAAGATGCAAAGGTCTGAATAGGTAACGCTTTCATGCGTTCCAGTCCCTTTGATGGACCGAATGGTCTCTTCCGTTTGTTGAACCTTCTTCCAAATATCATTGGTGTCTTGATCTTCTTTAAGATGGGTGATTTCAAGGGTTTTGTTGGACTTCTCAGTCTGAGACTCAGGTACTGGGACTTCTCTGTTCGGACCTTGGATTCCTCCATGTGTAGAGGATTCAGTTTGGATGGGTATTTGTGGACCTTGAGTTGATTTGTTTAGTTCTTTCAGAAGAACATCCAAATCTGTTATTTGATTCCTTAATCCTTCGAACTCCTCGCGGGAAACAAGAGTAGGATCAAGCTGGGCACTTGTAGCCATGTCTGACGGTGGGCTTAGTGCCTTTTTAGACTTTGAGCGGGTAACGTGACCAATAGTTTCCCTACAAAAAGACTACGTAGTTTAGTCTGGGGAAACGTGGAGATGTTATATGATATGCAATGTGTCCATTTTTAGGAGTGTTTTAATGTTCTCCTACAAAACGGATGTCAGTCGTTTTAATGACATGATAGCATGACAAGTCTTGATATGAAAAAGAAATGCATATTTACATACTCTTTTATATTCTCCATTACATTGAGATTGACATGGAATTGAAATTACATAGAATTGAAAAAGGAAGGTATGAAGAGACTTCCATTCGCGTTTGGTTTATCATAGGCTGACCTATATTAGGCTACTCTCACGGATTTTCGGCATGAAGGTCTCCAGATCATCGCAATTTACTGGATGGAAAGTTAATCCGATCTTTTAACTAGAGCGAATCTGGGTGGTGCCTTTCCTGAGCCTCGCGGGATTAGTCTCCCTTGAGTCTAGTAATCAAACACTGACGGGTTAGTCTCCTGGTGGAGGAATCACATAACATACATTCACATACATCACGTCTCACCGTATAGAAATGATGACTTGTACGAAGCACTAATATCACAGGTAGATATGGTGCGAAGCACTAAAGTGCAGTAAATAAAGCATTAGTACACATCCATTCAATATAAATGCAGTATTCACACATAAACAGATAAAAGTTTTTAAAAAGTTTGAATTGCGGTTTAAGCCCTCTTACTGGAGTCCCTAGCAGAGTCGCCACTGTCGACGTCGAAATTTAGTGTACACTACAAGAGTTTCCCATTACTTGCACAAGTGCCTAAATCAAATTACCATTGGTTCACTTAAGTTAAACAGAGTTAATGCACTTTCAAAAGAATTTAATCATACAAGCATTTTCTGAATTCTAACTAGCAACAACAGGAGGTCTGTGCTCGATAAAAGAAAGGATCACTATACAGCCTCAAACTAGCAACTGAGTTGAAAGGAAAACTACAAACGATTTTTTGGTCATTGGACATTTCGTTGTGCAATGAGCGTTATTAATTATCTAGCAATGATATTTTTTACCCGTTGCAAAAAGTAAGATATTTCGCAATGACATTTATTTTCGTGTAAAATCATATAGATCATTTAGCAACGAAATGTTTTGTAGCAAATTTAATAAAAAATTGTAATTGAAAAGAAACTTTCATTGCAAAATCCGCCTAATCGGCAATGAAAAAAATCTCTTCTTTTTGTCAACGAAGATGAAATCCGTTGTATTTGATACACATTTGTCAACGATTTTTGTCGTTGCTGAACAATATGAAAATTGTTGCCTTAATTAATTGGTTTTCATTGCTAATTGTATACTTTTTGATAACGATGTTTGTTGCTAAATATACAAAATAAACCGGTTATATATTAATTTGCAACGAAATTTTTCGTGGTCGTTGATTTTGTTATGGATAATTATGATCAATTAACAACGATACTATTCAAAGCTGATTGTTTTTCAAGTGCAACAAAAGTTTTTGTTGATTAACGACACTATACGTTACCGTTTGTTTTTTATGTGAAACAAAAATTGTTATGATTTACAACGATATAAATATTGTCTTTTCTTTTGTTTATAGCAACGATATAAAATAAAACCATAAACAATATTATATACATAATTTTAAATCATTCACATTACAAAATTACAATATAATAGTAGGATAATTCATCCCTAAAATATGATGATCATTATTATACCATGCTAAACCAATAACTTTTACGATCATTATTACAATACAATAGTTCAGTTATATGTAAGATATCTGATTACTTGATGCCACTTAAACATGAACATTGTCTTCGGTTGTAGGTTCATTAGCACCTGCTCCCCCCCATATCAAAAAGTTCAACTTTCTTATTTCCAAGGCTGCTCATATATCTGAAGTGCAACCACAGACAGGAAAATTATCTAAATGCATAGAAACCTATAAAATAATGGAAATAGATCTATTCTAAAAATTAATGCACTACCACATAACATTCTTATGCTTGTAGAAAATAAATAGAATAAAAAAATAAACCTAACAAAAACTAGAACGACTCTGCATCCGTAAGTTAATTATAATATGGTATTTAGTGAAGAAATAAATCTCTTTATTCAAATATGGTCAGTTGTCCAACTTAAACTACTATGTTACTGAAAAAATGGATCACAACCTTTAAATTTAGAATATCCAAATATATAATTGCACACTACTAGAAAATTGACCTATAAGCTGGGTCAACCAAATTTGAGAATGGAGTCAAAATCATTTGGAAGGTAAAATATTGCGTTCAAACATACAAGTCGGAGTAAAGATGATTTACCATTGGAGGATCAAGAACTCGTGCATCAATAGAAGTGAACTCAGCCCTCACTTAAATGCCAAATTCCTTAACAATACCACAATTGTTGTAATTATTTTGTCTTACCATCTCAATGCACATGAAATTTAAGAAATAAAATAATTAGTCAAAACAGGCAAAACCGACAATAAAGACAATAAAAATAAGAAAGAGAAGTTTCATGGTTGAAAGTAACAAACACTACATTATATTTTTTGTTTTCCTATTTTTAAATTAAAAGACTAAAATTCAGTACATTTATACCATCTTAATACTTGCTTCCCTTTTAGCAAGACGCTCACAGATTGCCCTTAAGAGGGAAGTTACCCGGCTTAAATTTAGTTTCTTAGAAAATTTTTGTCCTTAGACAATCCTACAAACCTGTAATACAAGGGTTGTTTATTGTCTGCTAATTAAGTTGCAAATCAAATAATTGAGTTAAATACACACAAAAGTAAAGAAATCTAAAAGAAAATCATAAATATATGTAACCTCCACGGGTAGATATATAGGTCTTGCATCAGTTCTAGTTAAGAGCTGGTAAGTTTGCATATCAGAGTCTGTTATGATTAGTTCCAGCATTAAAAGTTGGTAAGTTTGCACATTTAATCAAACCAATACAGTAAAGATACTCATTAATCTAAGTCTGGGTTCCATCATTGTAATCCCTACTGGTGTGACTCCCCTACATCTCTTCATATCCTGTGCATTGGACGAACAAAAGTTTGATTACACCAGCTATAATTTTTATACTTGTAATAATTTCATGATCAATTTATGTTGCTTTACCTTATTGGTCCTTATCAATGCAAGTTTGTGATTGTTATCTTCTAAACTAATCTTATTGTCCCAACAATTAAAGGCACGGGGAAAGAGTGTGCAAGTCCATAAATAATTTTTGTCACCGTAACTCTAGCAAGGTTCCTACACTTTAAGTAAGACTTTTGACATGACTCCTCACCCCCACTTTGTGTCCCAATAATAGTAATACATAGAATGATCAAATTATGCCAAATAGGACAACGTGATTAAATGTGTACCTCTTGAATTAAGCGATAATAATACATCAACCATAAAGGAAGAGTTTAGATGTCACTATCAACAGAGTTTAGTGATTGAAGAGTGTTTACATGTCAGTAAAAATTTTGGTTCTATTATTGTTTGTTCATGTTCATAGAAGAGATAATTCGATTGCTCACGGGCTCGCAGAACTAGCTCCAATGTCTATTATCTTTATTCCAAATTTTTGGCTGGACGATATTTATTCAAGTGTTATTCATCTTGTTATTAAAGATGCTAAGAAAGAAGAAAAATTTTAGTCAAGTTCCCGACTTCGAAAAAAATAACAATACAAAAGTCATTTATCCTCCGGTTGAATGAACCAACTATTTGCTCCTCACCCATACCCGCGATGCAAATGATAACCATGAAATGTTCCATCTAAACATATTGTAAAAGTGAACACATAATACTTATATTAGAAAAAAAATCTTAATACCGAAAACAAGGTAATTAAACCATTTTATAGGAATTTTGTAATTTATTCAAGGGAAAAAATTGAAGATTAAAAAAATAGGCCATATGCACCTACTAATATTAGATTTCAACAAAGTATTAGTATGCATGAATAGATTACCTATCAACTTAAAAAGAAATTCGAAATCCACCTACAGAAGTAGCTGTAACATTTTAATCTTATATATGTGATACCAACAAATGCATCTAACAATCTATATAGCCTCCTAAACTCAAAACAGGTGCTACACTCAAGACATCAAATAGCTCAACAAAACCACAAAACCAAGCTAAACAGCCGCTGCAATACAGTGTAGCGCATGCGTGCGTGCCTGCACTGTTGCTGCCAGCAGCTCACCCATGCCTCTTTGAAAAATCCGTATCTTCAAATTAAAGGTCCAATCATAACCAATTTTTTTAATAAACATTGCCTAAACGAGTATTTAAAATAGGTGTTATAGAACTCCAAATGTGCCTCATCAAAACAGCTGCAGCAGCGTAGTACAGTGCAGCCCATGGTTGCCACTGCTGCTGCTACCTCACCATCATGCCATGAATGAAATGCTTGATTGGCTAATTTTTAAATCAAAAACCACTCATTCGCTTAAAGTGAAATTTTGGTATATCATATAGAACATAGCAAAGTATTTTAAGAAAATATAACACATTCTAAACAAACAATCTAAATGGGTTTTATAAAACATCAAAAGTACACTATTAAAACAGTTTTCTAATCATATTGTTCTCCTTTAAAATAACATTCCCACTTAATCTAATCCATACAAACCATTTAATTATCTACATATAGTATCCATACACTTACTTTTGGCATCAATTTCTACTCAATTTCAATGTTTAAACAAAGCAGTCCCTCACGGGACATTTATCAAATAATACATGTGCATTCTTTAAATTTCAGAATTCACAACCAATTATTATATATGGTTTGATCAATATTTTTTAACCTTATAGCTCCGTACAACAACAACTAAATTCCATCTTTCTAATTCATCCTATCACAGTCAAAATAACCTCCAAATTATTGCACAATTGTAACATACCACACTACTAAATTTTATATTACAAAAGCTATGGACAAGAAAATTACCTCAAACCCGATTAAATTAGTCGATTTCCCAGTGCAAGAGGATCAATTTAGACAGTCTTCCTTACCAATGATGCTGAATCCCACATACTATAACAGTTAGCCAACAAACTGCAGCGGGAAGTTGGAACAGGGAAGGATTTATTTTTTTTTGCAAAAATATTCAGTGTTTTAGGTACTTTTATTGTAAAGGAAAGCAAGAGAAGGAAACACACATTAACACAATATAAATTATCTTTAAAATATCCGCATGCATGGTTGGTTGGGTAACAGCTACCGTGTGATCCAACACAAGACACTTATCAAACAAGCATCTGATATCGAAAGAGATTGAAAAGAGAGAAATTACTCCCTCTGTCCTCTGACAGTCTAATTAAAGGCCCCATTAGGAAGTTAATATTTTTAAGGAAAATATTATATAATAGGGATTGTGATATATAGTGCCTTGATTTCAAATTCAACTGTCTTAGGACATTGCAAGGAAAAGTTGGACTATTAAGTAAAAAGTAAAAAAAAATAAAATCACTAGCCATTAGACCCATCTCCGCAGTTGGTGCACAAATTATGCTTCCAAAGAGCAATTTTCATCAAAACCCACAATATTAGAGTAAAATCAAAGTGCATTTTCCAAGGAGTTATGAATTAAAAACAACAACTAATATTGGTTGCCACAGAAAATTATACAATCTACAACAACCACCACTAAACATATTATCACAAAAACATCAATCAATCATGCATTACCCAGAGAAATCCATGTCAAGAAAACCCAATTAATATTTAGCTCAACATTCCATCAAAGACAGAAGCTATGCAACATAGATGACATATTCAATTGTAGAGTTTTGGTGTAAACCCACTTTCAATCGACATTGGGTTTCAAGCGATTCAAAAAATAAATTAAAATTTAACTTATACTGAATTTATTTTGGTCAAAAGTCCAACCCAGGAAGATAGAGAGAGAAATTCACCAGGGAACCCAAGAGGGGTGAAGAAATCAAGATTTTCAACCAAAGTTGTTCAATTTTTCGTGAGGAGGAGAGAGAAACTCAAAAGGGTAGGCCGAAAACCAGAAGTAGCGTTAGATGGCTGCGAAGAAGATATGCTCGAGATCTCCGATCCCGATTGCCAGATCCGCTCCAAAACATTCCAACTCTCCAACCTCCGGACACCATTTTTCATCTCCAATCCACGATCCTCCACCCCGTCTCTTCAGCAAACATAAAGAAGAAGGAAGATGTAATTGTAACTATAAATCTATAATCAGAATAAAAAAAATAATGAATTTTAAAGTAAAATTTATTAACAAATGAATGTTAATTTTATTATTTTTAATAAATATAATGATTAATATTTTAAATTATAATTCGAGTAAATTTTTATTAATTTTGAAATATTAAATTTTAAAATGAATATTTTAATTACAATTATAGCTAGAATAAAAAAAATAATGAGTTTTAAAGTATAGTATTAATGAATGAATGTTAATTTATTTATTTTTAATAAATATAATAATCAATAATCTAAATTATAATTCAAATAACTTTTCATCATTTTTAAAATTCAAAATTTTAATTTTAAAATGAATGCTCTAATTACAATTATAAATAGAATAAGAAAAAATAATAATAAATCTTAAAGTATAGTTCATTAATTTTAAATTAATTCGAACCTAACACATTTTAATAATAAAATTATATTATCCATTGTTATTGCCTCCTGTTATCGCAAGTAAATTTTTAAAGTACAAAATTTGTAACAAGCTAATACCTATATATATATAATTAATTTATATATATGTGACTTATTAATTATTGAATATAAGTTATTAATATATATATATATATATATATATATATATATATATATATATATATTGTAAGACCCCAAATTATTAATAAATAAAATTTAATTTCCTCCATTTATTATTTTGAAATAGTAAGGGTTAAATTAATTAATGAGGTTAGTTATGGGTAAAATGCGCAAATATTTCAAATAAGCAGGTGGTTATAAAATATTCATTGTTGTCGGGAAATATTCGTTTGGTCGTGGAATATTCTTCCTGTCGGGGAATATTCGTACGACGGCGCAGTCTTTTGTTTATAAATAACGGCGTAGTTGTTACCGTTAATACTGTTGGAATACCCGGTGGTTAAAACACAGTAATACGCGTTGCACAGTAGCACACGATATTGCACCAATTATTGATTCTTACGTAAGAAGGCACTACTTAATTATTGTTACAGTAATTACTGTTCAGTATTTTGTTTTATTGATTCAATAATTGATGCGTTGATATTTTATATTATTGTTGTTTCAATAATTGTCACTACACAGTATTTTCTATTATCGGAGCAATAATTCATATTATCTGAATAATATTATTAGATAACATTATTGTCAATGTCTAGAAAGTTCTGTCTAAGGAGATGTTTGGTCATCTAATTGCGCGCCAGTAAGGAGAGATCCTTATTAGAAAGCCCCCTCTTTCTTGGGAACGACCTGGTTGCTAGTACTGTGATTCTGTAATATTATTTATGAATAATTAATTATTGATTTATATGATAAGGAAATTATTAATTTTATGTGGATATAGATGGAGAAAATTTTTAATGTGACAATTGTTGAAAATTTATATTTAATCTTTTTCTGATAAAATAATTCATTTAAATATATTATTTTAATAATATAATAATGGTGATATTTTTACAATGAATGTGGGATATATGAGTATATGAGGAGGAAGAGTATTTTGTGGCATTAAATGATTAACACATGTTTTGTGTGTCGGTGGACCTTAATAATTGACTGAAATTTGATTATAGCCTATAAAATCGTCCGTTTACGGATTTCGGTCAATTTCTGTTTAGAATTTTAAAAAACTTTCTTCTGTAAAGTTGTAGATAATAGAATTTCCTATGGAAAGTCGTGAGTTTTGAATTTTTCTGATAAAAGGGCTATTTATTATGAATTATTGAAGTTCTAAAATTCCGAAATAATTGATTTTTGGAAGTTTTAATTTTTTTTAATTAAGAAAAACGTTTTTCATATGTTGTGGGCATCATTAACATGTGCAAGGTGGCTGAATTCAGATTCAAGATGTGGGCGTAGAAATTTTGTGACGCCCCCAAAATTAGGTATACATCACCCATCTTGGGTTGTCAGATACATAGTACAGAATACAAATACAACTTACTAATACAACTGTCGTGTACAATACGACAAAACATAAACTGTGAGTTTGAATACAAATATTATCTTCTAGAGAGTATTCATACTCAAAAGGAGTCCTCATTACATTTATTAACACACCATTACATAGAATAGTGAGGACTACTAACTAATACTATCATTTGGACCATCACTCCGTTCCCCGACTTGCCCCAGCTACGTTCTCATTTCCTGAAGAGAACAGTGAAAGAAAGGGTGAGCTCAACTAGCCCAGTAAGAAATATTATGACTAAGATAATGCAGAATAAATTATCATTAGCCTTCAACAATGTTAAACTGATAAAATATAATAGACATCAAGTTTAACTGTAGCGGAACAAGCAATCTATTAAAAGAGTCAAGTAGAAAATAAACTCTACTATCTTTTATGATTTAACAGGTTTTTCAACACTGTTATTGCTGGGACTCAACTTAATAAAATAATCCACATCATCGAATCACCCCTGCACTACGGCCAAGGATATTCGTATATTCATTAATGGTCATGATCATGCCAACAACTATCCATCAATGCACTACGGGCCATGAGGACTTTTACCACATCATTTGTAACATTACGGTCATGATTACACCGAATAATCCCTGGTCATAATCATACCAAGTCCATCTATGCACTACAGGCCACATATGACTTTCAACAGAATATAAACATGAGGATGATGACAATGATATAAGAATTCAATAAAACAAGTTCAAGAATTAACAACGTCCAAATTGTCAACATGATACTGCTTTGTGGAGTAAAATTCAAGAATGCTTAGAAGAATATTTTCATGAAAAGATACTGGATGAACCGCAATTATCAAGGATATTCCACAAATTTCATGGAGTATAGAAGTTAAAACTTAACCAACTGAGTACAATAAAGAATGGAATAACAAAAGAAATCACCATGCATGCGATAGACCGCACAGACAGGTTATTCCAACAGAATAATAAATAATGGAACCAGGTCCGGCGTAAACGCACAGACAGGATATTCCGACAGAATAATAAATAATGGAACCAGGTCCGGCGTAAACGCACGGACAGGATATTCCGACAGAATAATAAATAAAGACGGAACCAGGTCCGGTGTAAAACACACAGACATGTTGTTCCAACAGAATAATAATAAAAACAGAACCAGGTCCGGTGTAAAACACACAGACATGATGTTCCAACAGAATAATATAAGAATATCACCAAGTATAGGGTAGACCGCGTATACTGGTTATTCCAACAGAATAATAAAGAATGGAATAACAGAAGTTCTCTTCATGAATATAAAAGAAATAATATTTCCTACCTTAAAAGAACTGGATATTAGAAAAGTGAAGTAGCAGAATACTTTTATTCTCTCTCTCTTATTCTCTCTATACTTTCTCTCTCTATAGCTTGAATGAATTCGTGAAAAATAATGAAGCCCTAGGCCTCTATTTATAGAAAAGCTGAAGGTGGCTCTTGGTCTTAATGAAGGGTCAAATGACTCTTGGTCTTAACGAAGGGTCAAATGACTCTTGGTAATATTGAAGGGACAACTACTATTGACGAAAGAAATTACAATTGACCAAGGTAAATACTATTGACCAAGGTAAATACTATTGACGAAGGTAATTACTATTGACCAAGGTAAATACTATTGACCAAGGTAAATACTATTGACGATGGTAATTACTATTGACGAAGAGACTCTTAGATGATGACATATGGGCCCCCCATAAAAAATAACCAAACTTACCACAACGTCTCAATTATTGATTTAATAATATAACATATTATACAGATGATACTATGACAATAATTTAAGAGATATGATGCAACAATTACTGTAGCAATAATTAAGTATAGCTGAGTGACTTCTCACGTAAGCATCAATAATCAATACCGTGTGCTACTATGCAACCACGCGTATTACTGTACTTTTACTACCGAGTAGTTCAACAGTTTTAACGGTTTTAACGGTAACACCTCAGCCGTTATTTTTATAGAAAGATAATTTTGTCGTTTTCTCAACTCCGACAATAATTCCGTTGTGGGGTCCACCAATGATTGTGCCGTCGTACGAATATTCCCCGACAAAAAGAATATTCCCCGACCAAACGAATATTTTATAACAACTTGCTTACTTTGCAAAATTTATAAATATTACCCACAACTATAACATTATATCAAATTAACTCCATAATATTCAAAAATGATATTTATAGAAAATTCATCTTTATTTATAAAAGTTGGGGTCTTACAACCTCCCCTTCTTATGAAATTTTGCCCTCGAAATTAGGGTACGTACCTGGTATGTCGAAGAGGTAAGGATACCTTGATTTCATTTCAGATTCTAACTCCCAAGTCATTTCCTCAACATCGTGGTTTCTCCACAAAACTTTGACTTGAGGTATAACCTTGGAGCGTAGAATATGTTCCTTCTTATCCAAGATTTGAACAGGAACTTCTTCATACGTCAAATCCTCCGCTATTTCGTCCGGTTCTAACTCAATAATGTGGTTCGGGTCTTCCACATATTTGCGTAACATGGATATGTGAAAAACGTTATGAACACGAGACATACTTGGCGGTAAAGCGAGTCTATAAGCCACAGTTCCTACTCGATCGAGGATTAAAAATGGACCGATGAATCGAGGATTGAGCTTTCCTCTCTTTCCAAATCTCGTAACTCCTTTCCATGGAGCAACACGTAAGAACACATGATCTCCTACATCAAATTCCACGTCCTTTCGATGAAGATCAGCATAACTCTTTTGTCGATCTTGTGAGGTTTTTATACGTTGTCGGATCGTTTGAATCTTTTCTGTAGTCATACGTACCAACTCCGGTCCCAACAACGTTGCTTCACCCACCTCATCCCAGCATACTGGAGAACGACATTTTCTTCCATACAATGCTTCGAATGGAGCCATGCCAATACTTGCTTGATAACTGTTGTTGTAGGAAAACTCCACCAATGGTAAGAACTTGTCCCAACTTCCCTTGAAGTCAAAGACACAGAGTCTTAATAAATCTTCTAGAGTTTGAATAGTCCTCTCTGATTGTCCGTCCGTCTGAGGATGATATGCCGAACTAAATCGTAAATCCGTGCCCATAGCTTTTTGTAAACTAACCCAAAATCGTGAAGTGAATCTTGGGTCTCGATCAGAAACTATGGATACTGGCATACCATGCAGTCTTACAATCTCGTTTATGTACATACGAGCAAGACGTTCAAGTGTATAAGTTTCTCGTATCGGTAAGAAATGAGCAGACTTGGTCAATCTATCAACAATGACCCAAATCGCATCAATACCTTGAGAAACCTTAGGAAGACCGGTAACGAAATCCATGGTAATGTGCTCCCACTTCCATTCTGGAATTTCAAGTGGTTGCAATGGACCTTTTGGTACTTGATGCTCCGCTTTGACTCGTTGACAAGTTAGACACCTTGAGATAAACAACGCTATCTCTCTCTTCATATTGCTCCACCAAAATGTATGACGAAGATCATGATACATTTTGGTACTTCCAGGATGGATTGCAAACGGTGTGTTGTGCGCCTCCATCATGATTTCATACTTTAAATCAGGGTTGTTAGGAACACAAAGTCTGGAGTTGACTCGAAGTATTCCTTCTTCATCGATTCTTGCTTCCGGCATAGCACCTTCTTGCACTTTCTTCCTCATACGCATCAGCTCCAGGTCTGTAGCTTGAGCAGCTTTAACTTTATCGATTAAAGTTGGTTCTACTCGTATATTCGCCATCATCACATGGGTCCCTGGAGTCTTTAACTCTATCTCCATCCTTTGCAAGTCACACAAAATGGGCCTTTGCGTTGTTAATATTGCACTTGTACCCGCATATGATCTTCTACTCAATGCGTCAGCTACCACGTTCGCTTTTCCAGGATGGTATTGAATGGTATGATCATAATCTTTCAACAGTTCAAGCCAACGTCGTTGTCGCATGTTGAGTTCCTTTTGAGTGAAGAAATATTTGAGGCTTTTATGATCCGTAAAGATCTCCACCTTCTCCCCATACAAGTAATGCCTCCAAATTTTAAGTGCAAAGACAACAGCTGCCAACTCTAGATCATGAGTAGGATAATTCCTCTCATATTCCTTGAGTTGTCTTGATGCATAGGCTATGACTTTTTCATGTTGCATGAGAACGCATCCCAACCCTTTGCTCGAAGCATCACTGTAGATGACAAATCCCTCCGAGCCAGATGGTATTGTTAGAACAGGTGCTGAAATGAGTCTCCTCTTGAGTTCTTGAAAACTCTGCTCACATTCTTCGCTCCAACCGAACTTTGTATCTTTCCGAGTCAGCTGAGTTAATGGAGTAGCGATTCGAGAAAATCCTTCCACGAATCTCCGATAATAACCAGCTAAACCGAGAAAGCTACGTACTTCGGTTACTGATTTAGGTTGCTCCCAGCTTTGAATAGCTTCAATCTTTGCCGGGTCAACAGATATTCCACGACTTGATACTACGTGCCCAAGGAATGCTACCTCTTCCAGCCAGAACTCGCATTTCTTCAACTTGGCATAAAGTTTGTATTCACGAAGCTTTTGGAGTACCAGCCTCAAGTGTTGCTCATGATCTTCACGGCTTTTGGAATAAATAAGGATGTCATCGATAAAGACGACCACAAAGTGATCCAAATATTCCTTGAATACCCTGTTCATCATATCCATGAAGGCAGCAGGAGCATTAGTCAATCCAAAAGACATAACTAAGAATTCATAATGCCCATACCGAGTTCTGAAGGCAGTCTTTGGAATATCCTCAGTTCTAACCTTCAGCTGATGATATCCAGAACGAAGATCGATCTTTGAAAAGAATTGTGCTCCTTGCAACTGGTCAAACAGGTCATCAATACGTGGCAATGGGTACCTATTTTTGATGGTGACATGATTCAACTCCCGATAATCAATACAAAGTCGCATACTCCCATCTTTCTTCTTCACGAATAGAACAGGAGCACCCCAAGGAGAAGTACTAGGACGAATAAAACCAATGTCTAACAATTCCTGCAGTTGGGTCTTTAACTCCTGAAGTTCAATAGGAGCCATTCGATATGGGGCTTTGGAAATGGGTTTTGTACCGGGTTCAAGGTCGATACAAAATTCAATTTCACGCTCTGGGGGTAGGCCAGGAAGTTCTTCGGGAAATACGTCAGGAAATTTATTAACAACAGAAATATCATTCAAAGCTGACGTATTTTTGTTTAGATCTGTGACATGAGCTAAGAAAGCTTGACATCCGTTTTTCAATAAACGAATAGCTTTATGGCTTGAGATGACAGCGATTGATTTTAATGGTTTGGTTGCTTGAATTCGCATAATAGGTCGATTAGGAATATGAAAGCTAACAACCTTACGAAAACAATCAATTTTTGCATGATGAGTAGTTAACCAATCAATCCCTAGAATCACGTCAAATGCAAGTATTTTTAATGAAATCAGATCGACAGGTAATGTGTGGGTACCAACTTGAACCAAACAAGACTTATAAACCGTGGATGTAATGAAGGTTTCTCCCAATGGAGTTTCAACAGCTAAGTCAAAGTCTAATTTCTCCGGAATCAAATTTAATCGATGAGCGCAAGTAGGAGAAATAAAAGAATGGGTAGAACCGGTATCAAATAAAGTATAGACTTCGTTAGAGTTTATGATAAGCTTACCCGTGATGACCTCATTCGGGTTCCTTGCTTTCTGGGAGTTCACAACAAACGCTCTCCCTTGCACAACCGGTTTTGACTTTTCTGGGACGGCCTTTGGTGCCTCCATCCTAGCTGAATTTGTCTTCGGTAAACGACAAAATCGGGCTAAATGACCTTCTCTTCCACAATTATAACATGCTTTGGACGGCATCGCGCAGTTTGGACTGATGTGCCCCTCCCCTCCGCATTTGAAACATATGATAGGTGGTCGTTCTCCTTCCTTAACGACAGGTGCTGGTGCTGACGTCTTTCCATCATTGTTGAATCTCCTCTTCTTGAAATGCCCATTCTTATTGTTTTGGCCCTGATTACCACCGAAGTGGTTACCATTTCTGGCCTGTTGATTCCCTCCACGCTTGTTGTCACCGCTTCGATGACTGCTCTCACTGGTATTATCATTTTGCCGGCTGCTCTCTTTTGGTTGCGTTGACTCGTTATCGCGCTCCACCAACTGAGCCCTATTTACAACATCTGAATACAAACACAGTTTATGAGAAACAAGATGTTGACGTATCTCCGGCTTCAAACCTCTTAAAAACATCCGCGTCATTCTTTCTTCATTATCCACCAGGTGGGACGCAAACCGGGATAACTCCGCAAATTTTGCCTCGTACTGCGACACGGTCATATTATTCTGCTCCAATTTGATGAACTCCACCTCCTTCATGTGACGAATACTCTCGGGAAAGTATTTGTCGTTAAACAGCTCTTGGAACTTCTCCCAGGACATCTTCAGTGCGGCAGGTTGAGTACGCTTTATCGATTCCCACCAGTAATCTGCCTCTCCTCGCAACATAAAGGCGGCAAAAGGAACCTTTTGCTCCTCGGAGCAACCCAAGACATCAAATATCTTGGTGATCTGCTTTATCCATGTTTCAGCTACAAGTGGTTTGGGTTCTCCCTTAAACTCCGGTGGTCCCAGCTCCTTAAACTGTTTAGCGGTGACCGCCAGAGAGTTTTCAGTATTTCCACCTACGTTGTGGACAGGAGCCGCTTTCACCTGTTGTTGCATGAATTGCATAAAGCCTCTGAACATTTGATCATTCATCATTTGGTCAGTGTTGTTGTTTGCATGAGGATTGTCACCTTCCTGATGCACATTATCCTGATTATTGATATGTGGTGAATCAACAGTCGCCTGTGCTCCATTGCTATTCTCAACATTCTCAGATGCCATTTTCAGATACTGCCACAAAATAAAAATTAATTGATATGTCATATTTTATCCTTATATTATGATCGACCAATTAAATACCATGCAAATAAACTTAGGTAGGTCATACTAGCGAAGGAATTTCCCGTCTCTCCCCTCCTAGTTCTATTCTCACATCTTAGCCAGGGATCATATCCCTAAGCTCTGATACCAACTGTGACGCCCCCAAAATTAGGTATACATCACCCATCTTGGGTCGTCAGATACATAGTACAGAATACAAATACAACTTACTAATACAACTGTCGTGTACAATACGACAAAACATAAACTGTGAGTTTGAATACAAATATTATCTTCTAGAGAGTATTCATACTCAAAAGGAGTCCTCATTACATTTATTAACACACCATTACATAGAATAGTGAGGACTACTAACTAATACTATCATTCGGACCATCACTCCGTTCCCCGACTTGCCCCAGCTACGTTCTCATTTCCTGAAGAGAACAGTGAAAGAAAGGGTGAGCTCAACTAGCCCAGTAAGAAATATTATGACTAAGATAATGCAGAATAAATTATCATTAGCCTTCAACAATGTTAAACTGATAAAATATAATAGACATCAAGTTTAACTGTAGTGGAACAAGCAATCCATTAAAAGAGTCAAGTAGAAAATAAACTCTACTATCTTTTATGATTTAAAAGGTTTTTCAACACTGTTATCGCTGGGACTCAGCTTAATAAAATAATCCACATCATCGAATCACCCCTGCACTACGGCCAAGGATATTCGTATATTCATTAATGGTCATGATCATGCCAACAACTATCCATCAATGCACTACGGGCCATGAGGACTTTTACCACATCATTTGTAACATTACGGTCATGATTACACCGAATAATCCCTGGTCATAATCATACCAAGTCCATCTATGCACTACAGGCCACAGATGACTTTCAACAGAATATAAACATGAGGATGATGACAATGATATAAGAATTCAATAAAACAAGTTCAAGAATTAATTTATCCAAGAATTAACAACGTCCAAATTGTCAACATGATACTGCTTTGTGGAGTAAAATTCAAGAATGCTTAGAAGAATATTTTCATGAAAAGATACTGGATGAACCGCAATTATCAAGGATATTCCACAAATTTCATGGAGTATAGAAGTTAAAACTTAACCAACTGAGTACAATAAAGAATGGAATAACAAAAGAAATCACCATGCATGCGATAGACCGCACAGACAGGTTATTCCAACAGAATAATAAATAATGGAACCAGGTCCGGCGTAAACGCACAGACAGGATATTCCGACAGAATAATAAATAATGGAACCAGGTCCGGCGTAAACGCACGGACAGGATATTCCGACAGAATAATAAATAAAGACGGAACCAGGTCCGGTGTAAAATACACAGACAGGATGTTCTAACAGAATAATAATAAAAACGGAACCAGGTCCGGTGTAAAACACACAGACAGGATGTTCCAACAGAATAATAGAAGAATGTCACCAAGTATAGGGTAGACCGCGTATACTGGTTATTCTAATAGAATAATAAAGAATAGAATAACAGAAGTTCTCTTCATGAATAAAAGAAATAATATTCCCTACCTTAAAAGAACTGGATATTGGAAAAGTGAAGTAGCAAAATACTTTTATTCTCTCTCTCTTATTCTCTCTATACTTTCTCTCTCTATAGCTTGAATGAATTCGTGAAAAATAATGAAACCCTAGGCCTCTATTTATAGAAAAGCTGAAGGTGGCTCTTGGTCTTAACGAAGGGTCAAATGACTCTTGATCTTAACGAAGGGTCAAATGACTCTTGGTAATATTGAAGGGACAACTACTATTGACGAAAGTAATTACTATTGACCAAGGTAAATACTATTGATCAAGGTAAATACTATTGACGAAGGTAATTACTATTGACCAAGGTAAATACTATTGACGATGGTAATTACTATTGACGAAGAGACTCTTAGATGATGACATATGGCCCCCCCATAAAAAATAACCAAACTTACCACAACGTCTCAATCATTGATTTAATAATATAACATATTATACAGATGATACTATGATAATAATTTAAGAGATATGACGCAGCAATTACTGTAGTAATAATTAAGTATAGCTGAGTGACTTCTCACGTAAGCATCAATAATCAATACCGTGTGCTACTATGCAATCACGCGTATTACTGTACTTTTACTACCGGGTAGTTCAACAGTTTTAACGGTTTTAACGGTAACACCTCAGCCGTTATTTTTATAGAAAGATAATTTTGTCGTTTTCTAACTACGACTATACTTCTGTTGTGGGGTCCACCAATGATTGTGCCGTCGTACGAATATTCCCCGACAAAAAGAATATTCTCCGACCAAACGAATATTTTAAAACAACTTGCTTACTTTGCAAAATTTATAAATATTACCCACAACTATAACATTATATCAAATTAACTCCATAATATTCAAAAATGATATTTATAGAAAATTCATCTTTATTTTTAAAAGTTGGGGTCTTACAAATTTTGTATATATATATATTAATATTATATTAAATTTTCTGCTTTGGTGTTCTAAGCATTTTCCTATAAATAGGGTGCTTAGGTTAGAATTGAAAATCACACCAGAAACTAAAGATTTTTCTCTCTTTCTCTCTCTATAATATCGAGCGTATTTTGTGAGTATTTTTATACTTTGAGTGTTGCTATACGGTGCAAGTTCCTTTAGCACTATATTTGATATTCCAACCAGAAGTACTATTTTGCTGAGGTAAGGGATGTTATTTCTTCTTAAATGATATTATTTTCTTCAATATCATTATGCCGAAGTATTGGTTGGAAATTTTTATCAAATTTAGAACTTTTCATGTCGGGGTTACTATTCATGAGTTACTATTCATGAGTTACTATTCACGAGTTACTATTCATGAGTTACTATTCGTGAGTTACTATTCACGAAGCATAATGATGTTTTTTATGAAATTTCTATCTTTTGGTGTCAGAGTTACTATTCACGTATACGGCACTATTCACGAATACGGTACTATTCATCAGAAAATGATTTTTCTTCTTTTTGTCCAAAATATCTATTCTGGATACTAGCTTTGATTGTATCCATGTTTTGATCATTCTTAAATTTTACTCCACTATGATTGTTTATAAGGTATTTTTGGACATGGATAAACTATAATACGAATCCCTAATATTTGTTCTTTTGCTTCACTAGATTCATTTTCTTTAAAATATTTTTCATCATCCTCAGTCCTAAATGATGATATTAATGAATATCTTTGGCCTGTAGTGCAAAGATGAATGATTTCTGATGAATATCTTTGGCCCGTAGTGCAAAGATGAACAGGTGTTGAGATGAACATGACCAACTGATGAATATCTTTGGCTTGTAGTGCAAAGATGAATATTGATTGATGTTACAGGATAAAATATTGATGATGGACTTTTAAATTCATAGATAATAGTAGATTTCATTCTCTACGTAACTCTCCTATGAATTATTATTTTTCGCTGCGAATATTGATTTAAAACTTATTGTCTATTGTATTCTATTATACTTTTCCCTGTTGAAGACTAAGGGTAATTTGTTGTATATTATCTTAGTCATAATATTCTTTACTGGGCTAGTTGAGCTCACCCTTTTCCTTGTTGTTCCATTTTCTTCTCAGGAGGCGAGAATGTAGCGAGTACTAGTCGGGGTATGGAATGATGGTTCAAGACAGTTGTTTTAGTAGTCCTCACTAATTTGTAAAACAGTGTATCAATAAGTATAATGAGGACTTAATTGAGTATGAATACTTTCTAGATGACAATATTTGTATTTAAACTCACAGTATATGTGTTGTCGTATTTTACACGACAATTGTAATAATAACGTTGTAGTTATTTTCTGTACCATGTATTTGGCGACTCAGAATGGGTTGGATGGATTGGACCTATTTTGGGGGCGTCACAGTTGGTATCAGAGCTTAGGGATATGATCTTTGGCGGAGATCGGGGAATAGAACTAGGAGGGAAGAGACGAGTAAATCCTTCGCTAGTATGTCCTACCTAAGCTTATTTGTTGGTCGGTCATAATATAGGGGTATTATGTGATATGTTAATTGCTTAAATTAACCCTTGTTTTATGGCAGTATTTGAGAATGTCGACGTAGAATGTTAACAGTGGAGTAAATGAGTCCGTGTAGACACCTGTGCTCACAAACGAAGAGAACGTGCAACAGGCTGGCAATGTTCCTCCTGTGAACAACACCACTGAGCAGACGATGAACGATGAGATGTTTTGAAGCTTTTTGCGATTCATGCAAAACCAGACGAGGGAGACTCGTGTTCAAAATACAGGAGGAAATGATAGCAATTCACGGTTTGTCACAGCCAAGCAGTTCAAAGAATTGGGACCACCAAAATTTAAGGGAAAGCCGGATCCGATCATGGCAGAAACGTGGGTCAAGCAAATTACCAAGATATTCGATGTCTTGGGATGCACGGAGGAACAGAAGGTTCCATTCGCCACCTTTATGTTCTGTGGCGAGGCAGACTACTGGTGGGAGTCTGTGAAACGGACCCAGCCTGCCGCACTCAGCATGTCTTGGGATACGTTTTAGAAACTTTTCAACGAAAAATACTTTCCTGAAAGTATTCGCCATATGAAGGAGGTAAAGTTTATTAGACTGGAGCAGAATAACATGACGGTGTCCCAATACGAGGCGAAGTTTGCAGAGTTATCCAAGTTTGCACCTCATTTGGTAGATAATGAGGAACGAATGACGAGGATGTTTCTGAGAGGTTTAAAACCCGAGATTCGGCAATATCTTATCTCTCATAAATTTTCTCTCTATTCATATGTTGTCAACAGGGCTCAATTATTAGAGCGAGATAACGAGTACGGTCAATCGAGGGACCACAACCAGGATCATACCGATGACAACAGTTATCAGAACAATGATAACCAGCGGAGAAAGAAGAATACGAACAAGAACGGCAACCACTCTGGTGGTAATCGTGGCCATGAAAATAGAAAAAGCGAGTCGGGAGGAGATTTTAAAAAGAGGAGATTCAACAATGATAATACGAAGACGTCAGCACTAGCAGCAACTGGTTCCAAGGGAGGAGAACGACCACCGGTTATATGCTATAAGTGCGTAAAAGAAGGACATATCAGCCCAAACTGCCCATAACAATTTAAGGTATGTTATAACTGTGGAAAGGAAGGACATATCGCTCGAGATTGCACTGTAGCGAAACCAAGTCCCACGGGGGTGGTGACTCAAAAAGTTGTCCTAGAAAAGTCAAAGTCAACGGTTCCTGGAAGAGCATTTTTCGTGACTGGTCAGAATGCGAGGAACCCGAACGAAGTTAGCACGGGTTACTTAATTATAAATTTTTGCAAAGTCTATACCTTATTTGATACCGGTTCTACCCATTCATTTATCTCTCCTGCTTATACTCAACATTTAAACTTGACTCCGGAGAAAATTAGACTTTGATTTATCTGTTGAAACTCCGTTAGGAGAAACTTTCGTTACATCCACTGTTTATAAATCTTGTTTGATCCAAGTTGGCACCATCACATTACTTGTTGACCTTATCTTTTTAAATATACTTGCTTTTGATGTGATTTTAGGGATCGATTGGTTAACTACTCATCATGCCAAATTGATTGCTTTTGTAAGGTTGTTAGTTTTCATATTCCTAAGCAACCTGTTCTTCAAATTCAAGCAACCAAACCATTGAAGTCAAACTCTTTCATATCAAGCCGTAAAGTCATTCGTTTATTGAAAAACGGATGTCAAGCTTTCTTAGATATGTTATGGACTTGAACAAAAATACGTCAGATTTGAATGATATTTCTATTGTTAGTAAATCCCTGACGTATTTCCTGAAGAATTTCTTGGCCTACGTGTGATATTGAATTTTGTATCATCTTTGAATCTGGTACAAAACTCACTTCTAAAATCTCATATCGAATGACTCCTATTGAACTTCAGGAGTTAAAAACCCAACTATAGAAGTTGATAACCGAGCCTCTATCTGGTGACTCCTTTGTAGAATGCACCGAAGCCAGACTCTCCCTAGGGGATGCCATATTCGTGCGGTAATAAACTGATAGGTGTCATTGTGGCGTGCTATCCAAGATTGGGATATGAGTCACAGTTGAGAGCAACCTAAGTCAGTAATCAAAATACGTAGCTTTCTATGCTTAACTGGTTATTATCGAAGATTTTGTGGAAAGATTTTCTCGAATCGCTACTCCATTAACTCAGTTGACCAATAGAGATAAAAAAAATTTCGAATGGAGCAAGGAATATGGGAAGAGCTTCGAAGAACTCAAGAGGAGACTCGTTTCGGCATATGTTCTGACCATACCATCCTGGAAAAGCGAACGTGGTAGCTGACGTGTTGAGTAAAATATCGTATACGAGTACAAGTACGATATTGTCAAAGACCCATTTTGTATGACTTACAAATGATAGAGATAGAGTTAAAGACTCTAGGTACCCATGTGATGATATACGAGTAAAATTCACTTTAATCGATAACGTTAAAGCCGCTCAAGCTACAGACCTGGAGCTGATGAATATAAAGAAAAAGGTGCATGAATGTGTTATTCTAGAAGTAAGAGTCGATGAAGAGAAGAAAGCTCAAGCCTTCGATTTATTTGAAATCCTCGATCGAGTAGGAACTGTGGCCTATAGACTCGCCTTAACGCTAAGTATGTCGCGTGTTCATAACGTTATTCACGTATCGATGTTACGTAAATATGCGGACGACCCGAACCACGTTATTGAGTTAGAACCGAACGAGATAGCCGAAGACTTAACGTACGAAGAGGTACCTGTCAAGATCTTTGATAAAAAGGAGCATGTCCTACGCACGAAGGTCATGCCACAAGTTAAAGTTTTGTGGAGAAATCATCCTATTGAGGAAATGACTTGGGAGTTAGAAACGGAAATGAAAGTGAGGTATCCTCATCCTTTCGAAACACCAGGTACGTACGTCAATTTCGAGGACAAAATTTCATAAGGAGGGGAGGTTGTAAGACCCCAAATTATTAATAAATAAAATTTAATTTCCTCCATTTATTATTTTGAAATAGTAAGGGTTAAATTAATTAATGAGGTTAGTTATGGGTAAAATGCGCAAATATTTCAAATAAGCAGGTGGTTATAAAATATTCATTGTTGTCAGGAAATATTCGTTTGGTCGTGGAATATTCTTCCTGTCGGGGAATATTCGTACAACGGCGCAGTCTTTTGTGGGCCCCATAACGGAAAGCAATTGAATGAAGAAAACGACAAGTATAAGTTGTTTATAAATAACGGCGTAGTTGTTACCGTTAATACTGTTGGAATACCCGGTGGTTAAAACACAGTAATACGCGTTGTACAGTAGCACACGGTATTGCACCAATTATTGATTCTTACGTAAGAAGGCACTACTTAATTATTGTTACAGTAATTACTGTTCAGTATTTTGTTTTATTGATTCAATAATTCCTGCGTTGATATTTTATATTACTGTTGTTTCAATAATTGTCACTACACAGTATTTTCTATTATCGGAGCAATAATTCATATTATCTGAATAATATTATTAGATAACATTATTGGCAATGTCTAGAAAGTTCTGTCTAAGGAGATGTTTGGTCATCTAATTGCGCGTCAGTAAGGAGAGATCCTTATTGGAAAGCCCCCTCTTTCCTGGGAACGGCCTGGTTGCTAGTACTGTGATTCTGTAATATTATTTATGAATAATTAATTATTGATTTATATGATGAGGAAAATATTGATTTTATGTGGATATAGATGGAGAAAATTTTTAATGTGACAATTGTTGAAAATTTATATTTTATCTTTTTCTGATAAAATAATTCATTTAAATATATTATTTTAATAATATATTAATGGTGATATTTTTACAATGAATGTGGGATATATGAGTATATGAGGAGGAAGAGTATTTTGTGGCATTAAATGATTAACACACGTTTTGTGTGTCGGTGGACCTTAATAATTGACTGAAATTTGATTATAGCCTGTAAAATCGTCCGTTTATGGATTTCGGTCAATTTCTGTTTAGAATTTAGAAAAACTTTCTTCTGCAAAGTTGTAGATAATGGAATTTCCTATGAAAAGACGCGAGTTTTGAATTTTTCTGATAAAAGGGCTATTTATTATGAATTATTGAAGTTCTAAAATTCCGAAATAATTGATTTTTGGAAGTTTTAATTATTTTAATTAAGAAAAACGTTTTTCATATGTTGTGGGCATCATTAACATGTGCAAGGTGGCTGAATTCAGATTCAAGATGTGGGCGTAGGAATTTTGTATATATATATATATATATATATATTAATATTATATTAAATTTTCTGCTTTGGTGTTCTAAGCATTTTCCTATAAATAGGGTGCTTAGGTTAGAATTAAAAATCACACCAGAAACTAAAGATTTCTCTCTTTATAATATCGAGCGTATTTTGTGAGTATTTTTATACTTTGAGTGTTGCTATACGGTACAAGTTCCTTCAGTACTATATCTGATATTCCAACCAGAAGTACTATTTTGCTGAGGTAAGGGGTGTTATTTCTTCTTAAATGATATTATTTTCTTCAATATCATTATGCCGAAGTATTGGTTGGAAATTTTTATCAAATTTAGAACTTTTCATGTCGGGGTTACTATTCATGAGTTACTATTCATGAATTACTATTCACGAGTTACTATTCATGAGTTACTATTCACGAGTTACTATTCACGAAGCATAATGATGTTTTTTGTGAAATTTCTATCTTTTGGTGTCAGAGTTACTATTCACGTATACGTCACTATTCACGAATACGGTACTATTCACCGGAAATTAATTTTTCTTCTTTTTGTCCAAAATATCTATTCTGGATACTAGCTTTGATTGTATCCATGTTTTGATCATTCTTGAATTTTACTTCACTATGATTGTTTATAAGGTATTTTTGGACATGGATAAATTGTAATACGAATCCCTAATATTTGTTCTTTTGCTTCACTGGATTCGTTTTCTTTAAAATATTTTTCATCATCCTCAGTCCTAAATGATGATATTAATGAATATCTTTGGCCTGTAGTGCAAAGATGAATGATTTCTGATGAATATCTTTGGCTCGTAGTGCAAAGATGAACAGGTGTTGAGATGAATATGACCAACTGATGAATATCTTTGGCTTGGAGTGCAAAGATGAATATTGATTGATGTTACAGGATAAAATATTGATGATGGACTTTTAAATTCATAGATAATAGTAGATTTCATTCTCTACGTAACTCTTCTATGAATTATTATTTTACGCTGCGAATATTGATTTAAAACTTGTTGTCTATTGTATTCTATTATATTTTTTCCTGTTGAAGACTAAGGGTAATTTGTTGTATATTATCTTAGTCATAATATTCTTTACTGGGCTAGTTGAGCTCACCCTTTTCTTTGTTGTTCCATTTTCTTCTCAGGAGGCGAGAATGTAACGAGTACTAGTCGGGGTGTGGAATGATGGTTCAAGACAGTTATTTTAGTAGTCCTCACTATTTTGTAAAACAATGTATCAATAAGTATAATGGGGACTTAATTGAGTATGAATACTGTCTAGATGACAATATTTGTATTTAAACTCACAGTATATGTGTTGTCGTATTTTGCACGACAATTGTAATAATAAAGTTGTAGTTATTTTCTATACCATGTATTTGGCGACTCAGAATGGGTTGGATGGATTGGACCTATTTTGGGGGCGTCACACACACACACACACACACACACACACACACACACACACACACATATATATATATATATATATATATATATATATATGGGATATGATCCATATCAAGTATTTGCTATGGATCAAAATTGGGCAAATACCATCATATCCGTCCATTCCAAACATTAAGGGCGCGCATTAAAAATTAATTATAGCCTTACGCTAGACGAACTAGCGTACATATTTAAAGAAATATTCAGACAAAATTGTCCTCGTCTTACGCTAGTTGAACTAGCGTATGGGTATCTAATCTTCAAACCCATACTTGCTCGTATGCTACTGCTATTGATGAAAGTGTGTACCCTAGAAATGTACAAGTTGGTTGAAGAAGTGGACAAGTAATTTTCCGAAGGAAGGTATAAGTAACAGAACAAAACTACTCCATAAATAAATTGCAACCTCCATCTGCTTCTTCAAGTGGTTTCAACTTTCATGTATAGGATTTATTTATTACACGTTACATGCATAAATTATGTAAAGAAAAATAAATTTAAAAATTAAAAACAAAAACAAAATAATACTTCCTCCGTCCCATGATAAAAGTCCTTATTACTATTTTGGGCAGTCTCATGTTAAATGTCCACTTTCCTTTAATAATCAAACTTTTACACATTTTTTTCTATTATGCTCGTAGCATTAAATATCTCATACTTTTCTTATTCTAATTATCTCTCCATATTTAACAAGTATATAGAAAATATTTTGAATTGAATAGGTAGAAAGTCACTCTCTCACCTACATTAAAAATAATTAATGATATATTATTATGGGTAATTTTGTTATTTCATTCCTATTCTTAATATGCGTGAAAAGTCTACTAAAATTTTTATCTTAGGACGGAGGAAGTAATATATTTAAAATTATAATGACAAAAAAGTAAAACCCAATTACAATAAACTTGTAAAAGCAACCTCCAAATAAATTTTATAATATACTCCATCTAGATAGATATTACAATAGAATATTTAAATTAGTGAAAGTTGCCCTCTTGGGCCTTAGGAGAAGGCAATAGCCAAACGGGTCAAAAGCTTACCAATGGCCCATACGCGTTGACTGTTGCAACTTGGGGCAATTTAGTCCGAAAATCCTTTTTCTCAGTTACGCTATTTGAACTAGCGTATGGGCTATATGTATTTTCAGAGTACGCTAGACGAACTGACGTAAGACTATAATTAATTTTTAATATGCGCCCTTAATGTTTAGAATGGACGGATATGATAGTATTTGCCCAATTTTGATCCATAGCAAATACTTGCTATGGATCATATCCCTATATATATATATATATATATATATATATATATATATATATATATATATATATATAGGGTCAGGATCAGGTAAGGGATCCTTTACTTTCTTAAAATGAGGGACTTTTTTTTTTTGCTTTTTTTTTAAAACAACTAAAACAAAAAGTTTAATATTTTATGGAACTGAAATTTTTTCATAATACAGTGTTTTGGGTGTGATTTGGGTACGTATAACAAAATATGTATGTACAGTCTGGGCAGACTGTACCATCACTTTTTGGTGTAGGTATTCAAAACACGCCCAAAACATTGTATTATGGAAAAATTTCAGTTCCATAAAATATTAAACTTTTTTTTTAGTTGTTTTAAAAAAAAAGCAAAAAAAAAAAAGTCCCTCATTTTAAGAAAGCAAGGGATCCCTTACTTGATCATTTCTGTATATATATATATATATATATATATATATATATATATATATATATATATATATATATGGGTTCCAATTCATGACAACCGGTTGTTAGGAGTACTATTCCAGCAACCATCATCTCTATCGTTTTCCATCATTGATCAATATAATTAATGGTTGAGATTAAAAAATAAAAGTATTACCACTACAAGTTGTAGCGACAGTAATTACACTTACTTTAGTAGATTAGTAGGTGTAATTACTGCCACTACAATTTTAGCGGCAAGACTTTTATTTTTTTCAATCTCAGCCGTTAATTATATTGATTAACGATAGAGATGATGGTTGCAGGAATAGTACTCCTAACAACCGGTTGCCATGAATTAGAACCCTATATATATACACTTTAAAATTTACAATATTTATAATCTATAATTTGATTCAAAAGTTTATATTGAATATTTAATTTTTTTTTTCAAAATTATATTGTCTATTGCTCCCGCCTCTAGACATCGCAATTAAGTTTTTTAAGTAAAAAAATTGTAACAAGTTAATAATTATAGTTTGGTAAGTTAATATATAGAGCAATATGGGCATACACAGCTGTGTATAGTTTATTTGTGCATAGTTTGCCAAAACTATGTCATTTTGGCAGATTTTTTTTAATTAAAAAAATAGCTTCTCTCCTCCAAAATCAAAAAAAAAAAATAAATATGCCAAAACGACGCAGTTTTGAAAGTTTGCGCACAAATAGAATATACACGGCTATATGTATATGGGTCCCCATTCTTGGAAATCGTTTGTCACGGGTACTATTTCAACAACCATAATCTATACCGTTGATCGCAACATTGGATGACACAGATTGAAATGAATTTTTCCTTGCCACTATAGGCTGTAGCGACATGAGAAATTACTCATTTGCCCCTTATTTGTTCATGTGCTACACTGTCTACCGCTACAAGTTATGGTGGTAGTTTAGTTAACTAATAAATTAGAATGACTTAGTGGTAGCTTAATGTCCCAATAACTCATAGGACTTAGGTTCGAAACCTAGCTGTGATATTTTTGCTTCTTATGTTATATTTTTTGTGTATTAGATAAATTCTATTACCATCTATATATATATACTCATCTTAAATCTCCACATTAAACTAAATATATATAAAGCAACTATGAATATTTATATAACGTAACTATAAATATTTTAATATATATATATATATATATATATATATATATATATATATATATATATATATATATATATATATATAAACAAATATTCATATAAATATTTATAAATTTATCTCTAAATATTCATATAAATTTATAAATATTTATATGAATATTTATTTACATATATATATATATATATATATATATATATATTTATATATAAAAATATTCATATTTACTTTATATATATTTAGTTTAATGTTGAGATTTGTTTAGTATTTTATTTAGTTTGATAAGAAATTTTGAAAAGAATATGTATGTATATATATATATACACGGTCCGGATCTTAAGCTCACTTCTTATTCAACTCACCCGAGCTCACCCCCACTTTAGCGATGAACTCGGCGACGGTTCGGTCATACAACCATCGTCTATACTTTTAGCGACGCTATATGTTGTTCGTCGGTAAAAGTATAGACGACGGTTGTATGACCGAACCGTCGCCGGATCCGTCGCTAAAGGGGGGTGAGCTCGGGTGAGTTGGATAAGGGGTGAGCTTAAGATCCGGACTCTATATATATATATATATATATATATATATGGTAGTAAAATTTATCTAATACATAAAAAATATAGCACATGAAGCATGAAATTTTTTTAATAATGACTTATAAGTAAAAAAAGGTTAAAATTTAAGTTATTGTCAAACACTAAATAATAACAAATGACTTATAACTTAGTTTGACCAACTTATAAGTCATTGTCAAACACCCTCTAATTCAAGATATAAAGAGAAATTAATATTTGATTATAAAAATATTTACAAGCCAAGAAAAGGGAGAATTTGAAAAAGAGGAGTTAAAAAAGAACTTACACACCATTGGTGCAACTTAATTAGTCTATACCGGAATCATTGGCGCGACTTAATCGGTGCAGTTTGGTCAATTTTTGGTGCAATTTCGGGAGAGATTTTGATTTCTTTCCCATCCCTTGTCAAAAAGTATGTATGTAAAATAACGAGTTACAAAAAAAATTCATATAAATTATTTTAGAAATTAATTATATATTTTTTCAAAATTATAAGTGTGCGAATATGATCATTATAAACTACATTCAATTAACTACAAACTTTAATTTTTGTAAATTAGAAAATATATCTATATGTGCTCAATTTTAATTTCAAAAATTATAACTTTTAAAAAATAAAACTGGGCATTTATTTTGAGACGGACAAAGTGAAACATTTCACTGTATAAAATTGTGTCCAAATAAATAAAAAAATTTAAATGAAAAATGATGCGTTTTGGGGGGAAAAAAAGAGGCATGCTTATTGGGTTTGTCTTAATTTTGGGCAACAATTTACAAGTCGTTGCAAAAAAATGTATTAAATATGTAACGAAAAAAAATTATTGCCAATGAATGTGGCATATATTAGGCAACGAAATATAGCAGTAAAAAAGTTTCCGTTGCGGACGATGAGGTGAAATCTCATCGGCAACAAAAAGGTAAATAGGCGGTGGGTTTTTTTTTTCCACTAACGATTTAGTAACGAATTTTTGCAATGACTTATGAATTTCGTTGCTAAAAATGAAAGACTTTCATAAACTGCAACGAATGACAAATGTCTATTTTTTGTAGTGATATATATACATATACCTATCCACCATTTATGATATTACATTCCTAAGATATTATCTTACTTCTAAAAGGTTCTACTCTCAGACTCGATCTTTTTTATGTCCACTACCTTTACCAGTCTTCCTTAACTCCTCTTGTAGGGCTTCCACTTGATCTTCCATCCTTAATCGATTCCTAACTTCATCCTCCCAACATTCTTGTATCACTTCTTTACTATTTTGACGGTCTCAAACTTTCGCCTCCAACTCCTTGATCTTATTCTCCTTCTTAGAGTTCTGAATTACTAAGTTATTCAAACGCGCCTATATCTGAAAGAAACCTCTCGTCACGGATTCCTGCTAAGACTTCGTCTCCTCCTCAGCTAGGGCTACCACCGAAGTGGGCTCGACTATTCCAGGTGTTTTGGACACCACATGTATTTCACGCGGTTCCTCTTCCATGGTCTTACTATGCTCACCTATCTCTGGCATCTTATAACCATAAACACAAACTCCATTAGTATCTCATAATAAAACATAAATTCATTGTATGGAATGAAAATATATTTATAATGCTACTAATTCTCCAAGAAAACTATACATGAGTTTTATTTCCTTCTATTCCCTAATCCCATCATCTTCTAACATCCTACAATCAATTTTAAACAACTAAATATTCACATATCTTACTAGATGATTTTTCTCAATCCATCATTTAGAACTTTAAATGAGTTTTCTATCTTTTTTATGGTTATATTCCTAAGTCTTTTTGCCCACCTATGGTTTATAACCTACAGCTTTGATACCAACCTATGACGACCCCAAATCCGGGTCCCTTGAACCTCAGATTCGGTGCTCATGATACATCATGCACATCACATCTACCTACCCATTCCTTATGAATTACATCATTCATTACATTAACTTAATAAAAATATAACATTATCTCAAGTTTCACTAACCTTAACATTACATAACTTAATAATACAAAAGGTTTGTCTATGCCAAGAAATTTTCTTGTTTTTATTTCTCTACCCTTTATGTGTTCTATGTTTGATTTGATTTTTCTTAAAGGGTGAGATTTTTAGAAAAGACTGACATACAATGTCGACGATTTGAAAAGTTTAATTTTAATGATTGGGTCGACTTAGACAGAACCGCTAGTTGATATGATTTTAAATGGATGTATCAACTCATCCGAGTTTTGAAAGATTTTTGCAATATGGCCCAATATGTTACTCTATTTAATTGGTTTGGAACTCGAGATTCATGGAGTTCGAGGGCTTTCTTAAGCGATGGGAAGGTGTTAGGCACCCCCTGACTTCTGTAAAACACAATTACCGCTACTTTTTCATTCTTTATGCATTGTGTGTGTGTATGTGTTGTAGATAAATGTGCTTGAGTGCTTTGAAAGTAGTGTTATACCTCTTTGGACCTATATTCAAAGGGATTTGAATTATTGAAAAGTTCATTTTTAAATAGGCATTTGAAAGTGAAGTTTTGAAAAGTTGTTTTGAAACTCTTTCGCTCGCATAAGAATTGAGGCCTTTGATACATCCTTTTATTCCTTATTCGGCTTGATTTAATTTTATTTCTTGAGATGTGAAGCATCTACGAGGCTAAATATGAACTATTTACAAGGTTCAGACTTCTTATAGGCATATAAGCCATCGAAGTAAGCCCGAACACCGCATGCATGATTTTCACTATTTTGAGACCTTAAATCCCGATAACCGTTTTAAGGCCCTGCAGTTACATGTACATGGGATTTCAAGCTGGCTGTACAACTTAAACAAGTCCATCATGTGAACCGATTTTAGATCCATTAACGAATCGCCGACCCTGTGGCTCCAAGGCTCACATGATATCATTTAAATAGCTTGTACAATGAATATATTTAAATAAAATTCATATAACTTACAAACTTCGCATAAACAAGTGATTTATCAGTTACATCCTTGTATGTGAGTAAACAAGCTTCCCGTTTCCTCTAGATTCAGATCTAGGGTCACATGGTTGCTAAATATTTACAAAACTAAAAAGTAAACTAGATCTATCTAGATCTTAGCCATTCTAGCTCAACGGTTCAAGTTTTACAACTTTTGAACTGGTTAAAAGCTAGATCTTGCTAGATCTAGCCAATACACTTCAAATATTTACTATTTAAACAAAATGAACGGTTAAAAAACTACATTTATGCAATATTAACCAATATATATATATATATATATATATATATATATATATATATATATATATATATATATATAAGAAAAAGACACAGATATAAAGAGATCTTATAGCCTTGCACGAGATGGCCTATCGAATGGCTTTTGGTGCCTTTAAACTCGATTTCCACCGATTAAAATTTGATGTGGTAGTATGTATGTATATGAGGGTTTACAAGTGAGATTTACAAGTTTAGAAACAAGATTTGAGTTGTTTTACACTGTAGGGTTCGGATTTCTCTCATAGATTGTACTTTTGTCTAAAAATTCTGAAATTTACAGAGTATACTTCTATCATATACATGTACTCCCAATAAAAATTTCATCAATTTTGGAGTTAACCACAAGGAATTATAAGCGGTTACTTTTAAAATAGTCTTTTCTCATAAAATTCATAACTCTCAATCTATACATTCAAAAATCACCATTTTTGGACACAATCAATAAAACTCATCAAAATATCATTTCAAATTTTTTCAGAATTTTTGAAGTTCAGAAAAATTACGAAACTGGAAAATATAACAACCCTTAAAATCCCTTACTATCTCTTACCTCAAAAGAGCAGTACTTCTGACTGGATATCGGATATGATGCTGAAGGAAACTTGCACTAATGAATAGCAACTCACCAAGTATCTAAAAACTCACAAAATATATTTCATAATATAGAGAGAGAAAGAGAGAAAGCTTATGTTTCTGGTGTGATTTTCAATTTTAACTTAGCCCTCTATTTATAGGAAAATTTTGGTAGGTTTGACCTGCAACCTGATGGCTTTACCTGCTACTATTCCCACCCACCACATTTGAAATATAATTCAGCACATTTCTTCACCAACCACAAGTGGGGCCCACCAATTCTAGAATTTTCCACCAAAATGATAAACTCCGAAAATTCAACAATTTCTAAACCAGTCATCTCGTAAAATTCATAATAAATCATACGTTCATTTTAACGGTTCAAAATTTGTGGGCATATACTCAACTTATATATGTATAACATATCCAAAAATTACCACGATCCAACGGTCGGATTAAAAATTATAACCCCCGCAAAATATCTCAAAAACCCTGATTTTTAATACCTCCATTCCGATAAAAATACTGATAAAAACCTCAACATTAACTCCTTTATTTTTAACCACAAAAATATATTCCTCATTTATATCCACATAAAATAAATATTTCCTTATCATATGAATCAATAATTAATTATTCACAAATAATATTACAGAATCACATTTATGACAACCAGGCCGTTCCCAGGAAAGAGGGGGCTTTCCAATAAGAATTTCTCCTTACTGGCGCGCAATTAGGTGACCAAACCTCTCCTTAGACAGAACTTTATAGTCATTGCCAATAATGTTATCTAATAATATTATTCAAATAATATGAATTATTGATCTGATAATGGGAAATACTGTGCAGTGACAATTATTGAACAACAATAATATAAAATTTCAACGTAGCAATTATTGAATCAATAAAATAAAATATTGAACAGTAATTACTGTAACAATTATTGAGTAGTGCCTTCTTACGTAAGAATCAATAATTTCAAAAATACTATGCAATACCGTGTGCTACTGTGCAATAACGCGTATTACTGTATTTTAACCACCGGGTATTCCAACAGTGTTAACGGTAACAACTACGCCGTTATTTGTAAAAACTAAAATTTGTCGTTTTCTTCACCCGACAGTTATTCTGTTATGGGGACCACAAATAGTTGCGCCGTCGTACGAATATTCCCCGACAGAAAGAATATTCCACGACCAAACGAATATTCCCCGACAACAATGATTATTTTATAACCACTTGCTTATTTTGAAAAAAAATTCAAATTTCACCCATAACTTTAAATTTTTATCAATTTAACCATTTACTGAATAGTAATTAAAGAAAAATTGAATACTTTTATTTCATAAAATTCAGGGTCTTACAATCTCCCCTCCTTATGAAATTTCATTCCCGAAATTTACGTACCTGGTATTTCAAAGAGTTGAGAATACCTTGCTTTCATTTCAGATTCCATCTTCCCTATCATCATGATTTCTCCATTGCTCATCTCCTGTATTTCAGATATCATTCTAGAATACAGCTTCAAAATAAGGGTTAATTGAACAAATTAACATATCACATAATATCCCAATATTATGACTGACCAACAAATAAGCTTAGGTAGGACACACTAGCGAAGGATTTACTCATCTCTCCCCTCCTAGTTATATTTTCCAATCTCCGCCAGAGATCATATCCCTAAGCTCTGATACCAAATGTAACTCTGGACACCAACCTATGTCAGCACCTTACATTGATACCTATTAGTTTGCCACCGCAGAACGGCGTCCCCTACGGAGAGTCTGGCTTCGGTGCATCCCCCATCAACAGGAAGTCACCAGCGAGAGGCTCGGGGCTCTTTACTTATAGCTCTGATACCAAATGTGACAACCCCAAAATAGGTCCATTCCACCCAACCCATTCTGAGTCGTCAAATACATGGTATAGAAAATAACTACAACTTTATTACAATAATTGTCGTGCAAAATACAACAACACATATGCTGTGAGTTTGGATACAAATATATACCAAATGTGACTCATGTTCCAACCGTGGACATCACCTCACAATAACACCTTACATAAAGGTATAGTCAAAAACTGTTTTAAAAATTAGAATCTTTGGGAAGTGCTCAAGGAAACCTTCGTACATGGGAGGCCATGCGTCTAGGTTATGACAGATATCATATGGCCACAGAATTATCCTTGGTTGACCCAATAGACCCCAAAGAAAAACGAGAAGTTTACTATCATATTCTTCCCAATGGTGAGTCTTCTCTTGACATATTATTATCCCCACTGTCTCTAATTGAAAATTATACTTCAAACAAACACCAAGATTATATAGGTAGTGCTCGTAAAGATACTCAGCAAGCGGATGAGCACAACCCTGTCTTATGATGACACGAGGTTGTATGTCATATGGCCACAGAATTATCCTTGGTTGACCCAATAGACCCCAAAGAAAAACGAGAAGTTTACTATCATATTCTTCCCAATGGTGAGTCTTCTCTTGACATATTATTATCTCCACTGTCTCTAATTGAAAATTATACTTCAAACAAACACCAAGATTATATAGGTAGTGCTCGTAAAGATACTCAGCAAGCGGATGAGCACAACCCTGTCTTATGATGACACGAGGTTGTATGTCATTAGACATCTTGTATGATAGTGGCAAACCACCCTTCCAACGTTGGGTACACCTTACCCTATTGGATTCACCAAATAAAACTACTAAATGAACTTTTCTATACTGCTTCGGGAGAACCTCCACAGCTAGAGACCACCATTCTATTTTCCCGTTACCCTCGCTCGACCCAGCTACACTCTTATTACCTGAAAGGAATTGTGAAGCAAAAGGGTGAGCACAACTAGCTCAGTAAAGAATATCATGACTAAAGATAATTAAATTATCAATAGCCTTCATCAACAATAAATCAGAGATTTAGAACATATGGTAAATGATAAAAATTTCAACCATAGTTGCAGCGGAACGAGCAATTCATTAGAAGAGTCAAATAGACTATAAAGTCTATTATCTTCTCCATGTTAAAAATCCACCAACAATGTTTTATCCCTGTAACATCAATCAACAGTTCTGGTCCACAATCATATAAATAACTCATAATCATAATTATGATTCTAAATTCCTCTTCTCATCCAGGACAAAGATAATTTTCATCACTTGTCTTTACCTGAAACATCAAAGATCATGGTTATACCAAATCACAATTCTTGTTCATAATCATACTAATAATTTCATCTTTGTACTACGGGCCAAAGATATTCGTCAACAGTTTATCTTTGCACTACTGGCCAAAGATATTCAACAACAGTTCATCTTTGCACTACAGGCCAAAGATATTCAACAACATATCATCTTTGCACTACAGGCCAAAGATATTCATCAACAGTTCATATTTGCACTACGGCCAAATATATTCATCAACAGTTCATATTTGCACTACAGGCCAAATATATTAATATCTCAGAGAAATATATAATCATTTCAGAATTTATATAAACAATAATTATAACCATGTTGATCAATTCACCTTTGCACTTAAGCTTAAGATATTCAATTATAAATTCAATGGTCATGATCATACCAGTCACAATTCAACTTTGCACTACAGGCCAAAGAGAACCCTAGTCATGATCATACCAATAATCTACCCATCTTTACACTCCAGTGAAAGAGAATTTCAACATCAGGGTTATAAAAATGTTATATATGATGATAAAAATAATATGATCAACATATAGTTTTAATCTCAAGAGTAATATTCGTAACTCATGAATAGTAACCCCGACACAAAAGATAGAAATTCTACAATAAAATTCATACCAATATTTCGGTATAATGATATTGAAAGAATAACATTACTTAAATTTATAAACAATTTATTTTAATTGTTTACACTTTACTAATTAATATATTTAATCATCATAAAATGCCAACTCTTACAATTTCATCATCAATAACCAAAACCCTCATCAAAAATATGCATATACCTCATATAGGATTCTCAAGCCATAAAATCCTATTTTTCAATTTTCTTTCTTCACAAAACATATTTAATTCATTTACTCATAGCTAGACCATTTTCATGAAAAATACCAAATCAGTTCCAAAAATATTTCTTTTCTGGGATTTAGCATAATATAGTCCCATAGTGAACATATATTTTTCTCAGAATTTTTAAAAGTCATTTACTATTTTTCATATGGCCAAAATAGCCGAATATTTAGACATTTATCAAAAATTGTACTTTTGTCTAAAAATTCTGAAATTTACAGAGTATACTTCTATCATATACATGTACTCCCAATAAAAATTTCATCAATTTTGGAGTTAACCACAAAGAATTATAAGCGGTTACTTTTAAAATAGTCTTTTCACATAAAATTCATAACTCTCAATCTATACATCCAAAAATCACCATTTTTGGACACAATCAATAAAACTCATCAAAATATCATTTCAAATTTTTTCAGAATTTTTGAAGTTCAGAAAAATTACGAAACTGGAAAATATAACAACCCTTAAAATCCCTTACTATCCCTTACCTCAAAAGAGCAGTACTTCTGACTGGATATCGGATATGATGCTGAAGGAAACTTGCACTAATGAATAGCAACTCACCAAGTATCTAAAAACTCATAAAATTTGCTTCATAATATAGAGAGAGAAAGAGAGAAAGCTTATGTTTCTGGTGTGATTTTCAATTCTAACTTAGCCCTCTATTTATAGGAAAATTTTGGTAGGTTTGACCTGCAACCTGATGGCTTTACCTGCTACTATTCCCACCCAACACATTTGAACTATAATTCAGCACATTTCTTCACCAACCACAAGTGGGGCCCACCAATTTTAGAATTTTCCACCAAAATGATAAACTCCGAAAATTCAACAATTTCTGAACCAGTCATCTCGTAAAATTCATAATAAATCATACGTTCATTTTTAACGGTTCAAAATTTGTGGGCATATACTCAACTTATATATGTATAACATATCCAAAAATTACCACGATCCAACGGTCGGATTAAAAATTATAACCCCCGCAAAATATCTCAAAAACCTTGATTTTTAATACCTCCATTCCGATAAAAATACTGATAAAAACCTCAACATTAACTCCTTTATTTTTAACCACAAAAATATATTCCTCATTTATATCCACATAAAATAAATATTTCCTTATCATATGAATCAATAATTAATTATTCACAAATAATATTACAGAATCACATTTATGACAACCAGGCCGTTCCCAGGAAAGAGGGGGCTTTCCAATAAGAATTTCTCCTTACTGGCGCGCAATTAGGTGACCAAACCTCTCCTTAGACAGAACTTTATAGTCATTGCCAATAATGTTATCTAATAATATTATTCAAATAATATGAATTATTGATCTGATAATGGGAAATACTGTGCAGTGACAATTATTGAACAACAATAATATAAAATTTCAACGTAGCAATTATTGAATCAATAAAATAAAATATTGAACAGTAATTACTGTAACAATTATTGAGTAGTGCCTTCTTACGTAAGAATCAATAATTTCAAAAATACTATGCAATACCGTGTGCTACTGTGCAATAACGCGTATTACTGTATTTTAACCACCGGGTATTCCAACAGTGTTAACGGTAACAACTACGCCGTTATTTGTAAAAACTAAAATTTGTCGTTTTCTTCACCCGACAGTTATTCTGTTATGGGGCCCACAAATAGTTGCGCCGTCGTACGAATATTCCCCGACAGAAAGAATATTCCACGACCAAACGAATATTCCCCGACAACAATGATTATTTTATAACCACTTGCTTATTTTGAAAAAAAATTCATATTTCACCCATAACTTTAAACTTTTATCAATTTAACCATTTACTGAATAGTAATTATAAGAAAAATTGAATACTTTTATTTCATAAAATTCGGGGTCTTACACATTTTCCTCATTTAGCCATTAAACTTTAAAAATATGCTAATTAGCCATTATGTTAAATTAATTAGATGTCCGTTTATCTATTGTCTACTTAGCATTTCTATAAAAAATAATAAATCTTAACAAATGATATAAAAAATAGTAAGCCACATGAGATATTAAGTTGAATCATGTGAGATGAATTGATATACTTATATATATGTTACTTTTTTTATCTTTTCTTTATCTCTCTATTGTGACTTTATCTTCTTCATCTTTCATCTTCCTAATGTATTAGTCCACCAGATCTCTTCAACCATCATCACCCGTGTTTTTTAAAGATTCATCAAGAACATATCCTCCCTAGCCACTGTCTAAACTCCATAGCTAACGTCCTTAACTAAAATCATATGACTCATTTCTACATATTTTTATAATTGTAGATCTGAAACTAAAAAATCATAACTTTTTTCCATAATACATATATATATGTGTGTGTGTGTGTGTGTGTGTACATTCATCTATCTTTACCCATTTGAATTTCAAAGACCGTTGGATCTAAAGAAAGAAGTTTTGGGAGTTGTGCAGGTAGTTTGAGTTCAAATTAAAACCCAAATTAACTTTTTCACCAAATTAATTATAAGGAAACTTGAGAAAGAAAATGAAGATTTGAATTTTGATGGTGGAAGGTGGTAAGATAAAGATCACCTGTAGTAGACCCAGATGCAGGGAGATGGTGAAGAGAGATAAAGAATAGGTAAAGTGAGATGATGAATGTGGGTTTGAATTTTTGAGAGATAAATTCTTGGCCGTCGGATGTTGAAGCCCCAAACGGTCTCAAATCAATTTAGGCTTCAACACCCAACAATCTAAAATCATTTGGGGCTTCAACATCCGACGACCAAGAATTTATCTCTCAAAAATTCAAACCCATATCCATCATCTCACTTTACCTATTCTTTCTCTCTCTTCACCATCTCCCTACATCTGGGTCTACTACAGGTGATCTTCATCTTACCACCTTCCACCATCAAAATTCAAATCTTCATTTTCTTTCTCAAGTTTCCTTATAATTAATTTGGTGAAAAAGTTAATTTGGGTTTTAATTTGAACTCAAACTACGTGCACAACTCCCAAAACTTGTTTCTTTAGTTCCAACGGTCTTTGAAATTCAAATGGGTAAAGATAGATGAATGTACACACACACACATATATGTATTATGGAAAAAAGTTATAATTTTTTAGTTTCAGATCTATAATTATAAAAATATGTAGAAATGAGTCATATGATTTTAGTTACGGACGTTGGCTATGGAGTTTAGACAATGGCTAGGGAGGTGATGTTCGTGATGAATCTTTAAAAAACACGAGTGATGATGGTTGAAGAGATCTGACGGACTAATGCATTAAGAAGATGAAAGATGAAGAAGATAAAGTGACAATAAAGAGATAAAGAAAAGATAAAAACGTAACATATATATATATATATATATATATATATATATATATATCAATTCATCTCATAAGATTCAACTTAATATCTCACGTGGCTTACTATTTTTTTTTCATATCATTTGTTAAGATTTTTTATTTTTTATAGAAATGCTAAGTAGACAATAAATAAACGGACATCTAATTAATTTAACAGAATGGCTAATTACCATATTTTAAAGTTTAATGGCTAAATAAGGAAAATGTGACAACTACAATAGAGTATTTTTCCTTTTTGTCTTTTAGGATTAGTAATCTTAGAAATTGATTTATCTTTTTTAGACATAATGTGAGACATTTATAAACTCAAAACTAATAAGAATTATTAAAAATTATAAAAATAATAAATCATTATCATTTGGTTTATTTTTAAGTGTCATTGGGAGTATATATTTTATTATTAAATGACATTGGGATTAAGAATTTGAAGACATAAATGTTCTTATTTTAATTATTTCATTTATAATTTCTTCTTAAACTAATACCCCCCTTTTAACATATAATATTAATATTTATTTTTTAAAGTTAGTTGGGACATCTTTAAATTAAAAATTAACCTATATTCATTTAATTTTAGTTAATGATAATTATTATAACCTGTTTTAAAGTATTAGTAATATGTATGAAATTTATTTTCATAAGTCAATAATCTATAGTCTATATAGTGCCTTTAGGCACTAGTTATCGCTAGTTATCGTGCACCTCGAATTTCGTGCACCTCAAAGTTCATTGTGACACCCTCAAATTCGGGTACTTCATTTCCACAAGATTTGGTGTTCACTTGATAAAAACATTCATTTCTAACTACCCAAATATAATAAAATTTAACAACAAACCTTCCCATTAAAGGATTGCGTCAATAATTTCCAATAAAATCTCCCAGGTCATCTAACCTTTAAATACAAATATCAAGTGCGAAAAATTAAATAACTTCATCATAATAATTAAAACTAAAGTCTGACAATATTAAAAGTCAACATGTTTACAAGTCTTCAATACTTGTTCATCTTTTCTTTCCCTTTACTGGTGCTAGGTACATCGACCTTCTCAACTTTAGCTGTAATAGTTATATAAGCAAGAGTGAGAAAACAATGCTCACTTGAAATGACAATGAAGAAAAGTTTATAACAACTGCCAAATAATAGGCTCAATAGAACTGAACAATACGCTCTATCAATGATAATCAAAATTTGAAATATATATCTGAAGGTCATAAGACCACGAACTATGTCCATAGTTATAAGTAATCTTTCAACTTAAACTTTAACAGTCATAAGACTATAGGGACTCCTCGTACTTAGGGGGATCAGCCCTTCGTACAATGTATTGTGCACAAATATTTCAACGCTATAAGTAAATTATCCCCTGTAATAGGGTTGTTCATCTCAGCATTTAGAATACAAGTCCACACCAAAGTAAGTTTGGTTTGGATACATTTCAAGGTAAATTTAGAATTCAACGAATATCAACTAAGGATTAGTTGAATAAAATACAATAACAATATGTTATGGAACAAGTCATAGATGAATACAACATTTGTAGTTTAGGGTCATGCTTTAGAAATGAACTAAAAACATACACATTAAATATCGTAACATACCTCGCCTGAACAATATTAAGCTAAGGTCAGAATGTTGTTTAGAATTGAATTAAAGAGCATGCATAATAAATAGTAATTTGGAACGATAAACTTGCATGCTAGTAAACAAGTTAAAGTAAGAAACCTTCTCAAAGTAAGAGTTAGGTTAAATAGATTTGCACGAATATACTTAAATTGTATAAATAAGATTAATAATAACTTGCTCAATAATAAACAAGGTAGAGTAAAGAAACTTGCACAATAGTAACAATAGAGTTAAAGAACTTGCATACTACGAAACAAGTTAAAGATAAGAAAACTTTCTCAATATCAAGAGATAAGGTTTAGAAACTTGCCTTGAGTGTAAGCTAAACCGTAATAACTCGAATCACAATACCCTATATACATGTCATCATGACATAATTAGTTACTACATACACTCAATATACAATTAAGTATCTACATCATGTATGGATCGATTTTAAGCACATAATCAAGATACATTAGTAATGTAATAGCAAAACTCGTTAATTGTTAATAATATTTTCATTCTTAGTATAGTAATACCAAAATCTCATCCTAACAGTCATAATATTTCACCTTAACAACTTTTTCAGCCTTTGTGTAACTAAAACACACTGTCTGACCATTCTGCTAATCGGCGCTGTGGCGCCACAGTTTACACTGTGGACGACGTTGCTGCGCTAGTCACAGGCCTATACTTAGCGCTACGGCGCGAGACTTGTACTGCGAGGCCGCGCTGCGGCGCTGAATTACAGTCTCCGGCGACCAACTTCGGCAAGAACATAAACCAAAGCCAATTTGGCCTACAAGCTACTTTCTAACAACTAAATTAACACGTAATATATATATATATATATATATATATATATATATATATATATATATATATATATATATATATATATATATATATATAGACTTCACACAAACATAATTTAATGTCTCTTAACCTGATTTTACCCATATAACAATATAAACATCGAGTTTAAGACCTCTAATTTCACTGTTCTTGCAAAAACTTCACTTTTTGACATTCTTAGTGAAAATCATCAATGTGACTTTGATTTTCAACCAAAACAGTTAATTTAAAATACTTTGTTTTTGTTTCTTCATCTACTTTCAAAATCAATAGTCAATTTATACATTATACAATGGAATAAACATCAATTTTTACTTTAAACTAAGCAATATTCATATATATTCATACCAATTCACTGTAATATGATTTCCTTCATAAATAAATACATTACATGAATCAATTTACTATAACTCATCTATAAACTTATGAAAACAATTTTATATCAACCAACTATCATATAAAATCTATATATAACAAATAATTCTACCCTCACAAAGTTTTACAGAGGATTTTTGAATAGAATAAAACTACAACTTTTGAAAAATAGAAGAGTAAGATGATACCTTTGTTTTCTAGAAGATGATAGCTACCCTTTGATTATCAAAACTCCTTCCCACAATTCTTCTCTCAAAATCTCTCTAGAATTCTCCCAATTCTCTCTCAACTTTTCTCTACAAACTTTCTTCTTCTATTTCTTCTTCTTTTTCTTCTTCTGTGTTCTTTCTAACTTACGTACTTAAAAATATAACGTATATAATTTAATAGGTATTAATTATATAATATAAATATATGTATAACTGATATCAGTTATTTAGTTTTTGAAAATCAAAAGCCATAAGGCTTGTTTGGCTAAACTACTTTAAAATTAACAACTTAAAAATCCTTAGGCCTTGTTTGGTAAAATCTATTTAATTTAAAGACTTAACATTCATTAAGCCTTGTTTGGCAAAACTGAATTAACCTCCTTTAACTTATTTTAATATCTCCTTTATAGTATAGTTTATGGTCACACTTTATTTAATTAAGTTTTAATACTTAATTTCATTAATTCTAATAACAATTTATTAAATAAATTTATCACATAAATCAATACAACAAAATTATAATTTTCTTTATAATTATAATTTTCTTTAATAAATTCACACATCATTTTAATTACAAAATCAAATTAAAATATCATTATAATAATTCATTTAATCATTATAAACTCTCTAACTTAATTTATTAATTTAAATTAAAATATTATCTCATGATGATCGATTTCCTTAACTCATAAATTATTTATTCAACAATAAACACATCAATTAAAATATTTATATAACTCAATAAATATTTTAAATTATAATTTAAAATAAAATTCTGGATTGTTACATCTTTCCCTCCTTACAAGGATTCTGTCCCTAGAATCACAACTCAAATAAATTATTCGTCACGTTATTCCCTACTTACAAAGATTCTGTCCCCAGAATCGAAGACACAGATTAAACAAATAACTCAGGATTATCTTTCATCATTTTATCTTCGAGTTCCTACGTAGCTTTTTCAGCATTGTGGTTCCTCCATATCACATTCACCGAAGGTATTACTTTATTCCTGAGCACTTGTTCTTTCCTGTCAACTATCTGGATATATATTTTCTCATAAGACAAGTCCTTATCAAACTGCAATGGTTCATACTCGATCACGTGCTTATAATCGGGTTTATACGGTCGTAACACCGAAATATGAAAAATATTGTGAACGTTTTCCAACTCTGGAGGTGGAGCTACCTCGTAAGCCACTTCTCCTACTCTTCGCAGCACTTCAAAGGGTCCAATAAACCTCTAGCTTAGCTTTCCCTTTTTACCAAAATAAATTTTTCCCTTCCGAGGAGAAACTTTTAAGAACCATAATTTCCTACGTCGAACTCACGATCTTGTCTGTGTTGATCAGCATACTTTTTCTATCTGTCTCGAGCTGCTACCAATCTTGTCCTGATGAGTTTGACAACCTCAATAGTTTGTTGTACCAGTTCTGGTCCTAATAGTTGACGTTCACCGACTTCATCCCAACACAGTGGAGTTCTGCCGTATAATGCTTCGTAAGGCGGCATACCGATACTTGCATGGTAACTGTTGTTGTAGGAAAATTATGCCAATGGTAAATGTTCATCCCAGCTCCCTTTGAAGTCCATGATGCATGCCCTAAGCATATCTTCCAACGTCTAGATTGTTCGTTCGCTTTGGCCATCTGTTTGCAGATGATATGCCGTACTCATTCTCAACTGTGTTCCCATGCATTCTTGTAGTCTCTTCTAGAAGTTTGACGTGAATCACGGATCTCTATCTGATACAATTGATACTGGCACTCCATGTCTCGAAACGATCTCTTTAACGTACAACCTTGCCAACTGATCAAGATTGAATCTAAACTTTATTTGCAAAAAGTGTTCTGATTTTGTCAGTCTGTCCACTATCACCCAAATCACATCGTATCCTCTTTAAGTAGTTGGAAGACCCACCACAAAATCCATTGTGATGTGTTCCCACTTCCATTCCTGTATTTTCAACGGTTGAAGTAATCTGCTTGGTCTTTGATGCTCAGCCTTGACTTTTTGACATGTCAAACATTTTACGACACATTCTGCGACATCTCTTTTCATGTTTGGCCACTAAAAATGACATCGTAAATCTTGATACATCTTCGTACTTCCTAGATGAATCGAGTATCTTGAGTTATGAGCTTTGTTCAAGATTTCTTCCTTAATATCTGGTACTGCTGGAACCTAAATTCTTCCCTCGAATCTTATTAGTCCTTCGATTTCGATCTTGTATTTCACCTCATTACCCTCAACCACTTTCTCTTTGATTTTCCCATATTCTTCATCTTGTAGTTGAGCATTCTTAACTTTGTCCACCAAAGTTGGACTATCTTCTATTTGGAATAGTCGTTCATCGGATTCTTTTGGAAATTTTATCTCCAACTCTAGCTTTGTCATTGCTGAAATAAGCTCCTCCTGAGTGGTTATCAGCATTAACTTTTCCCGACCTTTCTTGCTCAAAGCATCTGCAACCACATTTGCCTTGCCCGGATGATAAAAGATCTCACAATCATAATCTTTTATTAGTTCCACCCATCTCCTTTGATGTATGTTCAGATCCTTCTGAGTGAAAGCATACTTCAGACTCTTATGGTCTATATATATCTCACATTTCTCTCCATAGAGATAGTGTCTCCATATCTTTAGAGCAAATACCACTGTAGCCAACTCTAAATCATGAGTCGGATACCCTTTCTCATAGTCCTTCAGTTGCCTTGATGCATATGCAATAACTTTGTTGTTCTGCATAAGGACACAACCTAATCCCTTATGTGATGCATCACTATACACCACAAAGTTTCCTATATTATCTAGTAATGATAACACAGGTGCCACACTTAACTTCTTCTTCAAGTCTTGAAAACTTTCTTCATACTTCTCCGTCCAAACATATTTTACATCTTTCCTTATCAAATTTGTTAACGGAGTGGCTATCTTGGAAAAATCTTGAATAAACCGTCTATAATAACCGGCCAGTCCCAAGAAACTCCTCACCTCCGATGGTGTCCTTGGTTGTTCCCAATTGATTACGGCTTTAACTTTTGATGGATCCACTGAAATTCTATCTTTATCAATCACATGTCCCAAATATTGTACACGATCTAGCCAAAATTCACACTTAGAAAATTTCGCATACAACTTTTTCTTTCTTAGTGTCTCCAACGTTAAACGTAAATGTTCCACGTGTTCTTCTTGAGATTTGGAGTATAACAAGATATCGTCGATAAATAAAACCACAAACTTTTCTAAAAATGGTTTAAACACCCTGTTCATCAAATCCATGAATGCAGCAGGGGCATTGGTCAAACCAAAAGACATCACCAGAAACTCGTAATGTCCATACCGAGTTCTGAATGCCGTTCTAGGTACATCCTCCTTTCTTACCTTTAATTGATGATACCCACTTCTCAAATCTATTTTTGAGAAGTATCTAGCACCCTTTAATTGATCAAACAAGTCATCTATTCTTGGCAACAGATATTTATTCTTAATAGTGACTTTGTTTAATTCCCTATAATCAATGCAAAGTCGCATTGACCCATCTTTTTTTTTCACGAATAACACCGGTGCTCCCCACGGTGACACACTCGGCTGAATGTATTTCTTATCTAACAGCTCCTGCAGTTGTACCATTAGTTCCTTCATCTCTACCGGAGCCATTCTATATAGGGCCTTCGATATCGGGGCTGTTCCTAGCGCTAAGTCGATCACGAACTCAATCTCTCTGTCAGGCGGAAGTCCTGGCAAATCCTCCGAAAACACATCTACAAATTCCCTAACCACTGGTATCTCTTCCAGTTTCACCCCCTTCCTCTGAGTATCGACTATGTAAACTAAATAACCCACACAGCCTTGACTTATTAACTTCTTGGCCTGTATAATCGTCAGACATCTCGCATGTTTAGGCGATTTGCTACCATAGAAAACTACCTTTGACGGAGTCATAAGGTTTACACATTTCTTTTGACAAATCAATTATCGGTCCATAATTAAATAGCCAATCCATTCCCAATATAATATCAAACTCTCTAAGTTTAATCTGGATTAAATCTACCATCACGATATTCCCCTTAATATTCACCCTACAATTCTTGTATACGAACCTAACAGGAATTACTTCCTTATTCGCAATTTCTATGTTTAAAGGGAAATTCAATTCTTCACCAGGAAATCCTAACCTCTTAGCAAATTCATCAGATATAACGAGCAAGTAACACCTGAATCAAATAATACATAAGCATCTATATCATTGATTGGGATAATACCTGACACAACATCCTTTGATTGCACAACATCTTGCACAGTCATGTTGAAGGTTCTGGCTGTGGGTCTGTTTGATGACGTTGGTCCAGCAATGGTCCATGTACCTCCACTACTACCTCCCTTGCTTCTTGTTGTCTCTCCAACTTTCTTCTTAGGGCACTCACGAGCAAAATGATCCTTTGACCCGCACGTGAAGCAAACGTTCTTCTTGGGTTGATTGCAATTTGGGGTGATGTGACCTTCCTGGCCACAATTAAAGCATACACATTTCCTACTTAAGCATATACCCTTGTGAAACTTCTCGCATATAGCACATGCTTTGAACTTCCTATTCTGCTGGTTACCCTGCTGGTTTCCAGCACCAATATTTCCATTCCATTTTCTCTCCAGGATATTGTTATCATTTCCACTACCACCACCACCATTCTTAACCTCGCCTTCATTCTTCTTCTTTCTTTGTTCTTGATTAAACTTCGTTACAGCCTCGCCTCCACCTTCAGCGAGAATTGCCTTCTCTATTACTGCTGTAAATGATTTCGGCTGAAACATGGAGACCCTACTGTACAACCAGGGTTTCAGTCCCTGCTCAAACCTCTTAGCCTTACGTTCATCTGTGTTGACTTGATATGGCACAAACCTCGCCAACTCGTTAAATTTTGTGGCATACTTCGATACCGTCATTGATCCCTGCTCCAGTTCTAAAAACTGCACCTCCATCTAATTCTTCGAACTCTTTGGAAAATAAGTCTCGAAGAATATCTCCTTAAACCTATCCCAAGTCATTACCCCTTGTCCTCCTCGAGTTTTAATGGCTTACCTCCAATAACTAGCCTCTGCTTTCAACATAAATGTTGCAAAAGTAGTCTTCTGATTCTCACCAACCCTAGCTACCTCGAACACTTTCTCTATCTCCATGATCCAGGTCTGTGCCTCAACTGAATTCATGGACCCACAGAATTCTGGTGGTCCAACCGCCTTGAAGTTCTTAAATGTCACAGCTTGATTCTGCAGTTGATTCTACAGTGCACCCATCAGTAACGTCACTAGTTGCTGAACTGGGTTAACCTCAGCATTATCATTATTGGTAGATCCCTCAGGGGTTCTTTGTCGGGGTTGACATCTTTGAGGCATTTTCTGTTAAAATATACTCATTAGATTATTACTTTAAGTATTTTCTACTTAACTTGCACCCCATAAAAAAAAAATCATCACATAACACTTAACACTTTGAATAAAATAAAATAATAACTTTTATTCATTCATAATCTTTTTGAAAACATAAGAACAATAACATCACTGCTATTTACATTACTTTCCTGAACTACTAAAGTTTCAAGATAACATCAACATCATATCCCATTGATTACATATCACCATGGATTTACATATTATTTATCATATTATTAATCGCATATCAAGTTCATTCCCTATGATGTCCTACTAAGATGCTGGGTAGCCTTACGACGCTCTTCCTCCATAATACGGAACATTGTTCTGCGATTTAATATGTACAACGATAGTGTCTCGAACTGAATCGAATAATACATAACTCGATCTTGAGCTCGATTAATCACGGTGTTGAATACATTATTCATCTCCTCCATCTTGATCTTCTTTGCTTGTGCCTCTCTCTCTGTTATCCCGGCTCGTTGATAAGCTTCCTTGTTCGCGTCTTTGGCTCTTGCCCTCTTAGTAGATTCTTCTTTCAACTTGTTCTTCAGCTCTACAATCTCTTCTGTCATTTTTTCATTCTCTCCTTCAGTGTGGATCAGCTTCCCTTCGATATTATTCAGAAGTTCATCTCGATCCTGGATCTCATTTTCCTTTTGCTCCATTGCGATCTGCTGTTCAGCTACTACCTCTTCCAACTCTTCGACGGTATCCTGAAGTTCCACATTACGGTCGTATACTTCACCGTACATACGAGTAGCGATCGAGTTTAGTGGAATCTCTTCCTCCTCGTACTCCTCATCCTCATTCGACTGTGACAGCTCAATGGAATCCTCCTCATCCGTTTTTACCTCATCATCCTAATTAGGTAAACCCTCCTGCTCAACCACTGTAACCAACGGAGATGACTCCCGTGGAAGTAGTTGTTCCCAAACCATCTGAATGTCACGAGGTTCCTCCTCTCTAGGCACCTGAGGTCCTTCCTCCCTAGTCTGATTGGATTCTATTACATTAGCCATCCTGACAACAAAAATTTTAAGTTTTAATTATTACTCGTTACTACTCGACACTCACGAGCACATAGTTTGAAATCACATAAGCACATAAGTTTTTTATTACTTTTCCCTTAAAACTCGATAAGAGTTTATCACCACTATCTTTTCAAAGGTTACTTCCTAAGGCTTTTCCCACGCCTAAGGTTTATAACCTAAAGCTTTGATACCAACTTGTGACACCCACAAATCCGGGTACTTCATTCCCGCAAGATTTGGTGTTCACTTGATAAAAACATTCATTTCTAACTACCCAAATATAATAAAATTTAACAACAAACCTTTCCATTAAAGGATTACATCAATAATTTCCAATAAAATCTCCCAGGTCATCTAACCTTTAAATACAAATATCAAGTGCAAAAAATTAAATAACATGTTTACAAGTCTTCAATACTTGTTCATCTTTCCTTTCCCTTTACAGGTGCTAGGTACATCGACCTTCTCATCTTTAGCTGTAATAGTTATATAAGCAAGAGTGAGCAAACAATGTTCACTTGAAATGAAAATGAATAACACATTATAACAACTGCCAAATAATAGGCTCAATAGAACTGAACAATATGCTCTATCAATGATAATCAAAATCTAAAATATATATATCTGAGGGTCATAAGACCACGAACTATGTCCATAGTTATAAGTAATCTTTCAACTTAAACTTTAACAGTCATAAGACTATAGGGATTCCTCGTACTTAGGGGGATTAGCCCTTCGTACAATGTATTGTGCACAAACATTTCAACGCTATGCGTAAATTATCCCTTGTAACAGGGTTGTTCATCTCATTATTTAGAATACAAGTTCGCACCTAAGTAAGTTTGGTTTGGATACATTTGAAGGTAATTTAGAATACAACGAACATCAACTAAGGATTAGTTGAATAAAATACAATAACAATATGCTATGGAACAAGTCATAGATGAATACAACATTTGTAGTTTAGGGTCATGCTTTAGAAATGAACTAAAAGCATACACATTAAATAATGTAACATACCTCGCTTGAACAATATTAAGCTAAGGTTAGAATGTTGTTTAGAATTGAATTAAAGAGCATGCATAATTAATAGTAATTTGGAACGATAAACTTGCATGCTAGTAAACAAGTTAAAGTAAGAAACCTTCTCAAAGTAAGAGTTAGGTTAAATAGATTTGCACGAATATACTTAAATTGTATAAATAAGATTAATAATAACTTGCTCAATAATAAACAAGGTAGAGTAAAGAAACTTGCACAATAGTAACAATAGAGTTAAAGAACTTGCATACTACGAAACAAGTTAAAGATAAGAAAACTTGCTCAATATCAAGAGATAAGGTTTAGAAACTTGCCTTGAGTGTAAGCTAAACCGTAATAACTCGAATCACAATACCCTATATACATGTTATCATGACATAATTAGTTACTACATACACTCAATATACAATTAATTATCTACATCATGTATGGATCGGTTTTAAGCACATAATCAAGATACATTAGTAATGTAATAGCAAAACTCGTTAATTGTTAATAATATTTTCATTCTTAGTATAGTAATACCAAAATCTCATCCTAACTGTCATAATATTTCACCTTAACAACTTTTTCAGCCTTTGTGTAACTAAAACACACTGTCTGACCATTCTGCTAATCGGCGTTGTGGCGCCACAGTTTACACTGTGGACGGTGTTGCGGTGTGGTGCGTGAGTCACATGCCTATACTTGGCGCTGCGGCGCGAGACTTGTACTGCGAGGCCGCGCCGCGACGCTGAATTACAGTCTCCGGCGACCAACTTCGGCAAGAACATAAACCAAAGCCAATTTGGCCCAATCTACTTTCTAACAACTAAATTAACACGTAATATATATATATATATATATATATATATATAGAGACTTCACACAAACATAATTTAATGTCTCTTAACATGATTTTACCCATATAACAATATAAACATCGAGTTTAAGACCTCTAATTTCACTGTTCTTGCGAAAACTTCACTTTTTGACATTCTTAGTGAAAATCATCACAGTTAATTTAAAATACTTTGTTTTTGTTTCTTCATCTACTTTCAAAATCAATAGTCAATTTATACATTATACAATGAATTAAACATCAATTTTTACTTTAAACAAAGCCATATTCATATATATTCATACCAATTCACTGTAATATGATTTCCTTCATAAATAAATACATTACGTGAATCAATTTACTATAACTCATCTATAAACTTATGAAAATAATTTTATATCAACCAACTATCATATAAAAATTATATATAACAAATAATTCAACCCTCACAAAGTTTTACAGAGGATTTTTGAATAGAATAAAACTACAACTTTTGAAAAATAAAAGAGTAAGATGATACCTTTATTTTCTAGAAGATGATAGCTACCCTTTGATTATCAAGACTCCTTCCCACAATTCTTCTCTCAAAATCTCTTTAGAATTCTCGCAATTCTCTCTCAACTTTTCTCTGCAAACTTTCTTCTTCTTTTTCTTCTTATGTGTTCTTTCTAACTTACATACTTAAAAATATAACGTATATAATATAATAGGTATTAATTATATAATATAAATATATGTATGACTGATATCAGTTATTTAGTTTTTGAAAATCAAAAGCCATAAGGCTTGTTTTGCTAAACTACTTTAAAATTAACAACTTAAAAATCCTTAGGCCTTGTTTGGTAAAACCTATTTAATTTAAAGACTTAACATTCATTAAGTCTTGTTTGGCAAAACTGAATTAACCTCCTTTAACTTATTTTAATAACTCTTTTATAGTATAGTTTATGGTCACACTTTATTTATTTAAGTTTTAATACTTAATTTCATTAATTCTAATAACAATTTATTAAATAAATTTACCACATAAATCAATACAACAAAATTATAATTTTCTATATAATTATAATTTTATTTAATAAATTAACACATCATTTTAATTACAAAATCAAATTAAAATATCATTATAATATTTAATTTAATCATTATAAACTCTCTAACTTAATTTATTAATTTAAATTAAAATATTATCTCATGATGATCAATTTTCTTAACTCATAAATTATTTATTCAACAATAAACACATCAATTAAAATATTTATATAACTCAATAAATATTTTAAATTACAATTTAAAATAAAATTCTAGATTGTTACATTCATGCACCTCGAAGTCCATGCACCTCAAAGTTCGTGCACCTCGAAGTTTGTGCACCTCAAAGTCCGCTGAAACGTCCATAACTTGCAATTCGTGAATTCGATGGAGATGTGACATACCATTTCAAAAAGCTCTTTTTGAGAGCTATGCAATGACATAGGACTTACCTTTTTCCGAATTCAAGAAGATGGGTCCATGACCAAACTGGAATCTTCGGGTCTTCGTAGGTAGTCCATTGAGCTGTTTTGCATAGTTTACGCTCAGAAGTGCTGCAATGGCTCTTTGTGACCTTATCTGCAGTTGTATTGTGGTTGTTGATGTTATCTTGTAAAAAAGACCTTTTTTCCCTCCTGGGGTTGTCTCCAGGGTTGATGGGGCTTTTAGCTATCCCTCGGGATTATTTAATGGGCTTTGACTGCTGTCAACTCTGTTTTTCCTTAGGGTTATCTCTGAGGTTGATTTGATATCCCTCGAGGATGTTTTTGGGATTTGATTTGATATAGTTTCTTTGGGGTTGTCACTAGAATGAATGGGTGAAACTCCAGGGTTGTCTCCAGAGTGGGAAATGATACTTTTTCCTTTCTTGCATGGGTTAGTAACAGGAAAACAATATTTTGAGTGTCTACAGTTGCCCCTCTGTATCATGTTTATGCTATACAATGGAATGAACAAGATAAAGATTACTAGACACTTGAAACCTGACATGACGTAAAGATACAATGCAACTGAAATGGAATGATGCAATTAAAACGAAATGATATGATACAATGATGTGATGCCTACGTTGGGGTTGTCCCTAATGATTGACTTTCCATCAGTGTTCTTGATGCTGACGCTGATGTTAACTCCAACGACTTTGATTTTCATCGGTGTTGTCGATGTTTGTCTGATGAAGATATGCTGAGATATTTTCTACATCTATGATAGGGATGATGTTCTGAAATCATCGGACCTTCCCGATGTTTGTGCTGATAGTTTAAAACGGTGCCTACCCTGCTGGTAGTTTACAACGGTGCCTACCCTGCTGGTAGTTTACAATGACGCCTCATTGAATTGACTCGATGCCAATTCCAATGGTAGTTTACAAAGTTCACCTCACCGGGTTGATGCTGATGCCTACTCGAATGGTAGTTTTCAAGGTTTTATCATCGGGTTGATGCTGATGCCTACTCAAATGGTAGTTTTCAAAGTTTTATCACGGGGTTGATGTCGATGCTACGCTGGGGTTGTCACCAGCGATTTACAATATCAAATATCTCGATATGTTCACTGAAGTAGTTTTCAATGGCTTACAATTTCTTCAAACATTCTTAATATCTCCCCTGAGGATGGAATATAAATGGTTGTCACCACTGACTTGTCTCGATGCCTACCAAAAAGGTAGTTTACAAAGGCTGTTATCACCGAACCTTCTCGATGCTACGTTGGGTTGATACCAACAGTTTACAATATCATATATAACGATATCTTTGCTGAAGTAGTGTTCAACGACTTACATCATCGGACCCTTCCCCCATGCTACGTTGGGTTGATGCCAACAGTTTACAATATTAGACAGACCGATACCTTCGGTAAAGTAGTGTTCAATGGTTTACATCATCAAACCCTTCCCCGATGCTACGTCGGGTTGATGCCAACAGTTTACAATATCAGACATATCGATATCTTCGTTGAAGTACTGTTCAACGGTTTACATCATCAGACCCTTCCTCGATGCTACGCTGGGTTGATGCCAACAGTTTAGAATATCAGATAGAACGATATCTTCGATGAAGTAGTTTTCAACGGCTTACATCAGCGAACTCTTTCTGATGCTCTACCGGAGATTTCTTCTATAACAGATTACATCATCATTCCTTCTGATGAAAACAATTTTTCAAAGTTATACTGGATGGGTTTTTCTGATGCTTCATTGAGATGATACCAATGGCTTAGCTAAGAATTTCATATTTCTATAGCTTTTTGGGATTTCAGGTGCTTTCCGCTCAATCGTGCTGGACTTTTTTTTATTTAACTTTTTGGCTTCCGAGAGACCTGCCGAATCTCAAATTGGATCAAACTGGAGGGGGTAGGACTAACCATAGACTTTTGCATATAGACTTGTAGATTTTACAAGTAGAACCGTGGAAGGTCGCAGGTGGTTTTATACCCCCTGGCCCATTCACAAGTCACTTTTAACTTAATTCTCTCTGAAAAATCCAAATTTTCTCACTTAGATCTACTCAATTCAGGATGCTTTTCTCAAAATCCGTCATTGTATAAATTTTATGCAGAGTTCAAGTAATGTTTACATCCTTTCTTTTCAAGTTTTGATTGTTAGAATGCTATATTTCATGCTTAGTAAGTTAAACACAATATAGCAAATATGTATGCTTATATGACTTGATAAATTGAACGGGCCTAGTAAATGCTTGTGTTTTACCATGCTGAACGTTACGATGTGAAAAAAATTCTTTTTTTCAAAAGTCAACTTGCACCCATTTTGGCTAGTGTAGTTATCTCATTTTAGGATAAATGAGCATGGAATGTTTTTCAAATGGATATGGCAATTTAGTTACCATCGAGCTCAGTTTAATGTTTAATACATGAAATGTTCATAATTTTTATGGGTTGGTGTGCTACTGAATGGCCACCTAGTCAGGCCTATGTGCTTGTGGATAGTCCATTTTACAAAGGAGACTGGCGAAATTTTTTCACGAGTCTGGGCATTTAAATGCGCATGCATGTTTAACTCTACAACGGATGTATGTTAAATTAGCATGAGTTGACATGATTATGCCAGGCATGATGTGGTGACCTAAGCATATCCTTAGGAGTCTGTTGTCCTAAATGCATGCAAATGCTCAATTGAATTGACCATAAATAAAACATACCTCACCCTTTTTGAGGTGATTTGGAGTTTTTATCTTCAAGCATGGATTCTAATAGGCCTAGCAGTTCTACCTCCCATAGAGTCTCTTCTAGTGTTAGAAGGAAGGCTTTGAATGTTCCCTTGCCTAGACCGGCCCGATAGGCACGTTGGTTGACCGAGTTTATAATTCGTCCTATTAGGGTTGATAGGATGGATGTTATTGATAAGGAGAAGGATATTCACATTGCGGATCAAGCTTCCTCTTCTTCTACCTCCCGCCAGGATCTTCCTGGCATACATGTGATGATTCCTGATCTTATAGGCTATTTGAGCCGCCACCCATTAGTCCATCTCTATGCTAATGAGGTACTGGAAATTTTCAAATTTTTGACTTATTTTTTCTCCAACTTTTGGCAATGGTTGAAACTTGATTTGTAATGCAGGTTTTTGGTTTTACTCAACCTAGGGGAAATTGGTTTAGTGTTCATTCTTTGTACATGAGCCTTCATCCTAAGTACCAGACCATTGTACATTCCTGGGGATTTGAGGCTTTCTTTTCAATTGTACCCCAATGTTGTCCATAGGGTTATCTGAGAGCTTTATCAGAGCGATGGTTCCATCAGACTCATTCACTCCATTTGTTAGATTACGAGGTGGTGATGACACCGATGGATTGGCGATTCATCACTGGTTTGGATTTTACAGGTGAGAGGGTGCCCTTGGTAACAGACATTTTTGCTGTTGTTATTAGATCCTTATTGGGGGTACCTCCTTCGCCCCTCAACGTTCAGGCCATCCGTTTCAATCCATTGAACATTTATGCTTCTAGCGGAGCTTTATTAGAACCACCTGTTTCTGATCAGGTGGATGGAGATCGCTTTCTGCGATGACGATCATCAGAGGCAGCTTCATTGCAGATAATTCCTTGATTGTCTCCTTTGCACCGATTGGTGCTCTCCGCGATGTAGATTGCATCAGAGATTTTGATTGGGGGTCCTTCACCTTTACCTATTTCCTCTGTGGGATGCTTCTAAGCTCTCAGGGAATTACAGAGGCTTGGTTAGTCTTCAACCCATTTCTACTAGTGTGTAGTTTTAACCAGTTTCCCATTTCCCACCTTCAGGTATTTTTGATATATGGATTGATGTAATTAATTGATGCCTTTTTAGTTATAGGCTTACGAGAGGCTTCCTTGCCTTCGTTCAGTTACCACATTGGGCTTAGAGACATATCTGAGGGGATATCGATGGCACCATTCTACCCTGGCTGAGGGCTTTACACATTACCATTTACAGCTGGAGCTACTGACTGTAGATTTCATTATGTGGATTCCTTACACTCCTGACCATCTGACATTAGGTTTGGCGGATGGCTTTCTGACAGGACTGGAGTATGCCTTGTCGACCTGTCGGATTCCCTTCTTGATTGAGGGAGGTTGAGAGCTCTATTTGGGTGGGCGAGCTATTAGATGCATTACAGGGGAGATTCGTATTCCATATCTTCCTCCTGCTCGACGACACTATTTTTTGTCCCATCCTATTATAGGTATTCCCCTGATGGGCTTTGATGGTTTTATGTTGGCTGATGGTCCTTGCTCTCAGGATGCTTTTTATTGATGGTGGGCTCCCCGCACTATTGGGCCTCAGACTTGTGCTACCTAATTTCTAGTGGAGATGGTGCCTGGCTCTATGATGATGACAGATTGGATATCCTGTGTTCGAGAGCCTATCCATTTAGATCAGATAACAGATTTGACCTAACGGCTGGATAGGGTGCATCTCTTCATTCGCTACTTAGGCAAAGATCCAGCAGAGGTAGATACTTTTAATCCATCTGACTCAGGTGCTGGTCCTTCTGGTGGGCTAGATGCTGGTGGTTTTGATGGTGGAGATCCTCCCTTATATCGTCTTGTTGTGCCCTCTAACAGAGATACCGTGACTCCAGAGGAGTTAGATCGGGTTACTCAGCTTGGAGATATAGATTTTAGGGATTTCTTCTTATAGGCTTTTGTTAGTCATTAGGCAGTTGTGCCCCATCTCCCTGTACTTTTTTATTTTTCTTCTTAGCACAAATATGATGTTTTCAGGACATATGCAGTTTTATAGAGATGTATCTATAATGCTTTTCATTTACTGCAACTATTATTTTGTCATTTATCATGATGCATGCATTATATGTCATGGATTTACATTTATTTTAATGAGTTAGAATTGACCCCTGTATGGTCTTTATGATACAGTTTTACAGATGTCTTCATCTTTCATTACCCATATTGATCACAGTCCACCCACACTGATATCATCGGCTTTGAGGTCTTGGTAGGACAACTTCCCTGATTCGGATCACATAGCCATAGGTCACATGTTGAGATACTCTTTGTCATTCTTGTCATTCCAGGTCCCTGAGGGCTTTACAGAGGGCATCTTATCCTGCTAAATTCCCGAGAGACAGGTTTTCAGGTTTGGGACATATGATCTGACTTTGACTTTGGAGGAGTACGAGCGTATCACCGATTTACCTTACGATAGACCATGTGCTAGAGTAGCTGTCGGTCAGTTGCAACGGCAGTTTATGACCATGACAGGTCTGAGACACACAGTCATATTGGACGAGATCATATATGGGCACATAGTGTCTATGGACTTCTTGATCGACCGTTTTGGGTATCCAGACAGCTATTTAGCGTATTCAGAGGATTTTATCATTTCTGAGGATGTTTAGCGGGTTGCCCGGGTGGACACTTTCTTAATGTGCATCATAGCATATTTATAGATGAATTTATACATGGATCATCTAAATATTGGCTTAGATACTTAAGTCAGTGCCTTGAGAGAGGATCACACCATCCTTCCTATGATTTTGGCAGAAACTTTCATTTTAGCTTCACTATGCCACACCCGCCCTACCTAATTTTTTAGAGGTAGCGATGTATTGTTGTATGTCCGGTTTATGACGCATTTAAGACTGATTGGTACTTTAAGACGTCATGGCTATTGCTTTTTACATGATATAGCTATATCTTATTCTTTGCGCCTGACTGATTGCATAGATGCTGAATCTTGGTATGACTTTCTAGCAGTGATTGAGGAGCCATTTCCTATATTAATTTACTCTGGCTATTGTTCCCCTTTTAGTTTCATCATACATGCCATTGGTATTGTAACGATCGAGAAATTTGAATTTAAATATTTATTGAATTAAATAAATATTTTAAATAATTTATTTATTGAGAAAAATAAATAATTTATGAATTGTGGTGAATTAATTTGGTAACTAAATTAATTAATGACAATTTTATCTAATGGATTTAATTAAATTAAATCAATTGCTTAATATTTAAGAAAATAATTAAATTAAATGAATTGTTTAATTTAAAAGAAATAAATAAATTAATTAAAGTGATGTGTCTAATTTATTAATTAAATTGGATATATAATTATTTATTAAATTATAAGGTATAATGATAATAAGAATTTTATTATTATTATAAGCTAAAACTAAAGTTATTTAATTAACTAAACTAATGGTGTGACATGAGAACTATATAATAAGAATAATATAAAAATAATTTAATTTGGGGGGTAAATGTGTTAGCCAAACAAGGCCTTATGGCCTTTGGCTTATTCAACTGACGCAAACTTTTTATATTTTTACCTGACGTCTTTTTATTTTTTTAAACTGAAAGAGAACGTGGGGGTGGCCAGTTTATGTTATCTTCGCGTCTTATTTCTTTGCCGAAGGCGAAGCTAAGTTCAGAGAGTTGGTGAGAAAGGGGAAAAACACAGAGATTTTGAGAAGGAAGAATCGCAGTGTTTTTTCAGAGAGTGTCATCATCTTTTGCTAGCATTTAACTAGGGTTTTAAAGGTATAATTTATCTTAATTTTCTTTGCAATACCTATTCTCTGTTAATTGAAATTTCGTTGGATAGGGTTAAGATGTTGAATTCTGTATATGTATATCATTGCTAAACTTGTTAGTTATCATCTATAATCCTTGGTTGATGTTCAAATTCATGAGAAATTGGTTGTAGGACGAAAAGGAAAATAACAGTGTTTATATTTAAAAAATGGCTTTAGAAAGTACAAAAGTTGATGCTCTATATGTGTTGTAATCTGTAATTTGTTATTGGATTATGTTAATATGTTAAGAAACGAAAGCGACGTAGTTCGAAACGTGTCAAATGATTAAGAAACGAATTCGTGGTGATCGAATTCGTTAAAAGTGTAAAAATAAAGAAATTTGGAAAAACTATGATTTTGATTCTTCAAAATGATGTTTATATAATGTTTTTGTATATAGAATGGTGTTTAGCATGTATAACTATAATATACAAAGTGTTAGATGTTGAAGTTGGGAGAAATTCTGTAGAATTGGGATTTTTGGCCTATAACATAGTATTAGTTCGCGTCTGTAAAACAACTGGAACTGAGGCATCGCGCGGGCGCGCAGCTTATGGGTGTAGGCGCGCTGTGTCGCGCGGGCGCGCGATTACTCAGTATATTACTCGCGCGGCTGCGCGAGTAGCTAGTCTCAGACAGTGAAGTCTGCTTAATTGCAGGTCATGTGTAATGGACTTATATTAGATTAGTATGCATGTTAATAATGTTAAGGCACAATATAAACTACAATAACAGATTGTCATGCGTTGTTATATACAGTGTAAAAGAATATACGTGATTGCTTGAATAAGTTATGTAATGAACCAAATGTGATGTTTTCAAAAGTTAAATATAAATGATAAGGTTTATAGTGTGATTTCAGAATCATTAAGGTGTTAACCAATGTGGTTAGGTGCTAGGATAGGGTTATGACCTAAATGATGGTTTAATACCCATAGTGTTAATATTCCTACAACTAATTGTTGTTGCGATTGTAATGATGTATGTAGAGTAATTGGAGATTATTTTACACTTGTGTAGCTTACAAACAAGGCAAGTTCTCTAACTCTACTTTCATAATTATGCATGTTTCTAAACCTTAACTCTTTACATTGAGCAAGCTTTCTAACTTCATTCTTTTATTAATTAATGCAAGTTCCTAAATTCTATTGAGCAATATTATTGATTCTATTCTTATATACGATTGATTAAGCTCTTGTAATCAAATTCGTTACATCGAGCAAATTTCACTTTTCTAATTATTATACAAAGCATACCTTGTTCTAATACGTCGATTCAAATGAGATTGTTCTAACTCTTTTGAACATAGTACTTTGCATGTGTATCATGTTTATTCAGTTATATATTGTTAATATTTGATCTTTGACTTTGATAGCCTTGTTCAGTTGTACATTCTTGTATTAAACCTTTATTGATGGAAATTGAATAAGTGTTATAAAATTCTAGAAACACTGATAAGCTAGTTCCAAACTAAACTTTCTTTATTGTGGAAATTCTAAATTCAAACTGAGACGAACAACCTTAACATAGGGGATTTTATACGAGTAACGTTTAGATGTTTGTGCACAATACATGGTACAAAGGGATGATCCCCCTAAATACGTTAAGAAGAGTCTGTACAGTCTAATGACTGTTAAGGTTAAGGTAATAATACCTAAATACCGGAGACATAGTTCGTGATCCTAAGACTTTCAACTAATTAAAGTTCGAACTTGTTTCCTATTTTTGATTCGTAGAACAAGTTCATTATTGTTCAGCATTCGTTATTCATTCTCATGTTGTTATTACTACTCTTTATATCAGTGAGCAATTGTTTTCTCACTCTTGCAATTAACAATGCAGCTAAAGTCGAAAGAGTTGATGAGCCATCTACTAGCAAAGGAAAGGGCAAGATGTCCAAGTGATGAAGAATTAATTAGAATTTACTTAAAACGCATGATGTTATAGGTCTTGTTTTCTCTTATAATGTATTCCGCAATTGATGTAATAATTTTAAGGTTAGATTACCTGGGATTATTTTTTTTAGATGTTTATGTAACCCTTTAATGGGAGAGTTTATTGTTGAAGTTGTTTAAATTATGTCTTTATCCTTTATCATGGGTAGTTAGATGTAATTATTTTGATAGTGAGCACCAAATTCAGTGGAAATGATATACCCGGATTTGGGGGTGTCACTTGTTGGTATCAAAGCTTTATGTTATGAACTTTAGGTGGGGAAACCGTAGGAAGTAGCCTTTAAGGAAACAGGAAACATAGAGGTGTTTAACTCTTATCGGGTTTTAAGGAATAGATTAAGGCATCCATTGAAGCTAAACAATAAAAGACATTATGTGTTACGTTTTAATAACTTATGTGCTCGCGAGTATCGATAATGTTAAGTAAAACTTAAAATATTTTGTTAATATTTTGTTGTCAGGATATCTGGCGAAGAAGGATCCAGTCCAGCTAGGGAGGTGATACCTCAGTTACCTAGAGATGATGAACCCCAAGATATTCACGTAGTGCGGGAACAGTTGATCCAGGAGGATGAGCCTGTGACCGATCCCGAGGAGGATAGTCTAGAGGAGACAGAGGAGGATGATGATGAGGAAGAGGATCCTGTGGAGTTTCCACCAAACTCCGTATCGGCTGAGATGCACGATGCTTTGTATGACTGTAACATAGAGTTACAGGACAAAGTTGAGGAGCTGAAGGAGATGGTTGAGATGCATTATGCTTCGTTAGAGCAGAAGGATGTGGAGATTCAGGAACTTGACTCAAAACTTGGAAACATAGAGTGGGACCTAGTTCATACCTAGGGTCAACATGAAGATTTGTTGGCAGTGAACAAGAAGATGAAGACTGACATGGAGAAATTAAAAGATGACTTCAAGTAAGAATCAACTAAGCGTGCAAGAGCAGAGGATTCTTGGATGAAGGCAACTCAACGTGCAGATCGTGCTGAGGCTAAGGTCCAAGTGAAGAAAGCCAAGATGAAGGAGATGGATTATGCTTTTAATTCTGCGATTGATAGGGCCCAGGATCGAGTCTATTATTATCCACCTCAATTTGAAGACTCACTGTGGTTCGTGATGGATCGTAGAACAGTGTATCGTATTATGGAGGAGGAACGTCGGGAAGCCTTACGACGTCTTAATATGCGTAGATAGAAATAAGGGTGATAATAGTATGTGATTTTTTGGGTTTTTGTTTGGTTTGAGTGGGTTTTTGTTTGGTTTAACCGCACCATAGATGGCTGCCTACGTACTTCCATGGATGAAGGGAGATCAGGTCTTTCATAGTTCAGGCTTTGCTGTAAAAACCTGAATAACTTGAATAACAGGACTAGGAGGTGCCACTGTAGGGGTTCAGACATACTATCTTTTGACAGAGTCTGAATTGATAAGTTGGGAAAATTCTTCGCCGTCCATTTCTTACAGTCTAAGGGCTCCTTTGGATAACACCTCCTTGACAATAAAGGGACCTTCCCAGTTAGGGGTGAATTTTCCTTTAGCTGGATCCTAATTGGAGATGACCTTTTTAAGCACTAGGTCATTTTCTTTGAACTACCAAGATCGGACCTTCTTGTTGTAGGATCGAGCCATCCTTTTTTGATACAGCTGACCATGGAATATGGTTGCAACCCTTTTCTCATCTATCAGATATAATTGGCTTTATCGCTCTTGCAACCATTGGTCTTTGTCCATCTAGAATCTTTCAACACTCTTAATGATTCCATTTCCACTTTTATAGGGAGGACAACTTCCATGCCATAGACCAAAGACTACGGGGTTTCCCCAGTAGAAGTGCGGATTGAAGTTTTGTAAGCTACCAAAGCCAAAGCCAATAAGTTTGGCCATCCTTTGTGATTAGCAGCCATCTTTTGCATGATCTTTTTGATATTTTTGTTGGCTGCTTCGACAGCACCGTTCATCTTGGGATGATAGGTGACAGAATTAAGATGTTTGATATGGAATTGGCTGCATAACTCCTTCATCTTCTGGTTGTTCAGATACTTGTCATTATCTAATACGATCACCTTCGGTTGTCCGTATTGACAGATTACATTATTTCTGATGAAACTAATGATGTCCTTTTTTGTGACTTTGGGAAAAGAGGCAGCGTCCAACCACTTGGTAAAGTAATCAATCATAGTGAAGATAAACCTATGACCATTGCTTGCGTTGGGTTCTATTAGCCCGATCACGTCTATTCCCCACATAGCAAAAAGTCATGGCGAACTCATACAGTGTAGTTCGTTTAGAGGTCATGGATTAAATTTCTATGGACTTGACATTGATAACACCTCTTGACGTGATCATCACAGTCAGCTTTGAGAGAAATCTAATAATGCCCTGTTCTCGATATCTTTTTGGTAAGTAAGGGACCGCTCATGTGTGAGCTGTATACTCCACCATGCACTTCATCTACAAGCCTATGGGTTTGATTTTTATCCAGACACCTTAGGAGTTCCATTCCTACATCTCTTTTATAGAGGTCATCTCCACTTAGATGGAATTTTGTTGCCATTTTGTGGATCCACTTTCTTTCAGCTTGACTTGCCCAAGTGGGTGAAGATCCATCTCGTAGAAATTCTTTGATGTCCTAGAACCAGGGGTATTGGATGGGAGGTAGTTCATCAAATACTTCTTCAATGTAATTTCCATAGGTTGGTGCTATCTGGTTTTTGAATTTGACATCCAGGATTCCCTTCTTTTGGGAAATACTGATTAAGGAAGCCAGAGTTGCTAATGCATCTACAAAATCATTTCATTTCTGAGGAATGTAGATGAAGGCTATATCTTCAAATTCCATAGCCATCTTGATAACCTGCCTATGATAAGGTAGCAAATGTAACTCTTTGGTGTGATATGCCCCGGTGGTTTGCTTGATGACCAATTTGGAATCCCCAAAGACCGCTAACCGTTTGATACCCATTGATCGGGCAAAATTTAATCCCATTATACAGCCTTCATACTCGACTGTGTTATTGGTGTTGATAAATTATAGCTTGGTGTCCGTGGGATATTGTTCCCCAATAATGGATACAAGGACTACCCCTGCTCCTACACCTTCCATGTTTACAGCCCGGTCAAAGTACATTTTCTAGAATGGGCCAGCATCCTCTCAATGGTTTTGCTGAACTGTCATTATCCCATCATCTGGGAATCAAGTTTCCAATGGCTTGAAGTCCCCTGCAAGTGCTTCGGCCAATTGATATGCAATTCCTTGACCTTTGATAGACTTTTGAGTCACGTAAATGATGTCAAATTGTTGGAGGATTAATTGCCACCTTGACAATTGACAATTTAACATGGGCTTCATGAAGATGTATTTTCAGAGGAACCATACGGGATATGAGATAAGTGGTGTGCCCATTGAGGTAATATTGTAACCTTATGGCGGCCAATGATAATGTACAACAGGTCTTTTAAATCAAAGTATACCTCTATTCACAGTTGCTAAACCTTTTACTTAGGTAATAGATAGCTCTTTCTTTTCCTTTATCGTCTTTCTGCCCCATCATGCAACCCATGACGTTGACATTAACTGATATGTATATAAATAGAGGAACCTTATCCCTTGGAGGAGCCAAAAAAAAAAGCTTCAATCAACTATTTTTTGATGGTAAGGAAAGCTTTTTGACATTCCTCATTCCATTTCCCAAATTTTTTTTTCCTTAATAGCTTGAAAATGGGCTCAGAAGTTGTTGTGAGTTGAGAGATGAATCTACTAATGAAGTTGATCCTCCCTATGAATCCTTGTATCTCCTTCTCTGTTTGAGGTACGGGCATCTCTGTGATGACTTTAATCTTTGTTGGATCTAGTTCAATACCTCTGTGGTTTACTAGAATCCCAAAAATTTTCTGGACTTGTCACTGAAAGCACACTTGGAAAGGTTCAGCTTCAAGTTGTATTTGCGGAGTCGGTTGAATAGCTTTTTGAGATATCTGGTGGGGTCATCTTCCTTTCTAGATTTGACGATGATATCATCCATGTAATCCTCTATCTTCTTATGAATCATATCATGAAATAGGGCCATCATGGCTCTTTGATATATGGCACTGGCATTAGTAAGGATGAAAGCCAACCTTCGATAGCAGAAAGTTCCCCAGGGGGGTGATAAAGGTAATTTTCTCCCTATCCTCCTCAACAACCATGATTTGATGGTATCTGACAAAATAGTCAGTAAATGAGTGCATGTTAAATTGTGTCGTATTGTCTACCAGAATGTGGATAAAAGGTATTGTGAAGTTATCTTTGAGACTAGCCTTGTTTAGATCCCTGTAATCCACACATACTCGTACTTTCCCTCTAGGTTTAGGTATGGGAACCATATTGGACAACCATTCATGGTAAGTTGATACTATAATAATGCTTACTTTGAATTGTTTGACAATTTCTTTTTTATCTTTCAAACTCCACTCGGGCTTTAGTCTTCTTAGTTTTTGTTTGATTGGCTTGAACCCCTCTTTGATGGGCAGTCGATGAATGAAAATATCAGTGGATAACTTGATCATATCTTTATGCGACCATGCAAACACATCCTTGAACTGGGTGAGGAGTCTAATAAGATCTTTCTTTTGGCTTGGGGTAAGGTCATTCCCAATTTACAGTTCTTTGGGATTTTATGAGGTTCCGATATTAACAGAGGTGGTTTGTTTGAGGTTTGGTTTGGGTTTGTCTTTGACCCATCCTTTGATCTCCTCTAGTACCTCATAGTCCTCTATCTCCTCTTGATCAATTCCCATCAGGTTAAAGTCCAGTTCTACATCAGAGTCGTAGTCACTGTTGAGATTTGGTGATGCATCAGCAAGGCTAAACAAATCCAACTTTGGAAACCTGGAAAAAAATACTTTTACATTAATATATGAAACTGTTTGACAATACAAAGCATAAATAAAAGCATGACAAAAGCAGACTGCTAGCACTATAAAACAAAAATAATATTTACACTACAGGGTAGACAAACTGTCTTGGCCCTTTTTACCCTTGTAGAGTGACGAAAGGAGTGTTGCTCCAATTGTCCAGAGTCAGGTCCTTATTGACAGCTTTGATGAAGGGTTACTTTGTCCTCCTTCTCAATGATAATCAATATTGAATCCATGTTAGGGTTAACTCTTTCCCTAGAATATTCACATGGGCCCAATTAATGAAAGTGAAAGAAAGATGGTCTCCTAACTGGTCACTTTCTTTGACACACGCATCTTCACCCTTAGTAGGTGCTAGGAAGAACATTCCTGCAAATTGGCTTTGAACTTCCTGGAGGAAATTTTCATTTTATATCTTTTCTTCCTTGGCGGGAAGGGGCGCTTCTCTTCTGTCTTTAACTGAATTGACCTTTGGTATCATCATGTTGGACAAGGAGGTGGAAATCTTCCTCACAGGTTTCCTGAAGCCTGCTCTTGTGAAATTGGGTAACAAAATAGTGGACAGATAAACCGGTAGACGTTTATGTAGGTTTCTGAGATTTGATATAGAGGAGTATTGATGAGTGGGTTTTATACCTACGAATTGGGTTCTTGTTTAGACTTAAACAATGTTGATCATGTCTATTTCTGTACAGTTTTACGTGTGTTTGTGTTTGTTTTATGTGTAGGTTTCTTTATGTGTTAACGTTGGCATAACGGTGGTAATGTAGTGGAAAATAGCATGAAAAGGAAAGAAAATAGTTTCTATTGTTTTGACCCCCCGCCAGTGCGTGGGTGCAAATGGCAAAAAGAAGCAAGACCCCGTCGGGGCGGGCCTCATCAAGGCAAACACTGTGGATGCGTGAACAGGAGAACTTTGGCTTGGATTGGGACTGTGAGTGGACATGTTTCTCAGTTATTACATAACTTATGCAAAGGGGATACAAAGACTTCAATCATACACTTAATTAATTACAACTTTGACCCCTAATTGAGAGAAGACGGTGGAGGAACAGAGCAAGGAATTAAGATTCACGAACATTGTAGAATTGAAGGCAAAGAAGGGTGGTTTTGTACTATTCTATTTCTTTTAATTCAATTTCTGTAATTGGGATGATGAATTTCTTTATCTTTTCAGTTTTTAATTCATCTGTTATGAACTAAATTACTTATTAAGCTTACAATGGATCTTTAATGTGGAACGATGATTGTCATGCTTTAATTTTAGTTTAATAAATTTATCTATTTAGTTCTTCTATTGTGATTTATAGTTAATTTATGAATTGCTTGATCACCAATTTTATTTAGATTTGTATGGACTCGAGAGATGATATATGAATCTGGACCTAATCACAATAACATGTGTTCATGATTTCTGCGTTTTGATGGAACTCTTGATGAATGTTTAGGATAGAGATATACCTAACATCGCATGTAATCATAAAAGAACTTGGAATTTAAAACTTCTTTAATTTTAATTCACATAGAGATATAGTGAATTAGTTAATTAGGGTGTTTGACTTAATTCTATCAAATTGTGGATTTAAGTTAATATGATTTTAGTACATTGAGAGATGGTTAATTCTACTTTAGTGTTTTTGATTAATGAACTGAGATAGTGAATTAAATTGGAAAAAAGTGTATAATCTGAGTGAAGCTTAAAGTGAAGATGTAGACTTAATTCTCCGTTATTTGATTTAAAATCTGTGGTAAATAGTTGAGTTGATTTATTTTGATTTTTAGTTTATTAATTTTTATTAATTGCAATCATTAATTCATTTAGTTTAATAAAATTAAAATAATATAAAGTTGGTAATTGTTAGATTAAAATTCATACTTGTCTCTGTGGGAATGATACTCTATTTATCATTATATTACTTGTTGATCACGTATACTTGCGTGCTGAGCGTAATTTAGAATTCACACCAACAAATTTTTGGTGTCATTGCCGGAGACTAGTTTTGATTTTAGTATTTTCAATATCTGTTTAATTAGTTCAGTTTTAGTTAAACAATTTTCTTTTGTTTTTGCTATTTCTTGTTTCAGGTTCTTTGACTTAGTGCATGCAAACTCGGTCTAAGAAGCCAGACTTACTTCTTTACGAGGATGACATCGAGAAAAGGTTTCAGAGACTTAGTAAGTGGATTAAGGAATATCGAGAGAACTTTGATAAACAGGAAGAAAGTATGGCTGCAGAGGATCAGAAAGCACCGAGGGATTATGCTATTCCCAGGGTTATTGAGATTCAGTTGAGTATTACCAGGCATGCGATTGCTGTGAATAACTTTGAGATCAAGCATGGGACGATTCAAATGATACAGAATTCAGTCTAGTTTGGGGGATTAGCCAACGATGATCCGAATGAGCATTTAGTTAGCTTTCTGGGAATTTGTGATACCTTCAGATACAACGGGGTATCTGATGATGCATTTAGACTTCGCTTGTTTCCGTTCACACTGTGGGATAAGGCGAAGAGTTGGTTACACTCACTACCGCCAGGGTCGATTACTACATGGGATGACCTTGCTCAGAAATTTTTGGCTAAATTTTTCCCATCGACGAAGACTGCAAAGATTAGGAATGAGATTACTATGTTTTAGCAGCAGCATGGGGAGTCTCTGTACGAAGCTTGGGAGAGGTACAAGGAACTGCTAAGAAAGTGCCCACATCACGGACTACCCAAATGGCTGCAGATGAACACTTTTTACAATGGACTGAATGGTAATCTCCGTACGAGTATTGATGCAGCGTCTAGGGGAGCTTTTATGGCAAAAAGGTTTGAGGAGGCATATAATCTGATAGAGACAATGGCTGCTAATAGCTACCAGTGGCCCACAGCGAGAATGACACAGCCAAAGGCATATGGGTTGTTAGAGGTAGATGGAGTAACAACGTTAGCGGCATAGATTTCAGCGTTGTCAAAGAAGATGGATGCCCTCATAGGTACACAGGTTCAGCAGGTGGCTTATGTTTGTGAGTTGTGTGTTGGGGAACATCCAACAGAACAGTGTGCAATAAATCCAACAACGGTACAATTTATAGGCAGTTACAATTGAATACCTCAGAATCCGTATCAGAATGCATACAATCCGAGGAATAGGAATCATCCAAATTTTTTGTGGAGTAATAATCAAAATCAACAGGCTCCATAACCATCTTATCCCCCGGGGTTTCAAAATCAGCATCAACAGCCAACTCCACAACAGGAGAAAAAGTCAGATTTGGAAGACATGTTGTTGAAGTATATATCGGATAATGAGGCAGCGATAAAAACGCAAGCGGCGGCAATTAAGAATTTGGAAAATCAGATGGGACAGCTTGCTTTAGCATTGACTAACAGGCCTGAAGGGACTCTACCTAGTGACATTGAGAAAAATTCGAGGGGAAATCATAAACAGTGTCAAGTAATCACATTGAGAAGTGGAAAGCATCTTGAGGGACAAAGTGCAAAAAATTTACCAAGGAAAGATGTTATAGAAGATGAACAAAAGTTAGACAATGAGAAATAGGGTGAAGATAAGCAAGTGGACAAGAATCAGGCAGATGTTGAGTCAGTTGTCTATCCTCCACTACCGTTTCAGCAGAGAGTGCAGAAGTAGAAATTGGATAAGCAGTTCTCTAAAGTTTTGGAAGTTTTTAAGAAATTACATATCAAAATTCCTTTCGCAGAAGCCCTAGAACAAATGTCAAGTTATGCTAAGTTTATGAAGGGTATTATGTCGAGGAAGAAGAAATTAGAAGACTATGAGACTGTGGCTTTGACGGAGGAATGCAGTGCAGTATTACAAAGAAAGTTACCTCCGAAGTTGAAGGATCCGAGGAGTTTCACCATTCCTTGCACAATTTGGAACATGACCTTCAACAAATATCTATATGATTTGGGTGCGTGTGTGAACCTCATGCCATTATCAGTATATACTCAGTTGGGTTTGCCAGCACCGAAACTTATAAATATCTCACTTCAGTTGGCAGATAGATCAGTGACTTATCCGAGAGGAATTGTTGAAGATATTTTAGTTAAGGTGGATAAGTTCATATTTCTAGTAGACTTTATTATTTTAGATTATGAAGAGGACAAGAATATCCCAATCATCTTAAGGAGGCCATTCTTGGCTACTGGGAGGACTCTCATTGATGTTCAGAAAGGAGAGTTAACAATGATAGTGCAAGACCAAGAAGTTAAATTTAATGTGTTCAAAGCCATGAGGTTCCCTATAGATGAGGAAGAGTGTTTTCGAATGGATGTGATAGACAAAATGATCAATGAAGACTTGATTAGAGGGTTGGACAGAGATCCATTGGAAAACACTCTACTGGGAGATGATGACTTGGATGATCCAGAATTCGTGGACTACTTGAATATGTTGGACTCTTTGCCTAGAGTAAGCAGGTTCAAGGTACTATTCGAGCCACTACACACGGAAGAAAAAGCATCGGCACAGATGAAACCTTCACTTGAGGAACCACCCACTATTGAGCTTAAGCTTCTTCCTAAACACCTCAGGTATGCATTTTTTGGGTAATTCTAATACTTTACCTGTTATTATTGCATATGCGCTTAACGAATTACAGGAAAGTAAATTACTGAGGATACTTAGAGAATACAAGTCTGCGATAAGATGGACAATTGCTGATATCAAGGGAATAAGCCTTTCATTCTGTATGCACAAGAGTCTCTTTGAAGAGGATGCAAAATCGACAGTGGAACATCAAAGAAGATTAAATCCAATCATGAAAGAGGTTGTAAAGAAAGAAATTTTGAAGTGGTTGGATGTTGGGATAATCTACCCGAGTTCAGATAGTACATGGGTAAGTCTAGTTCAATATGTCTCGAAGAAGGGTGGAATGACAGTTGTGACAAATGACGACAATGAATTGATACCGACAAGGACAGTGACCGGATGGATGGTATGCATGGATTACAGGAAGCTTAACAAGGCAATCCGGAAGGATCACTTTCCTCTTTCGTTTATCAATCAGATGTTGGACTGTTTGGCTAGGCATGATTACTATTGCTTATTGGATGGATATTTGGGGTAAAACTAGATTGTCATCGCTTTTGAGGATCAAGAGAAGTCTACTTTCACGTGCCCATATGACACCATTGCTTTCAGGAGGATGTTGTTTGGGTTGTGTAACGCACCGGTGACCTTCCAGAGGTGTATGATGGCCATATTTTTTGACATGGTGGAGCGAAATGTTGAAGTCTTCATGGATGACTTCTCAGTTTATGGGAATACATTTGATATTTGTCTTGAGAATCTGGTCATGGTTTTAAAACAATGTGTGGAAACAAACCTTATGCTTAATTGGAAAAAGTGCCACTTTATGGTCGAAGAAGTAATTATTCTTAGGCAGAAAGTATCTGCGAAGGGGTTAGAAGTTGATAGGGCAAAGCTGGATACAATTAAAAATCTTCCACCGCCGACTTCAGTTAAGGGAATTTGAAGTTTTCTTGGACATGCCGGATTCTACCACAGGTTTATTAAAGATTTCTCTAGGATTGCAAAACCATTATGCAGTCTATTAGAGAAAGATGCTGTTTTCAGCTTTGATGAAGAGTGTATGTCAGCATTTGAATAGTTAAAAAAGAAATTAACGATGACTCCCGTGATCGTAGCACCAGATTGGACAATACCATTTGAGTTGATGTGTGATGCTAGCGACTATGCGGTAGGGGCTATTTTGGGTCAACGCCGAGAGAAGATCTTTCATGCCATATATTATGCAAGTAAAACCCTCACGGATGCTCAATTGAACTATACAACCACCGAGAAGGAGTTACTTGCAGTCGTGTATGCCTTTGATAAATTCAGAGCATATTTGATAGGAACAAAGGTGGTGGTATACACGGATCACTCGGCGATTCGTTATTTGATTTTAAAGAAAGATGCAAAGCCTAGGCTCATTAGATGGATTCTACTCCTTCAAGAATTTGATTTGGAAATTAAGGATAGGAAGGGGACGAAAAATTAAGTGGCCAATCATCGTTCGAGGTTGGAAAATTCGGACAGAGACATGGAAGATAAGTGTGTGATCAATATGTCATTTTTGGATGAGCAGCTATTTGGAGTAAATTTTGAATTCCCATGGTGTGTGGATTTTGCTAATTACTTAGTGAGCAAGATCTTTCCCCCTGATTTGACACGTCAACAGAAAAAGAAGTTCTTACATGATGTCAAGTGGTACATGTGGGATGAGCCATATCTCTTCAGATAGTGTGCAAATAAGATGATTCGTAGATGTTTGCCTTATAGTGAAGTGAAGAATATCTTACACGAATGTCACGCATCTGCATATAGGGGACACTGGAGTGAACGGACAATGGCTAAGGTTCTTTAGGCAGGATTTTATTGGCCTTCTGTGTTCAAGGATGCCTAACAGTTCATGAAAAGCTGTGATAGATGCCAAAGGGTGGGCAATATTTCAAAAAGGAATGAGATGCTGCTCAACAAAATCATGGAAGTTGAGATTTTTGATGTATGGTGTAACAATCCAGATTTTTAGTATAATATTTAAATATTTATTAAATTATATAAATATTTAATGGATGTGTTTATCGTTGAATAAGTATTTGTTTAATTGATTTGATGTGATTCGATTATTTATTTGTTTAATAAATAATTAATGAGTTAAGGAAAATAATTATTTTGAAATAGTAATCTAATTTAATTTAATAATTAAGTTAGAGGGTTTATAATGATTAAAAAAAAATTATTATATTATGCAACGAATTGTTATTAGAATTAATTAAATTAAGTATGAAAACTTAATTAATTAGAATTGTGACAAATAACTATATTATAATTAGTTATTAAAATAAATTAAAGTAATTTTAATTTAGTTTTGCCAAACAAGGCTTATATATATTAAGTCTTTAATTTTAAATAATTTTGCCAAACAAATCCCTATGGCTTTTGGATTTTTTTAAATTTGATTTATTAGTAATATAAATTAAATTAAACAAAATATAAATAATATATAATATATTTGGTAACTGATATTTTAATAGGGTTATTAAGTATATGGCAGTTTCGTACGTTTGGCTTTTAGTTTATTTGGTTTTACGTATATTGTTTGGCTTAAGCCTAAGAAAAGCTACAGAGAAAGGAAAAGTTCAGAAAGGTTTGAGAGAGTCCGAGAAAGAGAAGCAACAAGAGCTGAGTTCTTCAAGTTATTATTAGAGTTTAACACGAATTTCTTAACAACAAAAGGTATGTCTATGACCTTAATACTAGATACACATATAATTTATATGTCTCTGTGTATTTCTTTTTCACTGAGTAGAAGGTTTTTTACAAAATTCTAGTAAAACTATGTTTTTATAATTGTTATAGTGGCATATATAGATATGTGGTTAAGATTTCATGTTAATTACGTGTTAAAGAAAAAGGAAGTAGAATTACAGTGAACATATATGTATAAACGTGGTTTGCAGAGTACCAAATATTATACTTGTATTTTATGATAATCATGAAATTGAACTGTGATTATATGAATTGGGTAAGAATTTAATAGAATATAATTAGAATAAATCATATTATTTTATAACTATGATTACAGTGCTCACTGTGTCAAGAATATCATCAATGGAGTTTTTGTTTTAAAAAAAAATAGCGTTTTCAAAGAATTAGTTTATGATATTGTTGATTAGTGGTGGGTAATTGGTATATAGATGATTGTTAGTATTTATGTATAAATTACATCAATTATACGTATATAATTAATTGCTAGAATTTCTTAAACAGACCAAAAATGGTCTTCGTGCTTGGTTCTGTTAGTTTTTGGAGCCCCAGCGTCAAAACTGGAGCCCCATCGCCAAAATTCGCGTCCCGGCGTCAAAGTTCGCGCCCTGGCGCCACTGGCTAACTTAGGACTCACGCCCCAGCACTAGAACTCGCGCCCCGGCGCTAGTACTCGCGCCCCGGCGCCACTATCCGCGCCCCAGCGCCGGATTTGTGGTATGACTTGGATAGTTTTGACCTCCTGTAGTAAAATAGCCATAACTTTCTCATACGAACTCTGATTGAGGTGATTCATGATGATTCGAAAAGAGGACGAGTAGCCCTACAACTTTCGTTCTTTAAGTTTTTCAATTTGAGGTCATTAGGATGGGTCAAAATGGTCATCTTTAGGACTATTGTGTTTTCTGAGGCAATCGGAGGGTGTCGGGCATGCACATATGCATGTGTAGTGCTCTTGACCATAAAAGATGATGTCTTAAGTTATAAAATATGAATATTAGTAATTATAATGATGCTTAACATTGATACATGATGTATTAGATGAGTTATAGAAGCATAGTAAGCTTACACAAGAGAGGCAAATCGGGCGTGTGACGAATGAACGTCGAAACGCCGTGCCAAGTGTTAATGAACTTAAAAAGTGTTTCAATTCCATTGAAATGGATATTATAAGATATGGAATGGGTTTAATATAAAATCAATAAGTAGTCCTAGCAAGACTTAGGGACTTGAACTTCGAGTTTGACTAAGAAGAAATATAGTGAGTCATAAGTCGAAAAGTTAACACAATCTAATTGACCATTGTGTATTTATTAATAGGAAAGATTATGATATATGGATTAGAGTTTACATTACAATTGCTATGTGTTGTTATGTGACTAATAGTTGATGTGTATGACTATATAATTGTGTAGGGCACGTGAAGTGCAGATAACTGTAAGCTGTTAAGCTATTATTGGTAAACAACGATCAAGGCAAGTCTTTCGGTTCCTATTTTATACGTGAACTTGATGAACTGTTTTAAATTGCATGATATGTTATACATGTTGAAATCATGAAATGTTAAAGTCAATATATGATTGCATTGTTTTGGCTAAGTAATGATGATTGAGTAAGGAACTCAATCTTTATATTTGCTATGTGAATTAAAAGCATGTATGCCATGTTACTTTAATGAGAAGTATATCGAGCATGTTATTATGTGCTATGTGATGCATGAAAACTGTTAGACTTTGCTGGGCTGTCGAGCTCACTCTTGCAAATAACCACTTTTGCAGGTCAAGAATTTAAGGTAAAGATACGTGCTATGTGAGTTATAGAGAGATCTATATTCACGAAGATTACTTATGTTTTATGAGAAATGTATTTCATATTTTGAACGTAACATGTTGTTGAAATGTAAGATGAGCTATCCAATGTATATGGATATTTAGTTATGATGTAAGACTTTGTATAGTCATTTTGTTGTAACGATTCTTGATATAATATTGAATCAAAGAGGTGTAATGTAATGGTTGCGATTCAGGGCAAGAAAGAAGGAAATGTATAAAAGTTTTAAATATTCTGAAATTTTATTAAGTTTAACATCGAATAATGATGTATTATTTAGAGGTTGAATGTATGGTTAACGACCGAAGTCGGGATTTAAATTGTATATGAATTTTGGGGTCGTTACAGTTGGTATCAGAGCCGATAGGTTAGAAACCTTAGGCAAGAGTACTTTAGGCTATAACCTTAGAGAAAAGAGGTGAAAATAAGGAACGAATAAGCTCAAATAGAGTTTGAACAATAAGGGATTAAAACTTGCGTGAAATGATTCAAAGAAGAATCTCGCAGAGTTATAAGGAATGTGAATGTGGGGTTACCTAACTCCAGGATGTAAGGTGATAATAAATAAACAATGTCTATAAAAAAAAGAATGATAAAGAAGTTAAGAATAGAGAGTTATATTTAAGTATGGTGCAATTGTACTCTTTAGTAGTTGATGTATGGTATCTGGGCTAAACAATTCCTTCATAGAGCGGAGGTATATACGAACTAGCAACTCGGAACCTAGTTTGTTGGTTGTTTATGGGAAACCACTCAGCGTACCATATTGAAACTGTTAGAGACTCGATGTGTACCAAGTGTAGAAAGTGGATACGTATGATGAAAGTGTAGAACTTGAATGAAATGTTGAGCAATGTAAATGAAGTTAGACATTCTTAAAGGAAGAATTGTTATATAAACAAGAAGATTCAAAGAAGAATCTTGAAGAGATATAAAGATAAAAAAAAAAGCCAAGATAGCGAATAATGTCGTAAATGATGAAAAAGAGAAAGAAAGAGGATCGTAAAACAAAACGATCACGAGTTAAGAAAAGAATTTTAAGGGAGATGATTATAGAATAAGATCACGACGTGGTCTTTTTAAGTTATAAAAAAAAGATGGTCTATAATGTTTGAATAATTATAGCTTAATGCTATGAAGATGGAGTACTATAAAAAAATACGAGATAACTCATGAGGAGTTATAGATGATATGATACGAGGAATTCGTATCGAGCAAAGAGCAAGTTATAAGCAAGATAGAGTTAGGTGGGATTTCAATTGAGGACTCATGTGATGGCTGAGTTGTACAAACCTTTGTATGGGCGAGGGTTTTGTGCTTGCACTCAGTTTATCACATTGATAATCATTGGAATGTTTGTGTCGCGCTATTTGATATATGTCTATTGAGAAGGTGATTCTTTTCTCATGTGTATAACAGATAGGTAGAGTCTAGTTAGAGAATATTATAAGATTAAGTGCGAGTTCTTAAAACTCATACTTATGGTAGGTTCGTGACTCATAATTATATGGTATGTTTTTGAACCCCTCAGCGAATGGACGCCTATGGTCTGACTAGGATAAGTTCTTAAACTCATATGATTGTGGCAAGTTCCTGAACTCATAACGTGTGGTAAGTTTGACGAACTGGGTATAGATAAGTGTAAATAGAGTATTGAGGATGATAGGAATAGATAGACTAATTAAGCAATGGATCATTATAGAAAGTGGAGTTGATGGTGGAAGCATATGTATTCTAAATCTACTAGCTATGCTAGACTTTCGAAATTTATTGACTTCGTGCTAATGTTTACACTTCTATTTTCTTGAAAAACATTGGATCAAATGATGGAACCAATGAGTTTTAACAACAATACTGTTATTCGTATGTCTATGCTAATTGCTTCGGCTAGACAAAAATGATTTGCAATATATCAAAATATATTTTATATCATTAATGCATCATGTAACCTGGTGCAAAGATGATAAAAAACGATGGAGTCATCAATACAGTATTACCTAGTGTTGGATGTGATCTAAGGATCGTCAGCCCACTATGGTATGATGTAGTATGATAAAATCACCAAATGACGGAATCCTCAACGGACTGTAAATACAGTGCGGTATCATTACGTCATAAAAAGATTTTTGAGATTTCATTAAGATATGAGAATACATATGTATGTATGTATATGTATATTTCGGTTAATGTTCGAGTTATTGTAGAGGTCTATGCTATTTGATTCAGCTAGACAAATATTGAAAGATGTTCATGAAATTTAAGAGTTTCTGGAAAGGTTATGCCAAACCAAATTGTTTTGGTGCGGATTCAGATGCTGAAAAGCTGAGATGAACAACCCTTAGGGGATTACGCGGAGGCGTTGAGATGTTTGTGCACAATACATTGTACGAAGGGCTGATCACCCTAAGTACGAGGAGTCCCTATAGTCTTATGATTGTTAAAGTTTAAGTTGAAAGATTTCTTTTAACTATGGACATATGCATAGCGTTTAAATGTTTGTGCACAATACATCGTACGAAGGGCTTAACACCCTAAGTACGGGGGTCCTTATAGTCTTATGACTGTTAAAGTTGAAGTTGAAAGATTACTTGCAACTGTGGACATAGTTCGTGGTCCTATGACCCTCAGCATGATTTGGAATCTTTTAAATTCCTGAGTTATTCATACTACTTCCCAATTATTGAACAATTGTGGAAGATTCTTGTTATTCTGCAAGATGAAAGTGAAAAAGGAAAATATTCCTTAGAAAGAAGTAAGTCGTATAATGCGACACTGAATGATGAATATGTTGAATAAGTGAGAAAAGAGATTTTAAAGTGAGAAGTAGATGAGTTATCAAAGAATAATGTGAAACTTTTAATAGAAAAGTTAATAATTGTTGAATGATCTTTGTAGAAGAAGTGGTTATAGAACCTAAGGAATGAATGAAGTAGTAATGTAAAATCTAAATTGATAGAATGAATGAATAAAAATTAATAAATAAAATTTCGAGGACGAAATTCTTAGAAGAAAGGGTGAATGTAATATCCCGAGTGTTTATGATAATGATCCTTAGAAAAGGAAATGAATGGGTTAAAAGATATATAATACTCAAAATATAATTGAGTTCAAATGAAAGTTATGAAATGAAACCTAGAATTTGTTAGGTAATGAATGTAGTAGGAAATATAAAATCTATATTTAGATAAAATGATGAAAGATTTCTCTGAGTTATTTGTTTAATTTGTGTTTTCGATTCTGGGGACAGAATCTTTGTAAGTAGGGAAGATTGTAACGAATGAGTGGTTTGAGTTGTGATTCTGAGGACAGAATCCTTGTAAGGAGGGAATGATGTAACAATCCAGATTTTTAGTATAATATTTAAATATTTATTAAATTATATAAATATTTAATGGATGTGTTTATCGTTGAATAAGTATTTGTTTAATTGATTTGATGTGATTCGATTATTTATTTGTTTAATAAATAATTAATGAGTTAAGGAAAGCAATTATTTTGAAATAGTAATTTAATTTAATTTAATAATTAAGTTAGAGAGTTTATAATGATTAAAAAAAAATTATTATATTATGCAACGAATTGTTATTAGAATTAATTAAATTAAGTATGAAAACTTAATTAATTAGAATTGTGACAAATAACTATATTATAATTAGTTATTAAAATAAATTAAAGTAATTTTAATTTAGTTTTGCCAAACAAGGCTTATATATATTAAGTCTTTAATTTTAAATAATTTTGCCAAACAAATCCCTATGGCTTTTGGATTTTTTTAAATTTGATTTATTAGTAATATAAATTAAATTAAACAAAATATAAATAATATATAATATATTTGGTAACTGATATTTTAATAGGGTTATTAAGTATATGGCAGTTTCGTACGTTTGGCTTTTAGTTTATTTGGTTTTACGTATATTGTTTGGCTTAAGCCTAAGAAAAGCTACAGAGAAAGGAAAAGTTCAGAAAGGTTTGAGAGAGTCCGAGAAAGAGAAGCAACAAGAGCTGAGTTCTTCAAGTTATTATTAGAGTTTAACACGAATTTCTTAACAACAAAAGGTATGTCTATGACCTTAATACTAGATACACATATAATTTATATGTCTCTGTGTATTTCTTTTTCACTGAGTAGAAGGTTTTTTACAAAATTCTAGTAAAACTATGTTTTTATAATTGTTATAGTGGCATATATAGATATGTGGTTAAGATTTCATGTTAATTACGTGTTAAAGAAAAAGGAAGTAGAATTACAGTGAACATATATGTATAAACGTGGTTTGCAGAGTACCAAATATTATACTTGTATTTTATGATAATCATGAAATTGAACTGTGATTATATGAATTGGGTAAGAATTTAATAGAATATAATTAGAATAAATCATATTATTTTATAACTATGATTACAGTGCTCACTGTGTCAAGAATATCATCAATGGAGTTTTTGTTTTAAAAAAAAATAGCGTTTTCAAAGAATTAGTTTATGATATTGTTGATTAGTGGTGGGTAATTGGTATATAGATGATTGTTAGTATTTATGTATAAATTACATCAATTATACGTATATAATTAATTGCTAGAATTTCTTAAACAGACCAAAAATGGTCTTCGTGCTTGGTTCTGTTAGTTTTTGGAGCCCCAGCGTCAAAACTGGAGCCCCATCGCCAAAATTCGCGTCCCGGCGTCAAAGTTCGCGCCCTGGCGCCACTGGCTAACTTAGGACTCACGCCCCAGCACTAGAACTCGCGCCCCGGCGCTAGTACTCGCGCCCCGGCGCCACTATCCGCGCCCCAGCGCCGGATTTGTGGTATGACTTGGATAGTTTTGACCTCCTGTAGTAAAATAGCCATAACTTTCTCATACGAACTCTGATTGAGGTGATTCATGATGATTCGAAAAGAGGACGAGTAGCCCTACAACTTTCGTTCTTTAAGTTTTTCAATTTGAGGTCATTAGGATGGGTCAAAATGGTCATCTTTAGGACTATTGTGTTTTCTGAGGCAATCGGAGGGTGTCGGGCATGCACATATGCATGTGTAGTGCTCTTGACCATAAAAGATGATGTCCTAAGTTATAAAACATGAATATTAGTAATTATAATGATGCTTAACATTAATACATGATGTATTAGATGAGTTATAGAAGCATAGTAAGCTTACACAAGAGAGGCAAATCGGGCGTATGACGAATGAACGTCGAAACGCCGTGCCAAGTGTTAATGAACTTAAAAAGTGTTTCAATTCCATTGAAATGGATATTATAAGATATGGAATGGGTTTAATATAAAATCAATAAGTAGTCCTAGCAAGACTTAAGCACTTGAACTTCGAGTTTGACTAAGAAGAAATATAGTGAGTCATAAGTCGAAAAGTTAACACAATCTAATTGACCATTGCGTATTTATTAATAGGAAAGATTATGAGATATGAATTAGAGTTTACATTACAATTGCTATGTGTTGTTATGTGACTAATAGTTGATGTGTATGACTATATAATTGTGTAGGGCACGTGAAGTGCAGGTAACTGTAAGCTGTTAAGCTATTATTGGTAAACAACGATCAAGGCAAGTCTTTCGGTTCCTATTTTATACGTAGACTTGATGAACTGTTTTAAATTGCATGATATGTTATACATGTTGAAATCATAAAATGTTAAAGTCAATATATGACTGCATTGTTTTGGCTAAGTAATGATGATTGAGTAAGGAACTCAATCTTTATATTTACTATGTGAATTAAAAGCATGTATGCCATGTTACTTTAATGAGAAGTATATCGAGCATGTTATTATGTGCTATGTGATGCATGAAAACTGTTAGACTTTGCTGGGCTGTCGAGCTCACTCTTGCAAATAACCACTTTTGCAGGTCAAGATTTTAAGGTAAAGATACGTGCTATGTGAGTTATAGAGAGATCTATATTCACGAAGATTACTTATGTTTTATGAGAAATGTATTTTATATTTTGAACGTAACATGTTGTTGAAATGTAAGTTGAGCTATCCAATGTATATGGATATTTAGTTATGATGTAAGACTTTGTATAGTCATTTTGTTGTAACGATTCGTGATATAAGATTGAATCAAAGAGATGTAATGTAATGGTTGCGATTCAGGGCAAGAAAGAAGGAAATGTATAAAAGTTTTAAATATTCTGAAATTTTATTAAGTTTAACATCGAATAATGATGTATTATTTAGAGGTTGAATGTATGGTTAATGACCGAAGTCGGGATTTAAATTGTATATGAATTTTGGGGTCGTTACATATGGGGGATGGACTTCATGGGACCTTTTCCACCTTCATACAACAAACTATACATCCTGTTAGCTGTGGATTACGTATCAAAGTGGGTTGAAGCTGTGGCACTCCCTATGAATGATGCCAAAGTGGTTTTGAAGTTTTTACAGAAAAACATCTTCACAAGGTTTGGCACGCCAAGAGTAATCATAAGTGACGAGGGAAGTCACTTCTGTAATAAATTCTTTACAACTCTCTTGGTGAAGTATGGGGTTAATCACAGGGTTGCAACAGCTTACCATCCCCAAACAAGTGGCCAAGTTGAGGTTTCCAATCGAGAGGTGAAACGAATTTTAGAGAAAGTTGTGAATCCGAACAGAAATGATTGGTCTCTAAGTTAAAGGATGCTTTATGGGCTTATCGGACATCATACAAGACACCAATTGGGATGTCTCCGTATTAACTAGTTTACAAGAAAGTGTGTCACCTCCCAATGGAACTACAACACAAAGTATACTGGACCATTCAAAAGCTTAATTTTGATCAAACAGCTGCGAGATAAAAGAGATTACTGCAATTGAATGAACTTGACGAATTTCGACTGTAAGTTTACGAGAACTCAAAATTGTATAAGGAAAAGGTCAAGAAGTGGCACGACCAGAAGATATTGCAGAGAAAGTTTAAACCGGGCCAATCTATTCTATTATACAACTCACGACTGAGATTGTTTCCCGGAAAGCTCAAATCCCGATGGTCGGGCCCATTTACGATCAAGATAGTTTGTTAGTTCCCAGTATGCACACAATAGATCTAGAAGGGGGGCTTGAATAGATCCTTTTTATTTTCAAATACTTTTCTCTTTTATTTTGTATTACTAATGATTTAGCATATGACAAACATAAGAATTTTTTCAAGCACAGTGGAATAAGTAAAAGATCCCCTTCATTGATATAGTCGTAATCATGCATACATTGTTCCTAGAGTTAGTTCAGTGGTAAGCAGTTAATACATGCATATCAGTTATGGCAGTTAAGTACATAATGTAAATGACATAAAGTAAAAGACACAAGGGATTTTAAGTGGTTCAGAGACTAAAGCTCCTAATCCACTCTTCTACTTTCAACTAGAAGGATTTCCACTAAGGAAGGGCAACACCCTAAATCACTACGATTCCTTTAAGGCCAGCAACCTTGGGACTTCAGTTCACTAAAAACTCTTCAAGGCCAGCAGCCTTGAAACTTCTATAGTTCCCTAGGACCTCTTCAAGCCCAGCAGGCTTGGAACTTCGTTTAGTCCCTCCGGACAAGGACCCTTCAGGCCCTGTCTTCTTATTGTTGTTGTTGTTGTTATCGGTGTTGTTGTTGGTGCTGAGCTGCTAAGATGTCTTTAAGCTTGAACAACTTTTGTACTTAGCAGCTTGGTGTGGTCCTCTTTGCATTCTGCTTCGAGTCTGGACCACATCTTCTTTGGTGCAGTTGATCTTCATTCTCTTCAGCTCATCTTCATATGATGTCAGATGTGCACCATCACCATCTCCTGAACCCTTCTTGACTTGTTGGCAGACATGGTTCTGCACTTGCTCTGGTTCAGCTTTAGGTCCATGGTGATTCATTGAGTGGCTCTCTGAATCTTCCTTATGCATAGCCATTCTTCTGAATGCTATCTTCTTGTCCTTCTCGGGTCTCAGCTTATATGCCAATTGAAGTGGCATTCTCATCTTTGTTGAGTGAAGCATTAGTTTGTTCAGGTCCTTCTTCAAAGCTGCTTCACTTCCACCTTTGTAGTCTCACTGTCACTGAGACGTGTTCTTGTTAAGCTCTGGTGGAACTCGTAGAGTCAAAATTTTAGCATTCAATAACTCAACGATTCTGCAATATAGCAATCATTAGCAACTCTTGATCGTTGAAGCTCTGGAATATTTATACTCCTTCCCAATCTTCCCGTTGGTGTATAGCCATTGGAAGCTATTTGAATTGCTTCGCAGATCTCGAGTTATTTGGTGTAGACTGCAGATGTGACATAACATCCCCTTTTCTGACTTTCTGACACTGCAGTCTACTGTTTCACCTACCCCATCAGAGATGTCACTTTGATGTCTTGGGCAGGTAGTCAACTTTATTTCTTCCTTCTGATTTCTTGATCAGAGGTTGTCCTTTTGCATCGATGCTCTCAATAAGCTCTTGTCCGAATATCAATCTTCAGATTGAACCGTTGCCAATGCTTCAACCTTTAGTTGACCGAACTCTATGATTCTGATGCATACCTTCTAGGACCTGATCGTAGTGTCTAGTTGATTGTTGCTCATTGACAGGTAGAGACAACACTACGATCTTGAAGAGTATTTATTTGATCTTCAATGTAGAACACCTCTTCCTTCTATTATACAGTGCTTCAACACTTCTGTTTTCCTCGACTACTCTCAGATAATGATGGCTTAACTCCTTGTTCTGGCCCCTTCTGAATAGCAAGACACTTCAAATTTATGGCGTGTTCGGCTCGCTTTCTCCTTATGATCTCCTGTTCACTTATCATCAATGGACTGACGCAATGCTTAATCAGTTTAGCTTTATTCTTCAGATATTGACCAGTATATCTGTGTACACTCCATCAGTTCCTTCTTTATTTGGTAAACACTACGTGTAGACACTCGAAATTTTTTGCACACCTATTACTGATATTACAGGAGGGCAGATTTGTCTTTCAGACATAACCCTAGAAGACAGCTCACATCCAATCTGGATACTACTGAAAGCTCAGTCTCTACCCCGGAACACACACCGGGAGCATCAGTTCTAACCTCGGAGATAACCCCGAGGCATGCAGTTCCAATACCGAAAATTCCACCGGAGAAGACCGATTTATCCCGGAGATAACCCTGAGATATTCTGTCTCAGTCCCAACACTGGGAGTAGTAGATTCCAACCTTGGAGATAACCCTAAGGAAGGCAGTTGTAATTCTGGAGATAACCCCCAGAAATGCTTGATTTAAATGCATGCAATCAGCTTCAACCTCGGCGCTTACACCGAGGTACTCAGTACAAGGCCCGATGATAACACGGGGAAGACAGGCACACCTCAGAGATGACACTGAGGACCTTCAACAGTTGCAGCAGTCCAATCTGAGAGATAACCCAGAGCAACGTCTGCTTTATCAGCCCAAACTGGAGATAACCCCGGTAAGGGGCAAAATCATCATCTTGCCACCTTGACGCCACATCACGCCATCTCAACATTTTAGACATACATTTCTACACAACAATGTCCCACAAGAACCAAGGAAGTTCAATCCCGAGTGACTATTACGTAGGGTAACGGATAGAATTTAAAGCTTGAAAATCGGAGGGCATAGTCCCATTTTCCTGACTTCGTACAACCTCTAATCCTATGTCATTGCGTAGCTCTCGACAACGGCGGTCCGAAAATAGGTCTTCTACACCTCAGTCAGATGCCTGGATTGAAATTCTAAAAGTTCGAACGGACATCACATTGCATGCGTGCACGTACTTTGAGACGGCGGGACCCATGAAGCCCGAGGCACCCCGGGCAGCCGTAGGTACATCTTGTAACGACCCCAAAATTTATACATTTCAAATCTCAACTTCGGTCGTTAACCATACATTGAATCTCAAATTTTACATCATTGTTCGATATTAAAAATCACTAAATATTGCGGAATAATTAAAATTTTTATACATCTTCTTCTGTCTTGCCCTAAATCGTAACCTTTACATTACATCTCTTCGATCCAAATCAAATATTATGAATCATTACAACAAAATGACTATACAAAGTCTTACATCATAACTAAAGATCCATATACATTGGATAGCTCAACTTACAATTCAACAACATATTACATTCAAAATATTAAATATATTTCTCATAAAACATAAGTAATCTTCGTGAATATAGATCTCTATAACTCACTTAGCACATATCTTTACCTTAAAATCTGTACCTGCAAAAGTGGTTATTTGCAAGAGTGAGCTCGACAGCCCAGCAAAGTCTAACAGTTTTCATGCATCACATAACATATAATAACATGCTCGATATACATCTCATAATAATTAAAGTAACATGTCATACATGCTTTTAATTCACATAGCAAATACAAAGATTGAGTTCCTTACTCAATCATCATTATTTAACCAAAACAATGCAGTCATATATTGACTTAAACATTTCATGATTTCAACATGCATAACATATCATGCAATTTAAACAGTTCATTAAGTCCACATAGAAAATAGGAACCGAAAGACTTGCCTTGATCGTTGTTCACCAATAAATAGCTTAACAGCTTACAGTTATCTGCACTTCACGTGCCCTACACAATTATATAATCATACACATCAACTATTAGTCACATAATAACACATAGTAATTGTAATGTAAACTCTACTCCACATCTCATAATCTTTCCTATCATCACACAATGTTCAATTAGATTGTGTTAACTTTTCGATTTATGACTCACTATATTTCTTCTTAGTCAAACTCGAATTTCGTTCAAGTGCTTAAGTCTTGCTAGGACTACTTATTGGTTTTATATTAAACCCATTTCATATCCTATAATATATGTCATCATGACATAGTTAGCCATTAACACATTACAAACATAACTAAGTACGTTCATCATTTAGGTTTGATTATTTAATCACTTAATCAATTATAACACAAGTTAATATGTAATAACATTATTATTAATAGTGTAGAACTACTAAAATCAATATTTTTCAGTCCTACTATCATTACATAAAGTGTTCTTAAAATTTCGTGTACAAAAAGTACACTGTCAGAATTTTCTGACAACTCGCGCTGCGGCGCCACAGTTACACTGTGGGCCGGCGCTGCGGCGTGGCCATGGCGCTGCGGCGCGGGGATCAAAGCTACCAGGCCGCGCTGCGGCGTGAGTATGGCGCTGCGGCGCCACAAAGGTATTACAACTTCGCGCCGCGGCGCCGAGTTGCAGACCTCGGCAGACAGCCTCGGCAACAACATAGAAAAAGCCAATTTTGGCCTACAAGCTCGTTTCTAACAGACTAATTATCCTGTAAATTACATATAGACTTCATATAAACATATTTCAAAAACTCTAAACATGATTCTACCCATACAACAACATAAACAACCAAATTAACACACCCAAATTCACTGTTTTTTGGGAAAAACTCATGTTTTTATATTTCTATGAAAAATCAACACTATAACTTTTGTTTTTCAACCAAAATCACTAATTCAAAGTATTTTTATCAACAATTATACATGCTCTATCAAATTAAATGGTCAATTTATCAACTAAACAACTAATTAACCCTCAATTTCTATTTTAACTAAACAATATATAATCACCAAAAACTCTCTGTAAAAAAAAAATTTCATCACAAACTTCATACATAACCACAATTCTTTGATTATAACTCATGAAAATAGTTTTAACATTACAAGTAAGCCATATTAAGCCTCATACCAACAATACTTCATACTTACACAAGGATTTTATGGAGAATTTGGGAAGATAAAAACTAATTCTTAAAACTAAAAGTGTAGGAGAAATACCTTGAAGAAGAAGATGATACTATCTCTTTGATTGCCAAGCTTTTCTCCTATTCACTCCCAATTTCTCTAGGATTCTCTCACTTTTTCTTCTTCTCTTCTTCTTCTTCCTCTGAGTTTTTTCTTCTTCTCTCTAACCTCTCTCCTCTAACTCTAGAGCGTACTAACAATCTAACGTAACTAGATATTATATATATTAATTATATAATATAAATATAAAATACATAACTGACATCAGTTAAAAGTTTTTGAAAACATAAGCCATAAGGCTTGTTTGGTTACTATAAAAAAAATAACCCATTAACCTTACACCTTGTTTGGATAAATTAAGGACTTAATAGGCATTAGGCCTTGTTTGGCCAAAACGGAATTAAAACTCCTTTAAGTTATTTTAATAACTCTTTTATAGCAAGGTTATTTGTCACCTTAATAAATCAATTTAAATATTAATCTATTAAATTACTTTAGCACATAATTTAATATCACATAACTATAATTTCTTTTAAAAATTATAATTTTATTTAACCAACTAATATTTTAAATTACCCTTTCCCATTTAAAATATTATAATCTATTTAAATCACTATAAGCTCTCTTGCTTACTTATTAAATTAAATTATTATATAATCTCATAATAATTAATTTACTTAGCTCCTTAATTATTTATTCAATAATTAATTAACTAACCCACGTCAACTTAAATTACCACATAATTCAATAAATATTTAATATTTATTATTTAATTATTTATTCAACAAATAATCAAATAATTAACTAAATCATATCAACTCAATTTAAACAATTATTTATTTAATAATAACATATCCATTAAATATTTATATATATCAATAAATATTTAATATTACACTTTAAAATTTATGGAATGTTACATCATTCTCTCCTTACAAGGATTCTGTCCCCAGAATCACAACTCAAATAAATCAAATATTTTAAATTACAAATAAAATTTTTGGATTGTTACATTATTCCCTCCTTACAAGAATTCTGTCCTCAGAATCACAACTCACATAATTCATTCATTACAATCTTCCCTACTTACAAAGATTTTGTCCCCAGAATCGAAGATAAATTAAACAATTAACTCAGAGTAATCTTTCATCATTTTATCTAAATATAGGTTTTATATTTCCTACTATATTCATTACTTTAACAAATTGTAGGTTTTATTTCATAACTTTCACTTGAACTCATTTTTTTTTAAGGATTGTTATTGTTATCATAAACTCGGGATATTACATTCACCATTTCTTCTAAGAATTTTGTCCTCGAAATTTTATTCATTCAATCTAACAAAATAGATTTTACACTAATACTTCATTCATTAATTGGTTTCTATAACCACTTTCTTTCCACCAAGATCATTTTATAATTATTAACTTTTCTACTAAAATTTTCACATTATTCTTTGATAACTCATCTCCTTCTCATTTCAAAATTTCTTTTCTCACTTATTCCATATACTCATCATTCAGTGTCGCATTCTACGACTTACTTTTTTTCTAAAGAATATCATCCTCACCACATTCACCTTTTAGAATATCAAGAATCTTCCACAATTGCTCAATAATTGGGAAGCGATATGAATAACAAGAATTTAAAAGATTCCAAATCATGATGAGGGTCATAAGACCACGAACTATGTCCACAGTTGCAAGTAATCTTTCAACTTCAACTTTAACAGTCATAAGACTATAAGGACCCCCGTACTTAGGGTGTTAAGCCCTTCGTACGATGTATTGTGCACAAACATCTCAACGCCTCCGCGTAATCCCCTATAAAAGGGTTGTTCATCTCAGCTTTTCAACATCTGAATCCGCACCAAAACAATTTGGTTTGGCGTAACTTCTAAAAAAAACTCTTGAATTTCATGAACATCTTTCAATATTTGTCTAGCTGAATCAAATAGCATAGACCTCTACAACAATTCGGACATCAACCAAAATATACATATACATATACATATATACATATGTATTCTCATATCTCAAAGAAATCTCAGAAATCTTTTTATGACGCCATGATACCGCACTGTATTTACAGTCCGTTGAGGATTCCGTCATTTGGTGATTTTATCATACTACATCATACCATAGTGGGCTGACGATCCTTAGATCACATCCAACACTAGGTAATACTGCATTGATGACTCCATCATTTTTATCATCTTTGCACCAGGTTACATGATGCATTAATGATATAAAATACATTTTGATATATTGGAAATCATTTTTGTCTAGCCGAAGCAATTAGCATAGACATACGAATAACAGTATTGTTGTTAAAACTCATTGGTTCCATCATTTGATCCAATGTTTTTCAAGAAAATAGAAGTGTAAACATTAGCACGAAGTCAATAAATTTCGAAAGTCTAGCATAGCTAGTAGATTTAGAGTACCTATGCTTCCACCATCAACTCCACTTTCTATAATGATCCATTGCTTAATAAGTCTATCTATTCCTATCATCCTCAATACTCCATTTACACTTATCTATACCCAGTTCGTCAAACTTACCACACGTTATGAGTTCAGGAACTTGCCACAATCATATGAGTTTAAGAACTTATCCTAGTCAGACCATAGGCGTCCATTCGCTGAGGGGTTCAAAAACATACCATATAATTATAAGTCACGAACCTACCATAAGTATGAGTTTTAAGAACTCGCACTTAACCTTATAATATTCTTTAACTAGACTCTACCTATCTGTTATACACATGAGAAAAGAATCACCTTCTCAACAGGCATATATCAAATAGCGCGACACAAACATTCCAATGATTATCAATGTGATAAACTGAGTGCAAGCACAAAACCCTCGCCCATACAAAGGTTTGTACAACTCAGCCATCACATGAGTCCTCAATTGAAATCCCACCTAACTCTATCTTGCTTATAACTTGCTCTTTGCTCGATACGAATTCCTCGTATCATATCATCTATAACTCCTCATGAGTTATCTCGTACTTTTTTTATAGTACTCCATCTTCATAGCATTAAGCTATAATTATTCAAACATTATAGACCATCTTCCTTTTATAACTTAAACAGATCACGTCGTGATCTTATTCTATAATCATCTCCTTTAAAATTATTTTCATAACTCGTGATCGTCATCATTTGCGACATTATCCGTTATCTTGACTATTGGAGTTAGGAAACTCCCATTTCTTATCTTTATATCTCTTAGATTCTTCTTTGAATCTTCTTGTTTATAAACAATTCTTCCTTTAAGAATTTCTAACTTCATTTTACATTGCTCAACATTTCATTCGAGTTCTACACTCTCATCATACGTGTCCATTTCTATACTTGGTACACATCGAGTCTCTACCAGTTTCAATATGGTACGCTGAGTGGTTTTCCACAAACAACCAATAAACTAGGTTCCGAGTTGCTAGTTCGTATATACCTCCGCTCTATGAAGGAATCGTTTAGCCCAGATACCATACATCAACTACTAAAGAGTACAATTGCACCATACTTAAATATAACTCTCTATTCTTAACTTCCTTACCATTCTCTTCTTATAGATACTGTCTATTAGTTATCACCTTACATCCTTATTATTGGAGTTGGGTAACCCCACATTCATATTCCTTATAACTCTGCGAGATTCTTCTTTGAATCATTTCACGCAAGTTTTATCCCTTCTTTATACGTTTCTTACATTACTTCTTATTGTTCAAACTCTATTTGAGCTTATTCATTCCTTATTTTTACCTTTCTTCTCTAAGGTTATAGCCTAAGGTACTCTTACCTAAGGTTTCTAACCTATTAGCTCTGATACCAACTGTAACGACCCCAAAATTTATACATTTTAAATCTCAACTTCGGTCGTTAACCATACATTGAATCTCAAATTTTACATCATTGTTTGATATTAAAAATCACTAAATATTGCGGAATAATTAAAATTTTTATACATCTTCTTCTGTCTTGCCCTAAATCGTAACCTTTACATTACATCTCTTCGATCCAAATCAAATATTATAAATCATTACAACAAAATGACTATACAAAGTCTTACATCATAACTAAAGATCCATATACATTGGATAGCTCAACTTACAATTCAACAACATATTACATTCAAAATATTAAATATATTTCTCATAAAACATAAGTAATCTTCGTGAATATAGATCTCTATAACTCACTTAGCACATATCTTTACCTTAAAATCTGTACCTGCAAAAGTGGTTATTTGCAAGAGTGAGCTCGACAGATCAGCAAAGTCTAACAGTTTTCATGCATCACATAACATATAATAACATGCTCGATATACATCTCATAATAATTAAAGTAACATGGCATACATGCTTTTAATTCACATAGCAAATACAAAGATTGAGTTCCTTACTCAATCATCATTATTTAACCAAAACAATGCAGTCATATATTGACTTAAACATTTCATGATTTCAACATGCATAACATATCATGCAATTTAAACAGTTCATTAAGTCCACATAGAAAATAGGAACCGAAAGACTTGCCTTGATCGTTGTTTACCAATAAATAGCTTAACAGCATACAGTTATCTGCACTTCACGTGCCCTACACAATTATATAATCATACACATCAACTATTAGTCACATAACAACACATAGTAATTGTAATGTAAACTCTACTCCACATCTTATAATCTTTCCTATCATCACACAATGTTCAATTAGA